>JASJET010000054.1:2705000-3252500 GCA_034092305.1 Diaprepes abbreviatus | reverse complement strand
TTAGAGTCGCAATCTTCACGGTATCCCTGGATGTCAGACATCGTCAGATATGAGTAAATTTAGTTTTCGTTTAAACATTATCACTGTACCGTTGAATTCGGTGTCAAAGGGGACATAAATGTTAAAATAATGCATGATTTTATTCATAACACTGTATCTGCCGACATCTGTTCGGCTCCTGTTAACCGAGAGATCAGAGCAGTCTATAATATTTGTAATTATCTTAAACCCAAAGAGTATTCTCAAGAAAATTCGGTGTTTTTCTAGGCTGGTCATGCTCAGAATTGATAATCGCTGCTGGTATGGTAAAAGACTCTTATCAATTTTTAGTCTATACAATAAGAAATTTACAAATTTCGACAGAACCCGCTCCAAGCGCTTTATGTAAGTTCCCTGATATGGTGACCAGACTACGCAGCAATATTCCAAATGACTTCGGACAAGAGAATAATATAGGGATTTTAGGAGTTCGGTGTTGGAAAATTTCCAGCTGCATCTCATTATGAATCCAGCCATTTTAAGAAACTTTGATAAAACATAATTGATGTGATCTTTAAATCTCAATTCTGAAACAACAATCACACCTAAATCATTAATTAACTGTGCTCGAGGGACTGGAGTGTTTGATATAAAGTATGTGATATTGGCACTTTCTTCCTTGACAACGAAATGATTTTACATTTAGAAATGTTTAACTCCATCCGGTTTTCAGTACACCAGTCATTTATTTTACGAAGTTCAGATTGCAAAATTAAGAAGTCGTTTCCAGTAGTTATAATATAAAAACTGCCTTTAAATCAAAAAATACACTTAGAGCTCATTTAACAAAAACAAAACATAAAACTACCGATAAGAAAGAATGTGTTTACAAAGTTCCATGTGAGTGTGGTAAAATGTATATTAGAAAAACCAAACAACCACTAGAAGTTAGAATTAAGGAACATAAAACTCATACACAAAAAGGGGAAACGTCGGGATCAGGTATTGCAGAACACTCCTGGGATAAACAACACCATATAAAATGGTCTGAGGCTGCGGCAATATATATGGAACCCAACATGAAAAAAAGAAAATTTATAAAAGCAGCTTACATTAAAAACAATAATGGAATCTTTAATAAACCGAGTGTTAAGATACCTAATCTTTGGCAACCACTACTTTGTAACACCAAATCATTGAGGTGTGTACAGTGAAGCGAAACATTGCGCTTCAATGAACGCAGTCCCTATATAAGCTCGTAGTCTTAAGACAAAACATTCAGTTTATACTTGATAACGATTAGAGATACAACTTAATCGAAACGTCGTAAAAATAAAGACAATGCAAGTCCGACAACGACATTTTAGTCAAGGTCATAAAAATTTTATGGGTCAATTTGGAGAGCTTGTTTTTAAACTGCTTCGGTTTCTTTTACGAAGAATACAGTGTGTTTTAAAAAAATGCGAAGGATTATTGTAAATTTAAAATATATTTATTTTAACAGATTTTTTTGTACGAAACTTCCGAAAAAATATTTTTTTATTTTATAAAAATTATTTATATGATTTTTTTTGGAATATCAGGGCCTTGTTAATTTCTTGATTCATTCCACAACACATTTCTATTTTTTTTTTCTCGATCGACAACCTACTTTTTGGCCAGAGCTTCTTTACTTTGTAAATTTTTCATCAACTTCATGTTATTATTATAATTTTGAGCAGTTTTTAACGCGGGTATATTAAATACAAACTCCGAGTGAACTTACTGTTTCTTTAAGTTTCACTGTGCTAAACATGTCAATACTCAAAGTACTGAGAAAATTCGTTGATTTGACATTGATCATGTGATATAGGAAGTTTTAAATTTCTCTAGAACAATAAATTATTATTGTGTGCCGTACTAGCCCAAAGTGGGTGAAATTTTTATTTTATTGTAGTGCTTTAAAGACGTTAATAATTATGTACGTAATTAAATAAAAAAAAGTTGTTTTACGCTGTTCTTCATGTTTTTATCGAATAATTTTAATAATAAAATAGCGAAGAAAATTTATATTCCGGTCCTGAACTTTATACCGACGAGAAAATCGTGGTTCTTGGGTTTAGATCGTGTTAAATTTGAATTATTATTCGACGTTTCGCGATTGGCATCTTCAGGGATCTTTACTCCAAAAGAATAGAACACTGAATGACAATCGAGGAACAACAGCCCAGAATTTATACCGGACTGGTACTCAATGGCTCGTGATCCAGCATTACAATCGATTTCCACGTGTGATGTAGACTGTAACACGCATCTCTATTATTATTTGGATATTTAGAAATTTCGATTGATTCTCTAATTTTACGTTTAAAGAAACCAGGGCTGCGATTTTATAAAAGTAAAGAAAAAGAGAATGTCCAGAATAAGAATTTTCCATCTTTGTTCAGTCTGTAGTAGCACATAAGTATGTCACTGCCCTAAAAGAGATAAGGAAAGGGAATGTCAAAAAATATGCTTGCAGGATCAGGGCTCAGACACCTTAGTTTTTTTTTTTTATATTAAAGGTATACCCTGAGCAATGCCGGCGTTCAGCTATACTGCAGTCTTCCTATTGAATTTGTAGCGATTTCATGTAAAAATGTATTGCAGATATCTGAAAGTTTCATGTCGTAGGGGGCACTCAGTAGATGATAAATACGTAAAAAAAAGTACAGCTAGATCAGCCCTGTTTTTTTATAAGCAAAGTCAGAAAATTCGATTTTCTTTCCGTAGAATTTTCCCGTTACATTTTAGAGAAATGTCCAAATGAAAGTTGTGGGTATTAAAAAGACCTTTAATTTCGTTTTTTATGCGTCAAAATCGATAAATAATTTATCGAGATAATAACAAAAAACCACTTTTTTTGCACTATTTTATAAATGTTAATAACTTTTGCAAGAAAGGCCGAAAGTGATGTATAACCCCTTGATGATAAGGCCATTATGTGCCTTTATAACTGTGCGGAAGCTGGACCAAATCGGTTTGGTAGTTTATGAATAATCTTAATTGTTTATCCCAGACACTAAATGTTCAAACAATTGTCCTTACCCAGAGGATGATTCTACAGATATTTGCAAAAGCGGAATTGATTCTTTGAAGTTGAAACTACAAGCAAAGATGAAAAAACGATGGATTTAAAAAAAAATTGTTGTTAAAAAAACCATTTAAAAAAGGGGTATCTTTTTTACGTATAAACAATTGGAATAACTTTGTTAATTTTAATGGTACAAGTTTGTGAATAAGTGGACCTGAAAGCTGGTGAAAAAACACGAATTTAAAAAAAAAGTCTCTTACGACCAATAGGAACTAAGATAGCATTTTTTTAATCATATCTCTTTTGTTTATAAACATTAAGAGTCGAAATTTTCACAGATTTTAAAAGAAGACCTATATTTTATGATGCAAGTATGAAATTCATGCATCGTCAGTAAAGTTATAGCCCTTCGAAGTGGTGGGGGAAGCTCGGTTTTCTCACGGTGTGCTTCTGAAATTCAAACTTCAAATTGGAGCACGCAAATATTATGAACTGACTTATTTTTATTATCATAGGAAATCGGGAAATGCAGATTCTGGAAGCAACTATGCTCCTCATAGTAAAATGATTCTTAAAACTGATCAAATTTTAGGCATCAAGACCCTTAAAAATCCAGGAAAAGGCCCTCATCAAATAGTAGGGAGTGTTGACACTGCAGAAGGCACATTTAAAATTAAATGCGATTTATGTAGCAAGCAATTCAATACAAAAATTCGTTTTAATGCCCATTTGCAACTAATCCACATTATTGATAAGGAACAATGTGTTTTAGAATATAAATACTGCCCTCAAAGATCTAAATTAACTTATTATTGGAAAATCCATATATTAGTGTACCATTTAGATAAACTTAATTTTAAAACGAAACGGTATAAATGTTCAAAATGCCATTTGCAAAGTGCAGATTCTGAAGAGGTACAAAAGCATAAAGAGGAGTCAGTACAGTGTCAAGGAGCAGATATTCTTTTATTTCGTACTTGTATGGAGTGCCCGTTCAAAACGGACATAATTTCGAAGTGTGAAACACATCTAAGATTGCATTATAAGCCTGGAGGATTAAAGTGTCCACATTGTACATTCAAGTGTTCTCCATCAAAGAAAAAGTTGTTAAGCGAACATCGGTTGTTGCATAAAATATAAATTTTATGTGTATGGATTATAATATTTTTATTTTATTAATATATAAGTAATAATATTCATTTTAATGGCAGACAATTTGAGATCAGGAAAAACAGATTTTTATTGCAAATGATAATTTCGAAGTTTGAAACGCATCTAAGATTGCATTATAAGCCTGGAGGATTGAAGTGTCCATATTGTACATTCAAGTGTTCTCCATCAAAGAAAAAGTTGTTGAGCGAACATCTGTTGTTGCATAAAATATAAATTTTATGTGTATGGATTATAATATTTTTATTTTATTAATATATAAGTAATAATATTCACTTTAATGGCAGACAATTTGAGATGAGGAAAAACAGATTTTTTTTGCAAATGATAATTGTTATTCAAAATTTTCGAAGGGGCTGCCAGGGTTGACGCCATGGACTCTTTTCACGAACTCGATCTTTTAGCCCTCCAAAGGACAGACAAAAAAAATGAGTCCATTTCACCTTATGGATAGCTGGCGATCTATGTCATATTGTCATTTCCAAGTTCTTTCAGTACTACTACCTTGACCATAATACTTTTGAAATGAGAACAAATATGTTAAATGGGAAATCGAGACGTAAACAAGACCCTGTGTATTTTTGTATGACTCAAATTCATACAAGTGTTTTCTTTTATTCCGTTTAAGTAATACTTTCTAAATTTATCTACTAAATTAGTGACGTAATTAAAAAAAGACTAACTATACCAAAAAACTTGGTATATACGCTTAATATTAATAATAAAGTACCCATACCGGCTTTTCAAGTATTGTATAAAGAAAATCGTGTAAAAAAGCTTTTATTGTATATCGATTTTTTTTTTTTGGTGGGTAATTCTTCGAAATTGGTGAAATTTGAATTTTTTAAAGCCTTGAAAGATTAATAGGGAGATATGAGGAAACTAAATAACGTGATACGGTATTTAGTAGTTTGGCTGTTTTGACAGTTGGAACTTGCGAATTACATGCCCGTATTATCTGTCATAATGGTCTTAATAGTACTACTCATAAATATTATAGGTTAAGTTGTTTTCCCACATCTTCCAAAGTTTTATTAATATGATTTTTAAAGTTTGAAATCAAACGATAACAAATTGATATCAATTCAAATTTATTTTTTAAAACATTTTTTTTTTGCCAAATTTGAAGAATTACTCACTATAAACCCTCCTTTTCGTTCACTTTTATCAAAGGCATGGCAATCGGTAGATCACAAAAATACAGCTAAGAAATTTTAAAATTACCCATAGGAGATAGGTTTTAAAAAAGTTACAAAAATGTTAAAAAATCAAAAAATTATTTTTGTTTTTTTTTTGTATTGATTTTTGTAGATATTGTTAATTTTGTGTATTTTTATTAGCAGGAAGATTAGTTTTAGTGTAAATATTTTTCCTTTTTTTTTTTGAAAAGTGCGTGATTTTTTTAAATAGCAATGGAACATTCACTATTATATTGGAATAGTTCAAATAAACCAAATAATTTAAGAACTTCAATAATCAGACATACTCATCTTTAATCTAAAATTTTAGTGGTAAATTTTGCGTGGATCTCAAGTTCTTAACCAGAGAAAATTTCTCGTTTTTTTTTTCAAAAATTAAAAAATGGTGAATGTGCCATTACTTTTTTTTTCTTTCAAAATTTCATTTAGATACATCTGCTCAAAATTTTGTCTGAATTTAGCAAAGTTGGTCAACGTAAAACGTAAAAAATTTAGACTTTATTAAACACGTATGGATCCATCACATATTTTTTTAATTCGCTTTAATTCGTTAAAAACATTTCGAATAATAAATGACGTCGAAATACGCGAATGACTAAACTATGTGATACTTTTAACTCTCCATTTTAGGTTCTCCGTTAGCAGTATTGTAGAACTTTAACATTGATTAAAATCAGTTTCTTTTTTTGCAATAACTTGTTATTTTTATGTAAATTATTTTCCGTTAAAGATAAAGTAACAAATATTGATTTATTTAGTGTAATAACAAATAAAAATACTTATGACATATTATTAAAAATTTAGTCAATACATGTACATAATTTGTTAAAGCTATACTTGTGTCAAATTTATTATTAGCGTAATTTTTTTAACTTAAAATATATAGTCAGCTCATACTTTATGCGTTTAATTAAAGTACCCAAGATTTCATGAGTATTATGGACTATTTTTGGTACGATTTATCACTGATCATGTCTCGATGCATACAGTTGGTCCAGTGAGAGAATATCAGGGCGTCATCAATCTACGAACACATCAAAGACAGTTTTAATACCTGTTCATCTTAATTTGTGTAGAAAAAATAGAAGGACGGAAAACAAAACATTCTTCTAATCCAAGCTATACGTCGCAGAAAATCTGACATGGATAGAGCAAGATTGAAAGAGACAACTGAGACAAACGACTCATTTCGTTTTATGAATATAAACTTTCTCTTGACTTCAATCAAAACGTTATTTTATTAACAGTCATCGTTCAAAGTTTTACTTACATTGTGCTTTTGAAAAATTGATCATTTAAGTGAATTTAAAACAGAAAATTGTTTTATATAAAAGCTATTAATTATTGTTTTATAATTTATTGCCGGTATGTACTATTTTTATTAAAAAACTTAACCTAGATGTATAAATATTTCTAACCTTCAAATCTTCGTCGGTGTCTATATGCCCAACACACGTATATAATTTTAAAATGTTTTTTGCACTACTTTATTCAGTTGTAATAATCAGGTATTAAAAATTAGAACAAAGTAATGAGATTCAATTTGTCCTTTTAGATAATGCGTTGTGAAACTCTTTACAGGCAAGGACAGCAGATTGTGCTTAATTTGTGTGAGTATTTCGAGTTAGAAAAGAGGAACCGGTCCTGTGGCATCCGTTTCATCTGTCCGAGAGGTAAAAAAGTAATTTTATTTATGAAAATAAGCATTTTCATTTGGGTATTATCATTATGTTTAGAGAGAAAACACTATCCTGAAAATTTCAAGGAAAACACTTTATATCATATAAAAAAGGAAAGAGAACAATCTAATTATTTCCTCTCCAGGAAAAAATTGATTTTGTCAAAAAGAAAAAAAACACATATGTTTTCGAAAAATCCAAAATAGAAGGTCGAAATACACTCTACAATATGTACTATGAAAGTAAGAGTATAATCTCTGTTATAAATTGTAATTTTTTCCTTTTCCTGATAGCGAATCCGAAAATATAGCGGAATTTTCAATATACTATTTAGTTTCGGTCTTCGGTGCAATAGGCACGTATTTATGAATATAAACGTTATATTAGAGCTATTCTTTTGAGTCATTATCACTTTCACTTCTATCACTTGAAGTAATCATGATCACTTCAGCCCAATGACAAGTAAATGCATATTCAAAAGAACATGAAGTTATCAGTTTCACTTTGTTAACTTTGATCAATTGATAATTACTCAAAAGAATATAGCCATTTTGACATTTTAATTTACTTCAGACGAATATTATTGATCACGTAAGGATATTCTCTTGCTGGACTAACTGTACGTACCTTTCCGGACTGCATACTTTAATATGAATATCTTTTGACGTCATACTTATGGCAATCAAAATATTTTTAGCGGAAATAAGTTTTGAGTGTCTAAACGGTAAATACATAACCAAACTTCTTTGCTCAATTTTTTTAACTCCTAAGTATTTGTTAGCGTTAAAATAGTGTAAACCATGCTCAAAAGGAAAAGAAATTTATTTGAACAACCAATATATTTTGATGACCAAAACTCATGTGCTACGAAACAATCGGAAGAGATTCAAATTAATAACGAACCTCCAAATATCTTGGAAACTCTTAAGGAAAAGTCACTTGAAGATTGTTTTACTCTAAGATCAGGTCCTAATAGAAAGATCACCTCAGAAACCCATGAAAGCATTAAGAGCTGTTTAGGAAATGAAGAACAAGAGCTAAATATACTTGGAAACATTCCATATGAACAACTGTATGACGAGCAAACTTCAGAAAAAGACATACCTGATTTGATTGATATTTCAAAACTTAATGATATTAAGCAAGAGGAAGATACTGATAATTTAAATTTGTTGGAATTAGAAGAATGTAGTGCTACAGACATTACAGAAGAAGATTCTGGAAGCAACTATGTTTCACTTAGTAAAATGTTTCTTAAAACTGATAAAAGTTTAGGGATCAAGGTCCTTAAAAACCCAGGAAAAGGTCCTTATCAAATAGTAGGGAGTGTTAACACTGAAGATGGGATATTTAAAATTAAATGCGATTTATGTAGCAAGCAATTCAATACAAAAATTCGTTTTAATACCCATTTGAAATTAATTCACAATATTGATAAGGAACAATGTGCTTTGCAATGTAAATATTGTCCTCAAAGGTCTAAAATAACTTATTATTTGAAAATCCATAGGTCAGTGTATTATTTGGATAAATTTAATCTTAAAACGAAACGATATAAATGTTCAAAATGCCATTTGCAAAGTGCAGATTCTGAAGAGGTACAAAAGCATAAGGAGGAGTCTGTAGAGTGTCAAGGAGCAGCCATTCTTTTATTTCATACTTGCATGGAGTGTCCTTTTAAAACAGACATAATTTCGAAGTTTGAAACGCATCTAAGATTGCATTATAAGCCTGGAGGATTGAAGTGTCCATATTGTACATTCAAGTGTTCTCCATCAAAGAAAAAGTTGTTGAGCGAACATCTGTTGTTGCATAAAATATAAATTTTATGTGTATGGATTATAATATTTTTATTTTATTAATATATAAGTAATAATATTCACTTTAATGGCAGACAATTTGAGATGAGGAAAAACAGATTTTTTTTGCAAATGATAATTGTTATTCAAAATTTTCGAAGGGGCTGCCAGGGTTGACGCCATAGACTCTTTTCACGAACTCGCTTAGATCTTTTAGCCCTCCAAAGGGCAGATAAAAAAAATGAGTCCATTTCACCTTATGGATAGCTGGCGGTCTATAATGTCATATTGTCATTTCCTAGTTCTTTCAGTACTACTACCTTGACCATAATACTTTTGAAATGAGAACAAATATGTTAAATGGGAAATCGAGACGTAAACAAGACCCTGTGTATTTTTGTATGACTCAAATTCATACAAGTGTTTTCTTTTATTCCGTTTAAGTAATACTAAATTTATCTACTAAATTAGTGACGTAATTAAAAAAAGACTAACTATACCAAAAAACTTGGTATATACGCTTAATATTAATAATAAAGTACCCATACCGGCTTTTCAAGTATTGTATAAAGAAAATCGTGTAAAAAAGCTTTTATTGTATATCGATTTTTTTTTGGTGGGTAATTCTTCGAAATTGGTGAAATTTGAACTTTTTAAAGCCTAGAGAGACTAGTAGGGAGATATGAGGAAACCAAATAACGTAAAACGGTATTTAGTAGTTTGACAGTTGGAACTTGCGAATTGCATGCCCGTATTATCTGTCACAACTGTCTAAATAATACGACTTGTAAATATTATAGGTTAAGTGGATTTCCCACATCTTCCAAAGTTTTATTAATATGATTTTTAAAGTTTGAAATCAAACGATAACAAATTGATATCAATTCAAATTTATTTTTTAAAACATTTTTTTTGCCAAATTTGTAGAATTACCCACTGTAAACCCTCCTTTTCGTTCACTTTTATCAAAGGCATGGCAATCGGTAGATCACAAAAATACAGCTAAGACATTTTAAAATTACCCATAGGAGATAGGTTTTAAAAATGTTAAAAAATCAAAAAATTATTTTTGTTTTTTTTGTATTGATTTTTGTAGATATTGTTAATTTTGTGTATTTTTATTAGCAGGAAGATTAGTTTTAGTGTAAATATTTTTCCTTTTTTTTTTGAAAATGCGTGATTTTTTTAAATAGCAATGGGACATTCACTATTATATTGGAATAGTTCAAATAAACCAAATAATTTAAGAACTTCAATAATCAGACATATTCATCTTTAAATCTAAAATTTTAGTGATAAATTTTGCGTGGATCTCAAAGTCAACCAGAGAAAATTAAAGCAAATTTCTCGTTTTTTTCAAAAATTAAAAAATGGTGAATGTGCCATTTCTTTTTTTTCTTTCAAAATTTCATTTAGATACATCTGCTCAAAATTTCGTCTGAATTTAGCAAAGTTTGTCACCGTAAAACGCAAAAAATTTAGACCTTTTTAAACACGTATGGATCCATCACATATTTTTTTAATTCGCTTTAATTCGTTAAAAACATTTCGAATAATAAATGATGTCGAAATACGCGAATGACTAAACTATGTGATACTTTTAACTCTCCATTTTAGGTTCTCCGTTAGCAGTATTGTAGAACTTTAACATTGATTAAAATCAGTTTCTTTTTTTGCAATAACTTGTTATTTTTATGTAAATTATTTTCCGTTAAAGATAAAGTGACAAATATTGATTTATTTAGTGTAATAACAAATAAACATACTTATGACATATTATTAAAAATTTAGTCAATACATGTACATAATTTGTTAAAGCTATACTTGTGTCAAATTTATTATTAGAGTAATGTTTTTAACTTAAAATATATAGTCAGCTCATACTTTATGCGTTTAATTAAAGTACCCAAGATTTCATGAGTATTATGGATTATTTTTGGTACGATTTATCACTGATCATGTCTCGATGCATACAGTTGGTCCCAAGGAAGTAGCTGTTATTAATCACACATGGATATTCTCTCGCTGGAGTAACGGTACGTACCTTCCCATACTGCATACTTTAATATGAATATCTGTTGACGTCATACTTATCGCAACCAAAATATTTTTGACAGAAATAAGTTTTGAGTATCTAAATGGTAAATACATAACCAAACTTCTTAGTTTAATTTTCTTAGCTCGGTGAATTTTGGTTAATATTAAAATAGTATAAAACATGCTCAAAGGGGGAATAAATTTATCTAAACAAGCAATATATTTTGACGACCAAAACTCATGTGCTACGAAACAATCGGAAGAGATTCAAATTAATAACGAACCTCCAAATATCTTGGAAACTCTTAAGGAAGAGTCACTTGAAGGTTGTTTTACTCTAAGATCACTTCCTAAAAGAAAGAGCACCTCAGAAACCCATGAAAGTATTAAGAGCTATTTCGGAAATGAAAAACAAGAGCTAAATATACTTGGAACCATTCCATACGACCAACTATATGACGAGCAAAGTCCAGAAAAAGACATACCTGATTTGATTGATATTTCAGAACTTTGTGATATTAAGCAAGAGAAAGATACTGATAATTTAAGTTTGTTGGAATCAGAAGATTGTAGTGGTACAAATAATAGTTTGGCAAGCAAATTTCTTGACACAGACATTACCAAAGAAGATTCTGGAAGCAACTATGTTCCTCATAATAAAATGATTCTTAAAACTGATCAAATTTTAGGCATCAAGACCCTTAAAAATCCAGGAAAAGGCCCTTATCAAATAGTAGGGAGTATTGACACTGTAGATGGCATATTTAAAATTAAATGCGATTTATGTAGCAAACAATTCAATACAAAAATTCGTTTTAATTCCCATTTGCAACTAACCCACAATATTGATAAGGAACAATGTGTTTTACAATGTAAATACTGCCCTCAAAGATCTAAAATAACTTATTATTTGAAAATCCATATGTTAGTGTACCATTTAGATAAACTTAATTTTAAAACGAAACGATATAAATGTTCAAAATGCCATTTGCAAAGTGCAGATTCTGAAGAGGTACAAAAGCATAAGGAGGAGACTGTAGAGTGTCAAGGAGCAGCCATTCTTTTATTTCATACTTGTATGGAGTGTCCTTTCAAAACTGACATAATTTCGAAATTTGAAACACATCTAAGATTGCACTATAAGTCTGGAGGATTGAAGTGTCCGCATTGTACGTTCAAGTGTTCTCCATCAAAGAAACAGTTGTTGAGCGAACATCTGTTGTTGCATAAAATATAAATTTTATGTGTATGGATTATAATATTTTCATTTTATTAATATATAAGTAATAATATATAAATGTTTTTTTTAATGATTTTAGGAGAAATTTGTTTACTTTCTGGTTAGTTTTATTTTTCGGTTGTCCCTCGTAATTTGTTGGTCGTAAAATATCAAAACTTCGTTCAATTATAAATTAGATAAGTCGATTTGGCAACGTTGCTAACGCCTGAGATTTTGTTTAAAGATTAGTATTCATTTTAAGTGTTTCTTGTTCAGTTACATTAAATATGAAATGATATACTTTTTTTAAATATTGTCATTCAAATTTTCCACCAAATATTAAGTTTTCTATAAGTTTCAAAATTTGTGTAAGGTTACCATACTCACTGCTGGTTGTCACTTTAAGTTTTTAGACACTTCCATTAACAAATGTGAAAAATATAATTTCTGGCATAGATCTAATATAGATATCGAATCATGTTGGTGCTCGCCTAGAAAGATAGATGAGTAGGATTTCTCTTTCTATTCTGTGGAATAGAAAGAGAGATACTATTCATCTATCTATCTCTGTCTTTTTCTAAGTGAGAGCCGACACCCCACAATGGGTATATAGTAATTTATATATCTATGATGGCTAGTGGTCTATAACCCTACTTTCTGGTGTTGACAACACAACAAAAGTACTAAAAAGTGGAATCGAATCAACAAAAAAACTAATAAAAAAGTCCCTTTTTAACGACTAAAATATGGCAGACAGGTTAACACAGCTGCAGGATTGTATAAATCAGGTAAAGATGATTTAAAACCACAAACAAATTGAAAAATTCATGTAAAATTTTGTTTTAGCAAGCAGAACATTTTTGCAACAGTATCGGGATTCTGCAGCAGTTCGCTCCACCTAGTAAATTTCCTAATTTCGACAGGACCGGTTCGCAGACACCCCAGCAACAAAGTCAGGTAAATAAGTAATTTTAACTCCTTACTTAATTTCGTAAGATATGTTGAAAACTTCTAAATTCAGTCGTATATAATCTGCTTTGTTTCAACGAAACTTCATTTTCACTGTAACAGGGCTTTTGAAAACCAAGTTTCTTATATTTTTAGGAAGACTATGTCCAGCTGTTTACAACACTGATAGCTCGATGTGCCAAAGATATCGACACCTTAATTGAATCTTTACCAAGTGAAGAAAGTTCCGCAGAATTACAGGTATATAGAGAACATCATTTTTATAGCTTGATTTGCTTATGCATTTAGTCAAAAATAGGTGTTAGATGGTATTTATTTTTAGCTAGCCAGCTTAAGACAATTAGAACAAGAAAATCAGGATGCCGCTGATCGACTAGATGCAGTAGTTCGTTCGGGTCAAGAACTGCTTGAAAAAATTCAAGCAGCACTCAGCGATATTGCACAAGCCCAATTGGATATGCAGCACCTTACAAAAGCTGCGACTGGAGGGAGAGAATGATTAAGGGGGGTAAGGCGGGTTAGGAACGTTAATAATTCAGGGAGTACAGGGAAGGGAATTGAAGGTACCAGTACTGGTACAGGAAGTTCTTGTTAATTTAGAGATAAGGGTCTATTTGTGCAGCAAACACTTGAAATTTTTAAGATGTTGGCTATTGTTGGTATTTGTATATAGTTTCTTTGTTTCCGAATTAACTAAATGAAACTGTTATATTAAAAACTTGAAATGGTTCAGATTTCTGGAAAAGACTATATTTAGAACAATATGTAGAAGGATAATAGTTTGATATTAAATACTCATAATTTGTTGGTCTTGATAGGCTTAGTTTTACTTTTATACAATTTTTTTTTATTTGACATAAAAATGCAGAAACGATAGAGTAAAGAAAGAGTATATTTAGAGAAAACTAAAAAGAATTGTGCAAGAATTATATTTTTTGTTCTTTTTTTCACCACCTAGTAAACAATACATAGATTACTAAAAAATAAGCCCCCTATAATTGTTAATATACATTTAAAGTCAGATTAAAAGTAGGTATATTGTAGCCCTCACGTTTTACTCGATTCTTTTCGTAGTAGTTACATAAAGTTTTATATTTATATATTTTTTTCTTAAAATAATGACATAATAAATGTATTATTTTACAATAAAGTTATTTTAATGTATTTTTCCTAGTTTATTTTAAGATGGAAAGACTAATTTGAAATATGAGCATTTTTTACATCAAACAAAAAATTTCTTAGGATAGAATCTTTTATTAAACGTAACCGTAGGTTAATTTGCTCAGTATCTCGATTTTGTAATGTTGCCAAAATAGTCAAGCGAGGCTTTATAATGTGCGAAAATCGCTAGATGCCACGAATTTGACTTATAAAGTCGCGTCCACATTAGTAAAAATATACGTTGTGTGTGGCCTGCGTCCGAAATTTGTGCGTTCATATACAATTTATGCGAGTCCACGCTCGCATAAATTATATATATATGTATATATAAATTCCCAAAAATATTGTCAATGATTTCTGTCGTAATACGTAACAAAAAATACTATATATATATACAGGGTGTCCAAGATAAGGATCCTAAGCATGGGGATCTCAGTACCTGTTGGAGTTACAGCTTAGGTTAAATTAGAAAAAAGTTGCGTACTTTGAAGCGTATTTACATGCCGTTGAGAAACTTTAAAAATTTTCATGGCCAGCTGAGATATTGGGGAAAAACGAAAATTTGATGAAATAGATTTTATTTTTTTGTGACTTTATTTTAAAAGATATTAAAAAACTAATAAAACTTTTTCATTAGCAGTTTTTAGGTACTACGTGATGGAGTTTTTAAATTTTATATCCGACGTTTCGTTTTCGAGAAACCATCATCAACTTTATTTTTTTATAAGGGCCAAAAAAAAAGTATACCCTGTATCTGATTCCCTTTCTTATTACAAATTCAACGATGTATCACATGTCACATTTTTTTTGTTAGATAAAAGAATAAATGCGATTTTTCTATTTTTTTACTTAAAAATATGTTTAAAAAAATAGAAAAATCGCATTTTTTTTTGTCTAACAAAAAAATATGACATGTGATACATCGTTGAATTTGTAATAAAAAATGGAATCAGATACAGGGTATACTTTTTTTTTGGGCCATATAAAAAAATAAAGTTGATGATGGTTTCTCGAAAACAAAACGTCGGATATAAAATTTAAAAACGCCATCACGTATTATCTAAAAAGTGCCAATGAAAAAGTTTTATTAGTTTTTTAATATCTTTTAAAATAAAGTCACAAAAAAATAAAATCTATTTCGTCAAATTTTCGTTTTTCCCCAATATCTCAGCTGGCCATGAAAATTTTTAAAGTTTCTCAACGGCATGTAAATACGCTTCAAAGTACGCAACTTTTTTCTAATTTAACCTAAGCTGTAACTCCAACAGGTACTGAGATCCCCATGCTTAGGATCCTTATCTTGGACACCCTGTATATATATATATATATATATATATATATATATATATATATATATATATATATATATATATATATATATGTTATATCGTAGATTTTCACGGATGGTAGAATGAATAGTTTGGTTATTCCGGGTTTCAATCCGTTCGTTCAAAAAATCGTTTTCACGACGTTTCGCCAAAATCTCATTTGGCATTTTCAAGTGCGGTTCGTCTCGTTACTCGCTGAGAACTCAGCGAGTAACGAGACGAACCGCACTTGAAAATGCCAAATGAGATTTTGGCGAAACGTCGTGAAAACGATTTTTTGAACGAACGGATTGAAACCCGGAATAACCAAACTATTCATATATATATATTTTTTTTTTTTTTTTTTTTTGCCGCATGCCACACACAACGTAAATTTTTACTAAATGTGGATGCGGTTTAAAACATGATCGTGCTAGGCGCTCAACATTTTTTAGAAACTTGACAACATCGCTATCCCTAAAAAAAAATTTCAATACTAAAAAATATTCATGAACAGTTTAGCGGAAGAAAGTTTTGATTACCCGAGATATCCTCGAGAATTTGGCTGTATTCTTTTGAGTAAATTATCACTGATCAAAGTGAAAAAAGTAAAACTGATAACTTCATGTTCTTTTGAATATGCATTTATTTGTCATTGGGTCGAAGTGATCATGATTACTTCAAGTGACAGAACTGAAAGTGATAATTACTCAAAAGAATATACCTTTTATGGCTGTATTCTTTTGAGTAAATTATCACTGATCAAAGTGAAAAAAGTGACACTGATAGTTATATTCTTTTGAGTAATTATCACTTTCAGTTCTGTCACTTGAAGTAATCATGATCACTTCGACCCAATGACAAGTAAATGTATATTCAAAAGAACATGAAGTTATCAGTTTCACTTTGATCAGTGATAATTTACTCAAAAGAATACAGCCGGTAACTTCATGTTCTTTTGAATATGCATTTACTTGTCATTGGGTCGAAGTGATCGTGGTTACTTCAAGTGACAGAACTGAAAGTGATAATTACTCAAAAGAATATACTTTATAGCACTGGGCATAACCTGGCCAGTGACATTAATTTGTTTTTTTAGCAGTTTAAAATAAAATAGAACTATCTTTTACAACTTTATTTTAAACAATAAAGAATTCACTGCCTTACATGGAGAAAAAGTACGATTACAAACACTATTTCTTAATTTTAATATGCCGAAGAGGCCTTTACATTATAAATAACATTACTACAAAAAGTACAGCACTGGTGTGTAAAAAAGCTTTACTCGTAGAAGCAAGTCTTACTTATTGACCAGTAATGTACCATTTACTTCTCCGACTTATTTCAGTTTGCTGAAAAGATCTTTCGTCACACAGTGATCTACGGCATGCAAGAGGTCAAAAAGTTCTTCAACGCAAGTCTCAGTTGTTTGGCTCCTGGAATTAACGCGGTCGTTACATGCTTGGTATTTTTCAGCTAGGTGTCTGCAATGTTCAGTTTCTCTGCATTGATCCTAAAAATTAGAAAAAACAAATATAATCTAAGAAGCCACTATTATAATTGTTAAGACTGGAATTGATATATTACATATAGTGTGCCTGTATATCACAAAACAGTTGTATATTTTATAGTCCACGCTGAAACTAACATACTTATTATCTAATTTTTATGGTAAATAAGAATCAAAAGCCAAAAACGCCAATTTGTCCCTTTGACACTTGCAAAAGTAAGGTTATGTCACCACTTACCCTCAAAACTTGTTGTGGATCGACTAACTCAGCTTCTTCTTCGTCATCCTGAGCCTTGACTGAGGGCAATTTAGGGAAGAATCTATCGAAAAACATCGTTTTGTAAAGAAAAAGTATTCAAAATCGAAGCAAAACTGGCTTTACGTAATCTACCAGCCAAAATTACCCTCCGTCACTGTCAAAATGGAAATGATTGTAGTAATGTTGGAGTTATCGATAGTAAAATTCATTACAATATCGATGCTAATTTTGTTCAAATGTAAGAATGCAGCAACATAAATTATATAATGAAAATGTCAGAATAATTTGCTAGCGGCATTGAAAATCATTCGTGTGTCTCTAAAGATCAAGTCTTATTTTGTTACCAGAAAGCTTGGCATAAAAATACTTTACGTGAAAAATATTTTGGTTACAACCCACTGTAACCAAATAAATAAATAATTATCATTCTTCGAGCATATAGTACTGGAGACAGCATGAGTACTCCTGTAAGAGTTGCTAACTTTCTCCCGCGCCGAATGCGATTGGCAGACACGAGCTTTGAAATTATGGGGGTAAGGAAGACAGAACAAAATCAAAGATTTAAAGTAAGAGAGATAGCATGTATTTCAATTCGTCCTATTTCTGCTTTATAATACGCGCGAAGCCTCCACTAGCGGGCATGCTATCTCTCTCATTCTCATGATTTCGTAACGTGAGCGCCCCTAAATTGTAGTTCGGAGCAAAAGATAAGGCACTACCTCATATTAGCCTCCTCTCTCTCTTTACAGTGTAACGCTCGCTGTACAATATATTCAGCCTCGAGTAGTACATGTTTGAAGCCAGTAGCATATTTATCTTTAGTTTTATCGACACTTTAAGTCCTCGATTCACTCCCCATTACTACTTAAATGTCAAATAATGTACGAGCATAGTCAATTGAAGGGCTATTGCCACTTTTATGGGGCTTTCTTAAAAATATATTTTGACTGATAACGAAAAATATAGCTTGGAACTTATTTTTAATACCACACCCAACTTTATAATTTATTTCATTAAACTTCAAGCAAATTTTTAAAATTTACCGTTATGAAATCAATTCATGTTTTGACTAGATCAGCTTTCTTGGCATAAATCGAGGTTAGGGTATTTTAGCGCTAGAGCTCTTCTGATAATTCGAAAGAAATCGTATTTGCATCCCAAAATAAATATTTTTCTGACTGAGAATCGCGATCCTAAATGTTCCTCTAAAGCTCCAAATCAAAATTACCTTCAATTTAAGATGCCAACCGTCCTAAAGTTCGATCCAAGTTGAGTTACTTTGACCTCTTGTTTATTTGTTGTTATTTCATAGTTTTTCCCGAATTTTTTGGCAAATTTTCATATAAAGGTAAGAAAATCCAGGTATATTCTTCTAGTTACCCTTTTAACACAAAATTATTTTTCAGAAATGAACGGGATGGACCACAGACCACACAATGTTTCTGGGCAAGGAAAACCGAAGAACTACAAACTTCTGGTGGACCCCTTCCTAGTAAAAGGAACTTCTAAGCTGTACAGATATGATGGAACTGTGCCTAATGATAGTTCCTATCCTCCTGTTACTTTGAGAGACCCTCGGTCACACATGATGAGAATATGGACCCGTTTGGAGAGTTTAGATTTGCCAGTGCCTCGGTAAGAAATATTACCATTTTCTTTCTGAAAAAATCTTAAATAAAGGTTAGTTTTTGGTTATTAAAGGGTTAAGTTTTTGGGATTTTAATACAAAAGTTGCAAAATGAAAATATTAAATTTCCAAGTTGATGATATTTTTGTTATTTTGGCTTTTTCCATAAATACATGAATCAAATTAAAATATAAATATTTAATGAAGCTAAGGTAATGCAAAATAGTTTATTTTACATGTAAACACAGTCCTTTTTGTTTGTTTTCCAAATTGTTGGAGCTATAAACAATTTGAATTGTTAAGACTTAAGTAAACCTAACCTAACAGTTTAAATTTCGAGTTTTTGTTGGCTCCGAGATGTCTAAAACGATCTTTTCGGATTCTTTTTGAGAAAGAATTATTCTGATGATGTTTTGAAATAAGATTTTGGTAAAAATTTCTATCTAAAAATGTAAAAATTGTTATTGCGCAATTTCTCAAAAATACCCAAAATTCACGTTTTTAACCTCGTAAGACCTCTTGAAATACATACTGTACTAATTAATAAACTATCTTACATCTAAATAAAACTTAAATTCTATTAATTTGACCTAAAAATCGATTATATGGTCGAAATTCCGTGTATAACCTCACAAAGAATTCCGACGCCTTTTTACCTAATTTTGAGCTAAAAACTTAGAATTTTGCAAGCGTTTGCCTATTTTTGCTGAAAAAATAGGTCAAATTTGCAATGATGGTGCAAAAATGTTAAAAACTGAAAAAATTACGACGTGGATTGCTAATGTCAAATGATGACGTCAGCCCAGGTTACCAGGACGACGCATAAAATACCTTCCGTATGCAGCTACAAGAGGGAGTCAAAAAGTAACGATCATTTGAAAAGATTGTTCGTTGAGTTTGACTAAATTACCACTTATGACAACTATTTTTGTTATTTTTGGCGGTAAAACAAGATGAGAAATTTCCGAGTATTAAATCCAACTCATTCAATAAATTTAGTTCTAGTAAATAGTAGTAAAAAAAAGCAAGAAATGAGAAGATACGGTGTTGCCGTGTTGGATATATATATATATATATATATATATATATATATATATATATATATATATATATATATATATATATATCAAAATTATAGCATTGGAGTGATAGTCTAGGAGTATTTAGGTTACCAATTTTTCTGTTTTTTATTTATGCAATCTTTTTTTTATTTCTAGGTTTAAAATTGATCATAACTATGTAGGGGATCCCCCTTCAATCGAAGTAACCATATTTCATCTTAATGATAATATAGATAAACAGTTCCTGAAAGATATAGTTCAAAAATTCGGAATTATAGAAGAACTTTTTATTTATTACCATCCAGTTACTAACAAACATTTAGGCATCGGAAGGGTAGTCTATGAAGACATCAAATCAGCTAAACAATGCGTGGAAAAATTAAACAATACCAGCGTTATGGGCAAAATTTTAGAGGTTTTTCTAGACCCTTTCGGGCAAAAGTGCAAAGAAACATTCGAAACGATGACTACAGAAAAAAAACCTCCACCTCCTGCAGCGGAGGAGGCGTCCAAGAAAGATAGCAGTGGGGAAAAGTCATCCAAAGCGGATGATGATAGGCTTCCCTACGACCCAGCGGACAATGACTTTGATGACAGACTAGTGTATAAATCAAAAGATAAAGAGAGTAAGCATCATTCCAAGAGCTCAGAAGAGTACATAGATGATTACTCCCGCGGATCAAAAAAGGATAGGGATAGAGATCGAGACAGGGAAAGGGATAGAGACCGAGAAAGAGATAGAGACCGAGACAGAGAAAGGGAGAGGCTTGAAAGAGAAAGGGATAGGGATCGATATAGCTCATCAAGAAGTTATAGGTAAGTGAAAGTTTCTTGAAGATTTTACAGGTTTTTTTTTAAATAAATGTTTTTAATATTTTTTTAGAGATTTTCCAACACCAAACAGTTCAGATCTAGGTTATGGGACTACTCCCAGTGAATTTTCTGCTAGTTACGGGTCTACCAGTAGCACACCTTTACCGTAAGCCTTTTTTTTTAACTATTTTTCTCAGCAAAACACATTTTACTGTGTTTTTATTTTAGTTATGATTTTCATTCTCTGGGTGTTCCTCCACAAATCCCCGCCCCTTCGACGTTTCCTTTTGCCGCGCCCACTCCGTTTCACGCCCACTTGGCTCCACCCTCGGCTCCATGGCCAATAGCGCAACCGCAATGGCCCGCGGCCGAACAGTGGGATCGTTCGACGGCTCCGCCTTCCAAATGGAGTGGGAGTGATAATAGGAGGGATAAGGATAAAGATAGGTAAGTTTTTAACAGTGAAAAAAGCATTATAAGTGAAGAAAGGAAAGATATTTAATCAATCCATTTCTTTCTAAATAGAGAGCGGGATAGAGAAAGACCTAAGGATAGAGATCGAGATAAAGACAGGGATAGGGACCGAAAAAGCAAACATAGGAGTAAAAGGGAGAGAGATAAAGAAAGGGAAGAGAAGAAGGAAAAAGAAAAGGTAAAAAACGTACTTTTGTGACGTTTTCAAATTAATTTTAATTTATATAAATTATTTTATTAGGTTGATGAAGAAAAACCGCTTGACTTGGATACTAGAATCGCCCTGCTACTTAAAGAGAAAGGTGGTGGGATGGCGCCACCGTTCTTGGCCCTGGGCGTCGATTCCGATGACGAATCAAACTCTAAAGAAACTTCTAAAGACTTTTTACCCAAATTACCAAAGTCCTTGCCTATACCTATACCAGCATGTTTAGACAGCGACGACGGTAAGCTAAATTTATTACTAAATCTTACTATTTCTGAATAATTGTTCCTATCAAAACTTT
Organism: Diaprepes abbreviatus; assembly: GCA_034092305.1. NCBI lineage: Eukaryota > Metazoa > Arthropoda > Insecta > Coleoptera > Curculionidae > Diaprepes > Diaprepes abbreviatus. The sequence continues at coordinate 3,230,679 of JASJET010000054.1, read as the reverse complement.
TGAATATTTTTACAGATCGCTCTAGTGTTTCTCTAAGCGATATGCCCATCAATCCGATGGCGCCGGCGCTCGATCACCAACCCAAAGAAGAAGAATTACCTTTATCGACGCCTCCATCTCCCTTCTTATCAGCGGAGATTTATCTAGAATGTCACAGGTTCGCACTCGAACAGGTAAGATTGAATTATCTTCATGACCGATAATGATCCAACTTACTCTATTATTTACTCTTTCAGGCTGTTATGGCAAGACAAAAGGAAGCCCTAGAAACGACGGCACTCTTAAAAAAAGTCCAAGCCGAGTTCAGTAAGTTGGGAAGTGATATTTCATCGAGTGAAGATGAACTGTTAACGGGAGAGAAAAACTATAGTCCGATAGACAAGAAAGACTTCAAGAATGAATTTAAGTTCGACAAGGACGATGATAGAATGAGCATGTCGAGTTTGAGTAGTACGGAAGATGTTAAAATCGAAGAGGTAATCTGAGATGCTCTGATTGTTCTTATCATTAATTTTTTTTTTTTTTTGATTAAAATACCACACAATGAAATATTATATTAAATAGGTTATCATTGATGACAAAAAAAACTATTGATATGTATTTTTTTCAAGGTCAAACCGGATCCGCCACCTCAACCTCCTCCCCCACCACAACCGCCACTGCCGGCCAGTAACCCCCCATATCCACCAGTAGTGCCTGGAATACCTCCTGGGGTTTATCCTGGATACCCTTCGTATCCTGGTAAGTACAAAACTAACCTACTTATATTGTGTTATCTTACATTAACTTTCATAAATCTTTTTTTTTTTTACAAGCTATCATTGGAACATTATCAGGTAAGATTATTGTAAATCAGTTCAAATTTTACAGTTTTCTCTGTAATAATTGTAAATTTTCTCTTTCAGGTTATCCCACTGCCACCCCGACTTTCGCCTATCCTCCTCCTCCCGGTCCCCACCTCGCGTACGCGCCTGATTGGCGCGCGTTTCCTTACGGCCCCACTCCTCATCCTCCTGCTTACCCGTATAGCACCCCCTATTACCCACCTCTCCACCCCGCGGTAGCAGCTGCTGCCCCGTATGGATTCCCCTATCAACCCATGCCTGGTATGCCCATGACCAGCAGTTTACCACCGAAAATAGATAAGAAGGATAGTCCTCACGCACCCACAATCAACGGGGTGGTGGAACAAGTTACCCAAGAGTTGAAGAACATCTTGAAGAGAGATTTTAATAAAAAAATGGTGGAGATGACGGCGTTTAAAAAGTTTGAAGCATGGTAAGTCTGGTGTATTACTTTATTAAGAATTACCAAGTTTGTAATTATTACCCTATCAATATTTTTTATCTCAAGGTGGGAAGAAGAAACATCCATATTCCAGACTAAAGGAAAGGACGGAATAATGGAAAAATTAGCTTTAACCAAGGATAACATCAACATTCTCTTGGAACAGAGCAGTGATATTAGCAGTGGATATGATAACGTGGGTAAGTGTTAACTTACCAGTGAAAGGGTAATAAATTAGGGTAATATATTTGTTAGAAATACCTTTTTCTCTTAACAGGTCTTGGTCTTCGCGCGTCTCTCCCCAAAATGCCCAGTTTCCGACGTAAAAAGATACCTTCGCCCGCTCCTGTGGAGGACGAAGAGTCGAAAGGACTGTCGGATCAAGAAGAGATCGTGCAGGACGAGGATGACAATTCCTACTCGAGTAAAATCGAAGAAATTTCAAGCAGGGCTCGGAAAATGTCTTCGAGTAGCTCCAGTTCGAGTTCAGGGTTCAGTTCCGATGATGAAAGTAGTTCAAGTGAAGAGAGTAGTTCCGATGAGTCCGATAGGGAAGTCAAGCAAATTAATAGGTGTGTAGTATAAGAGGCTTGCAAGAAAAAGCATCGTAATTAAATATCATTTCTTTTACAGAAGTGAAACGCCTGTACAGGATGAAAGTATGGATAAAGCAGATGCTTTACCCACTTTCGAGCCGCTCGATGATGGGATTGTGGAGAGGAATAAAACGCCGACTCCAATGCAGGTAAAATTATCTTCACTTAGTGTCAAATCTGGACAATTGGACGGCTTTATTACTGTTGTTACTCTTTTCAGATGGACACCGATTCTCAAGATGGTTTTGGAATTGATTCAAAATCGGAAACCTCACCCGAAAAATCACCTAAAAAAAGTTTATCTCCCGTCATCACCAAACCGAAAAACAACTTTTCTCTTATTTACGATAGTGACAGTGACGATGATCTTGCCGAACGTATTTTACTTGAAAGGAGACGGAAAAACGACGAGTGGATGGAGCAAATCGAAAAAGAACGACAAGAACGCGAGGTCGCCGAAATGGGTAAAAAGAAAGAAATGGAAGAAGAAGAACGGAGGAGGAGGGAACAAGAAGAGAAAAAGAGGGAGGAGGAAAGACTTAAGGAACAAATGAAGGAGAGAGCTAGAGAAGAAGCGAAAGAAAAGAGGCGGGAGCAGGCTGAAAAGAGACGGCAAGAGAAAGCGAGGGAAAAGGAGTTGGAGAAGCAGAGAGCCAAAGAGGCAAAACTCAGGGAGCAAAGTCCGCCTCGAGTACCGGAATATATGGGCGAAATTGATGACGATGATGAAGGTAATTACCTTAAATTTTAGACAATTAATTTTAATAATTCTCTCATTTCATTCCCGTTCATTTCAGAAACCAAAAGTGCAATCGAAGAAAAGACCCTCGAAGAACTCGAAGCCGAGAGGGACGCTCTCTTGCAGCAAGTTCGAAACCCGGAGCCTCCGTTCGATGAAGATAAAGATGGGCAAAAGTTCAAGGTGAGTAAAAATAAATGTAATTTTTGTATTGATAATAATAATAACAATAATAATAATATCGACATTGCTGTACTTAACAACAACAACCTAAGGCCAAAATACAACGAGAAGATCGCCAAATACAGAGATCTGGAGGTGCAAATCTAAAGACAATGGGCAATGAACAGCGTCCAAACGATTCCCATGATTTTATCAAAAACTGGAGTGATTCGAAAGAATCCCCTGCAGAACATCAAGGGACTGGGCCTTGGTGAGCATCTGTATAAACCTATGCAGAAAGCAGTTCTTGCAACCGCGCGAACCGTCCGAAAGTACGTAGGAAATACAGCAGACAACGTCACCTAGGACCCGATAACATGGAAAGGATTCCCACAGAGCTTCATACTTTTGGTGTCTTTGTATACCTGGTATGAGTGAATAATCCCTGGAGGGAGTGCGAAGCCGTTTGGCTTGTAAATCATAATAATAAAAATAATGTATATTAATGGGCCATCCATTTTACAAATAACTGAAATGATATAAGAAACAGTAAAATTGCTTAAAATAATACAAATCACTGTGCACACCACCATCATCAATCAGTATTGGTGAGGTTATAATCAAATTAAAAATCAAGAGTAAAACTATATAAAATTACTTAAGCTTTAACAGAGTTTTTAAAATGCTGATGAGAATGCTAAAACAGATATTCTTTGATCTTTCCTTTAAAAGTTCACAACCCATTAAAAAAGAAATCGATGCCAGTCTCCCTAGCCACTTTGTTAGCATTAATGTAACATCTAGTGACAGCAGACGAAACACCGTAATTTGTTCTATGGAACGGAACATGAAACAGATCACCGCCACGCAGAACTCTCGGCGGAACATGTAAAGAGATTGCATTCAGTAATTCAGAACAATCAATATGGCAATTTATTATCTTAAACAAAGTACAAATATCAATAAAACTTTTATTCTATAAAGAGGGAAGTCTTAGAAGTTGCAATATATCGTCGTAAACAATATCCTCACTCAAAATACCCAACCTGTAGCCTACAAACCTCAGAAATTTTCTCTGAACTTTTTCAATTTGATCAATATAAGTTTTGTAATATGGGGACCAAATGGGACAAGCATATTCGATAACTGATCTTATATATGCGCAATACAACACTCTAAAACACTCGACATTAGAAAAATCAGTCAGTGATCTCTTAATGAAGCCCTTCGAACATACCCCTGTAGAAGTAGCATAACGTCAGAACTAGGGCCCGGTTGTTTGAACGCTGACTAACGTAATAATATTTTTATTTATATTTGAAAAAGTGTTGATAAACAGTAGATATTTAATTTCGTAGTACAGACATACCGATTTTATGCTATCCTTTTCTAATTGCATTATTTAAACGAGTATCATCGGTACGTCCTTCGAACATACCTCTGGGTACGTCAATTCTGAAAACAAAGTATGAATATATGGTTGCCTAAATTTTCATTATTGTTATTTTCAATATGTAAACAATCTAACAATATTTACCGATAAAAATAAGTTTTTAAATCCTCTTTTTGTTAATATTAATTGTAAACTTCGCATTTATAGTAATTTCTAACACTTAAAAACACCGAAAAAAGTCACGACAAGCAATTAAATTGAAAGACAAGATAAGTAAATATGTTTATGTCTGTCAAACATCAAAAAAGCGTCTCCCCCACCGACCATAAACAGCCTTCAGACAAATCTATTGTTGTTTAAATCTAGAGTATGATCGAAGATGAAGCCTAACAGTTTCAAAGTTTTGTTAGATACGTAATTGACATGATAATTAAAATTCAAATCTTTAACAAAGAATACTCCAAGATCCTTTATGAAATTCATATGTCCAAAGACTGTCACCGATCATGTAGTATATGGAATAAAATTTTTCTTCCTGTAGAACTTCATTACTTTACACTTATCCGTATTCAGCTCCGTACCATTCATTCAATCTCCTTAGATCCTCTTGCAATTCTTCGCCGTCACTTAACTCACTCTATAAATTTTAAGATCATCAGCATATAATAAAAACTTCGAATCAGTAACAAAATTACCCATGTCATTAATATACAAATTAAAGAGGAGTGGAGCTAGATGGGAACTCTGTGGGACACCTTATGTGATCAAAACCTCCTCAGAAGTGTAACTCTTACTCTTAACTATTTGTCTTCGATTTGACAGTGTTGCAAATAGACATGCCCTTGATGTTAAGGACATGTGACTAGCGATCTGATTTTTTGACCATCGTTTAAAGTGCTTTGAATGTTTCGTCCCGATACCTGTGGCGGACTCATCAGTGGGATCCACCGCTATCTTTCCCAGACATCCTATTTGTCATGCTTTCTACAAAACTTGGATTCCTATATAGTCAAGTCAACAGATAACTTTCGAACCAACTTAATAGACTTCTAGAAATACCTTACTGTTGTAATTTATTTACCAGTAGACTATGGTTAACATGTTCGAATGCCTTTGAGAAATCTGTGTATATAGAATCCATCTGACACACTACCTCCAAAGCCCCTACCAGATATTGCTCATAGACAAGCAAGTTAGATACCGTCGAACGCCCCTCCACAAAACCATGCTGGAACTCGGCTATAACATTCCGGAAACAAGGCTTAATTTTGGAGTCAATTATTGATTCAAAAATTTTAGCAATCGATGATATTTTACTAATAGCACGATAATTAATCACTAAAGATTTATCTCCATTCTTGAAAATTGGTGTTACATATGATAGTTTCCAAATATCTGGGTATTTACTATTGGAAACAGAAAAATTAGATAAGAGCCCCAAAATATGCGCAAGAACACAACAAAACTTCTTCAAAAATACCACTGAAACCTGATCTGGACCAACAGAGAGATTGTTATCCAGATTATTTATCGCTTTATAAACATCAACGGCATCAATATCACATCTTTCAATTTCAACACACTTAATGTTTTCCATATTATAACTATCACATTCTTTATCACAGTATACAGAGGCAAAAAGAACTTGGCCACCTGGAAACCATCCTCAGTAAATTCAGAGCGATATGATAAAACCTGCGGCACCTCAAAGTTCCTGTTCCTAGTACTTACATATTTCCAAAAATTTTTACAGTCACTATTAATTGAATTCTCTATGCTCACAATATAGTTCTTATAACACAAATCAGATAACATCCTACATCTTTCTCATATTAGAGAAAATACAATAACTTGCAAGTCATCCAGCTTTTTTGTAATTTTTATGAGCAATTTTTTTTATTAAAAATCAATTGCTTCAACTCTTCTGTGTACCAATTGGGGAATTTTGGCTTTTTTGGCCTGCAAACGGGAACAAACATATCAAAGGCCATAAAGATAATATTATAAAATATATCAACATTTTTGCCCACATTCTCAGAGGAAAGTAACTGGTCCCAATCAAAACTCCCCAAAAAGTTATTGATTTCTACATAATTTCCATTGTTAAAATCGTATAGGTCAGGCTCATATACTAACTTTAAAACAAAAGAAAGAACAGGATGGTACTTATCAATAGAAAGAACGGATGCATCTACTGCAACCACTTCAAAAGTTATATTCGTAATAATTAGATCCAGTAAGCGACCAAAAACATTAGATACCACGTTGACTTGCTTTAGATTTAAGAAGGCAAAAAAATCTGATAATATTTTTCCTTGTTGTGGTAAATCACCCTCCGTTCTAGTGCCATATTGATCATTCTCCCATACAACATTTGATAAATTAAAATCTCCACAGAACACAAAGTCTGAACATCCTCTCTTCTCAATAACAATTTCAGCTATATTACAATAATTTTCAATCAACTCACTCTAGACTTATGTGGCATATATACAACAGAAATTAAGATCTATAAGAACCTTTCACTAATATTAGAACATTCAGTGTTATCAGAATTCTCTCTTCTCTTTGTCAACCTCTGTCCAACCACTCCTGGATGTAGGTCTCTCTCAATTGTTTCCATCTTTCTCTATTCTTCGCCAATCTCATCCACTGTCCTTATGTCGTCTACCCATCTTTTTTGAGGTCTTCCCGTGCTTCTTGTTGGCTCCCTCGGTCTCCATTCCAGGATTCTTCGTGCCCATCTGTTGTCCTCATATCGGGCTATGTGACCAGCCATCGCCACTTCATCTTTGCAACCTCCTTCACGATGTCTTTGACTTTCGTCCTGCGTCTTATCTCGGTGTTTCTAATCCTGTCTCTTAATGATATTCCAAGCATGTTTCTTTTCATCGCTTTTTGGACTATTTCTAATTTTTTAGCGGAGTTTTTGGTGAGAGACATGGTCTCTAATCCATACGTACACACCGGTAACATGCATGTGTCGTATACTTTTCTTTTTAGATTTATGGGAATTGAATTATTTTTCAGGATGTATGCAAGTTTACCGAAAGCGGCCCATGTCAGCTGTGTTCTTCTTTTTATTTTAGCATCCTGGTTTGATTTCCCTAGTCTGATGTCATGACCCAAGTATACATAGTGTTCGACGTTTTCTATCCTCTGGTTCTGTATTGTTATGTTTGCTTGTTCGTGGCTCATTATTTTTGTTTTGTTGTAGTTCATTTTAAGGCCTACAGATGCGGATACGTCATTTAGCTGTTGTAGCATTTCGTTCAATTCTTGGAAATTACTAGTCCTAATTAAACTACCGTTAACACAAGAACTAGCAGCAACCATAACGCCACCTCCTCGACAATGATCACTTGTTTTTCCACTTCTGTCACATCTAAAGATCGTATAGCCATCAAAACCCAGTTCACTATCGAGGATACCCTCATGTAGCCAAGTCTCGGTAAATATAATCAAATCATACTCGTGTTTTTCCACTGATATCACTAAATCCCTCAATTTAGTCCTTAATCCCCTCACATTTTGGTAATAGACATGCAGATGACACTTGTTGCTTACCGTCTGTCTCTCCGTTGAAACTGCGCCCGAAAATTCCTGTCACAAGCATCACTCTCAAAATTCCTCAGCCTGGAACTATTCGCTCCGTTGTAGTTAGACCGGCGAGCTCCAATAATATCAATGTCTTCATAAACGCGTGCATTATGCAGGGATCGGGAAATGTCCCTAGGAGATCCAAAAGTAGATTTTGCCCCGGTAAATATGTTAAATTAATTTGTTACAGATGTCGGAGAGGGACCATAGAAAAGAAATACCCAAAGATATCAACGGTACGACGGAGTTTAGGAGACGCCTGTCGGAGACGTCGGGTGAAAGTAGTCCGTCTAGTCAGGTAAATTACCCTATCAAAATTTTCAATATTACCCTTTCAGTTACCTTGTGAATTGCATGTTCGTTAAAACAATTGCATTAAATCGATTTTTAGGTGGCGATTGAACATTCGTACTGTCTCTCAAGACCAGAAGAGAAAGAGAACGACGTTTCGATCGAAGCGGACGCCGGTCGTCTTCCTGAATATTCTAGAACTGATACTCTGGCTCACGATCATGGGTACACTAATAAAGAGGCTCCTGAACCCGTCGTGGTATCACCTGCTAAACCTAAAAAGGTAAAGCATCTTTTTAATCACTCGTGGAGTGTTCTCGATGAAATTATTGTAAATATCTGTTGTCGATTGTAACTCCGCTGTTTGTTTCAGGAAAAGCCACCCAAACAACCGAGGCCAAGGAAGCAAAAGCTCAAAGAACTCCAAAATACTTATTACCAAGATGAGCATTATTCCAAACGCAGTCAACCGGACTTTTACAAGGCTCACGAGCATATCATGCACAAAGTCCGGGATCAGATGTCCGAATTTGGCGTTTTGTACGAGTTTCTTACCAGAGGTGAGGATTCTGCAACGTCACCCTCTCTTTTTGTTCGTTTTTTGTCTCTTTCTAATTTTTTTACCCTTTTACTAAATATTATGTTTTCCTCAGGTATTGACAAAGAGGATATTGAATATATTAGGAAATCTTATGAAGAGCTCCTCTCGGATGATGAGATGGGTTATTGGCTGAACGATACCCATTGGGTGGACCACTGTATTACAGATCTCTACTCAAGTCCGCCTAAAAAGAGGAAAAGAGACGAAAGGACTCATTCAACAGGTAACATTTCTACCCTACTACCTTATCAACATATTGATTTCATAAGGTAATATTACCTAATCAGAAATTAATTTCCCTTTTCAATTTTAGGTAGTGCAAGAACAGAAGGTTTCTACAAGATGTCGGCTCACGAAAAATCGAGATACAAGTACCACCACGCCAAAGCCCATGCCATCACAATGGCGTCTAATGCTCCTGCGAACAAGCAAGGTAAAAATTACCCTTTTCAGTTGTAATTTGAGGACAATTACTTACCTTTTGATTACCCTTTCAGGATTATCGAGGGAAGCAAGGTCGAACCAGAGGCGTCTGCTAACAGCCTTCGGAGGCGAGACGGACTCCGATTTGTTGAAATTTAACCAATTGAAGTTCAGAAAGAAGCAGTTGAAGTTCGCGAAATCGGCTATACACGATTGGGGGCTTTTTGCAATGGAACCTATCGCAGCAGACGAAATGGTATTAACTTATCATATTTTCAATACTCTTACCCCAATTAATGGAATTATTTGTTTTAGGTAATTGAATATGTCGGACAGACAATTAGGCATAGTGTGGCTGATCTTAGGGAACAGAAATACGAAGCTACGGGTATCGGAAGTTCTTACCTCTTCAGGATAGATCTGGAGAATATTATCGACGCCACGAAGTGTGGAAACCTGGCCAGATTTATTAACCATAGTTGTAATGTAAGTGTGGCAGTAAATTTACCCTAATATTCTGATATTATTACCCTATCATGAAATGGGTAACTTTGCAAATTTATTTACAATGTATTTTTCTTCTTTTTTAGCCAAACTGCTACGCCAAAGTCATCACGATAGAATCGCGAAAGAAAATTGTGATATATTCCAAACAACCGATCGGTGTCAACGAAGAAATCACTTACGATTACAAATTCCCAATAGAAGAGGATAAAATCACGTGTCTCTGCGGTGCCGCCACCTGTAGAGGCACTTTGAATTAAAAGTCGTCGAAAGTGGTTGACAAATGAGTGCAAATTAGGTTATGATCTGTCAAAATAGTTGTCGAGCATTAAAGCGTAGACATATAAAGATATAGTCTGCTGATCGGAAGCGCGTTGACTGTCGCTTAGAAATAGATGGAGCGAAGTTAGTACCTCTCTTTCTATTCTGCCTATAGAAAGAGAGGTACTGTTGATTTTTTTTGCTCTGTCTTTCTAAGCAAAAATCCTCGGTCTATATTTCTTATACGTCTATGATTAAAGATGGCGTCGTGAAAAGTGAGGTTATATAGCGTTTCGATGAGTATAAACATTGTTCTTTTGAAGTGATAAAGATGTATAAATTGTGTTCTAGGATAAAATGATGTAATTTTTAATAAAGTTAAATTAGGACTTTATACAATATAAGTAAATACGAAGTAAGGTTAGTTATTTAACTTAGTTCTTTGCGTGTGATGATTTTTGTAAAGCTTGCGCGACGATTTTCTCTGTTCGTGTCTATTTTTAAATTATATGTTTTTTAAGTGTACATATTATCCTTGTAAATATAAACAGATGATTTGTTAACATTATTGTGTTTGATTTCATAACCTTAGTTTGGTTTATTCAGAAAAGAGCGAGAGTTGATTGATTTTAAAAGAAACTGCGGTAGAAAATTATGCGTCTTACTGATGCGCGTTGGGTTTTGGGGGCCCTCTTGTTAAAGAACTCTACTGCAGTATCGTAACGTCTTAGCATACTTTTTAACAGATTTCTAAAAGGAGGTTTTACATTCAACCGTTGTGTAGGTTTCTTTACAGAGTGTCGTGTAAGTTTTTCCTAATTTCTCGTAAGCATACAGGAGAGGTCAAAATAACCCTACTTTGTCAGGTTGCTATTGTTAATACCTATTGACGAAACTTGTCAAAGCCGCCTTCAAGTAAAAATAATTTTAAAAAATGAGAGAATATTCTTACGTAGAGTATGCTGATGTGCATTTAATTTATGGTGAAGTACTGTCAAATTCTTCGAAGGCAAGAAAACTTTATGCCGAAAGATTGCCAAGTCCAATTAACCTTTCAAAAGGTTGCTCCAAGCCTAAGGGAAACAGGTAAAAGATGATTAGAAAATAATTATTAGAGTGGACGAATTAATTTTTTAATGTTTTATTCAGAGTTATTTTTGCCATGACGGGGCTGTGAGGGCATCTCAGGGAAGCACGAGACCCTCACGTAGAGGAACAAATTTTGCAAGATATTGTTGACAATCCTTCAAACTGCATAAGAAAGATCGCGACACGAAACAAGGTTACAAAATGGATTGTACATGAAACTGTAACAGAACAGTCACTGGTTTATACCATAGACGTAGAAGAAATTTATTATTAAATAAAATGTAATTTTATTTAATTTCTTCTACGTCTATGGTTTATACAGCAACATAACCTAAATCTAAATTTTTCTAACCTTATTTTGTTTACCGATGAGACCAGGTTTACGAGAGATGGCATAATAACACATTTACATTTTTGGGCTGATGAAAACCCGCACGCTATAATTCAAAACAAACACCAACAAAGATTTATTGTAAATGTGTGGGCTGACACCATCGGAAATAATCTTATAGGGCCGTTATAGCAAAATTTAAATAGTTTATTGGAAGACATACCTCTTGATAGAATAAAGCAAATGTGGTACATGCATGATGGTGCTCCATTTCATTTTAACTATGTAGTACGTCAACACTTAACTAACGTTTTTGGTCTGTTGTAAACGAGACCGCACCCGTGTTGAAGCGATCGGTTCGTCACAATCTAATTTTAGACCCTAAAAGAGGTGTTTCGTCCTAGCTACCGACGGTGGACTCATCAGTGGGTCCATCGGAGCTTTCCCCAGACACCTTTGGTACACTTTCTACATCTGCATACTCATATTTAAACCTTTCTGCGTCGGAACCTATAAACTAGATTCTGAGTCTGGCGCCATCTGCGACAGGTCCTCGATGGTTAGGTCGAGGTGGGTATTATCTGCGCAGTAATTTGTAGATAGTGGAACTTGGCAGATAGTCCACACTGAAACTTACTGCGCAAAAATATTTTTATAAATGAGCTCGAAAATAGACTAAAAATGTTAGAGCTGCGCACTAAACTGTAAAAGTATGTAGCTAGACGGGTACACTACATTTAAACTTACTGCGCAGAAATATCTTTATAAATGAGCTTGAAAATCGACTAAAACTGGTAGAGCTGCGCACTAAGTTGTAGAAGTTGTAGCTAGACGGGTGGACTACATTTAAACTTACTGCGCAGAGATATCTTTATAAATGAGCTTGAAAATCGACTAAAAGTGCTAGAGCTGCGCAGTAAGTTGTAGAAGTTGTAGCTAGATGGGTAGACTACATTTAAACTTACTGCGCAGAAATATCTTTATAAATGAGCTTGAAAATCGACTAAAAGTGCTGGAGCTGCGCAGTAAGTTGTAGCTAGACGGGTGGACTACATTTAAACTTACTGCGCAGAGATATCTTTATAAATGAGCTTGAAAATCGACTAAAAGTGCTAGAGCTGCGCAGTAAGTTGTAGAAGTTGTAGCTAGATGGGTAGACTACATTTAAACTTACTGCGCAGAAATATCTTTATAAATGAGCTTGAAAATCGACTAAAACTGCTGGAGCTGCGCACTAAACTGTAGAAGTTGTAGCTAGACGGGTAGACTACATTTAAACTTACTGCGCAGAAATATCTTTATAAATGAGCTTGAAAATCGACTAAAACTGCCAGAGCTGCGCACTAAACTGTAGGCGTTGTAGCTAGACGGGTAGACTACATTTAAACTTACAGCGCAGAAATATCTTTATAAATGAGCTTGAAAATCGACTAAAACTGCTAGAGGTGCGCACTAAGTTGTAGAAGTTGTAGCTAGACGGGTAGACTACATTTAAACTTACTGAGCAGAAATATCTTTATAAATGAGCTTGAAAATCGACTAAAAGTGCTGGAGCTGCGCACTAAACTGTAGAAGTTGTAGCTAGACGGGTAGACTACATTTAAACTTACTGCGCAGAAATATCTTTATAGATGAGCTTAAAAATCGACTAAAACTGCTAGAGCTGCGCAGTAAGTTGTAGAAGTTGTGGCTAGACGGGTAGACTACATTTAAACTTACTGAGCAGAAATATCTTTATAAATGAGCTTGAAAATCGACTAAAAGTGCTGGAGCTGCGCACTAAACTGTAGGCGTTGTAGCTAGACGGGTAGACTACATTTCAACTTACTGCGCAGAAATATCTTTATAGATGAGCTTGAAAATCGACTAAAAGTGCTGGAGCTGCGCATTAAACTGTAGAAGTTGTAGCTAGACGGGTAGACTACATTTCAACTTACTGCGCAGAAATATCTTTATAAATGAGCTTAAAAATCGACTAAAACTGCTAGAGCTGCGCAGTAAGTTGTAGAAGTTGTAGCTAGACGGGTAGACTACATTTAAACTTACTGCGCAGAAATATCTTTATAAATGAGCTTGAAAATCGACTAAAAGTGCTGGAGCTGCGCACTAAACTGTAGAAGTTGTAGCTAGACGAGTAGACTACATTTCAACTTACTGCGCAAAAATATCTTTATAAATGAGCTTAAAAATCGACTAAAACTGCTAGAGCTGCGCAGTAAGTTGTAGAAGTTGTAGCTAGACGGGTAGACTACATTTATACTTACTGCGCAGAAATATCTTTATAAATGAGCTTGAAAATCGACTAAAAGTGCTGGAGCTGCGCACTAAACTGTAGAAGTTGTAGCTAGACGGGTAGACTACATTTCAACTTACTGCGCAGAAATATCTTTATAAATGAGCTTAAAAATCGACTAAAACTGCTAGAGCTGCGCAGTAAGTTGTAGAAGTTGTAGCTAGACGGGTAGACTACATTTAAACTTACTGCGCAGAAATATCTTTATAAATGAGCTTGAAAATCGACTAAAAGTGCTGGAGCTGCGCACTAAACTGTAGAAGTTGTAGCTAGACGGGTAGACTACATTTCAACTTACTGCGCAGAAATATCTTTATAAATGAGCTTAAAAATCGACTAAAACTGCTAGAGCTGCGCAGTAAGTTGTAGAAGTTGTAGCTAGACGGGTAGACTACATTTAAACTTACTGCGCAGAAATATCTTTATAAATGAGCTTGAAAATCGACTAAAAGTGCTGGAGCTGCGCATTAAACTGTAGAAGTTGTAGCTAGACGAGTAGACTACATTTCAACTTACTGCGCAGAAATATCTTTATAAATGAGCTTAAAAATCGACTAAAACTGCTAGAGCTGCGCAGTAAGTTGTAGAAGTTGTAGCTAGACGGGTAGACTACATTTATACTTACTGCGCAAAAATATCTTTATAAATGAGCTTGAAAATCGACTAAAAGTGCTGGAGCTGCGCACTAAACTGTAGAAGTTGTAGCTAGACGAGTAGACTACATTTCAACTTACTGCGCAGAAATATCTTTATAAATGAGCTTAAAAATCGACTAAAACTGCTAGAGCTGCGCAGTAAGTTGTAGAAGTTGTAGCTAGACGGGTAGACTACATTTAAACTTACTGCGCAGAAATATCTTTATAAATGAGCTTGAAAATCGACTAAAAGTGCTAGAGCTGCGCACTAAACTGTAGAAGTTGTAGCTAGACGGGTAGACCACATTTAAACTTTCTGCGCAGAAATGTCTTTATAAATGAGCTTGAAAATCGACTAAAACTGCTAGAGCTGCGCACTAAGTAGTAGAAGTTGTAGCTAGACGGGTAGACTACATTTAAACTTACTGCGCAGAAATATCTTTATAAATGAGCTTGAAAATCGACTAAAAGTGCTAGAGCTGCGCACTAAACTGTAGTGGTTGTAGCTCTACGGGTAGACTAAACTGTAACTTACTGCGCAAAAATATCTTTTTAGATATTTATAAAAATGAGCTTTGAAGTTCAGCTAAAACTGCTAAAGCTGCGCAATAAGTTATGGAAGGTGTAGCTCGACGGGTACACTACAATGAAACTTACTGTGCAGAGAGAATTTTCAAAAATCATTCACGAGAAAATCGTTCTCTCAATCGGCTTTGTGATATTTGGAACACTTCGTACAAACTCAAGAAAATTTTTTTTTCGCACATTCACCCTTTCATTATTTAGTTTTTGCTACATTGGCTATTTTTTAGTTGCCAGAAGGAATCACAACGCATTTGAATCTGTTCATGAATAAGGGTATAAATATCAATACAAATTTTTATTTACACAAATTCTATTGTTAAAAACATTACATACAACTTCGAGAATTACGTCAATATGTTTAATAAAATAAGATTAAACTAAAAGGGTACACATTGGTACCAAACTGAGGCAACATTGTAACACTATGTATAGTGTCCTACAAATCTAGATAAAATACAAGTGTGCTAGAATACGGTCTGTGTTCCCAACGCCTTCACCATTTAAATTATACAAATTAGTATTATGGCGAATGCGCAGGAAACTGAATTTAAAACATTTAAACTTGTGATTATTTCTAATATTTTTTAGGTTTTATTTAAGAGTAATATTAAATTGTATTATGATAATAAGATAAGTCATTACAGAGGTGAAAATAGTCGACAGTGTTTCTTGATTGACTTGCCAGAATCCAGCAGCTGAGAAGTTTGGACATAAACCTGAAAAATAGGATGAAAAGATCGTTCAATTTACGATTTAGCTTGTAATATTATGAAGGGCATTATATGCACAGAGTGAGGCGATGTTAGGGTATATTTATTATATTATACGGAAGAATTGGGTTGATTTTGACTTTTTTTTTAATAAAAAATCTTTGATTTAATTAAAAAATCGTAATTTTTTTGATTTTGTTTGATGTTTTTGACAAATCAAGGCATATATTCCCTTTACTTTTATGGTTTAGCGGATCTTACAGCCAAAAATTCTTATCAGGATTTGCTTATTTGTTTGTCTATAGATTGGACCCCTATTTACTTAATTACTAGCTCTTTGATGGATTAGGTAATGATATTGAGTTCCATTCTTAGAAAAATTCACACTGTGTGAGTAAGCTAACTCTTACTGCCGTGGCAATAATTTATGGGCGGGATTTTAACGATTTTCTTGCTACAAAATGCAAAAACAGCACTTCCTGAAGTTACTCTTACCGAAAGTTCACATTTAAGGCGCCCTCTATAGCTTAATCCTCTTAAAATGGTAACTCCGGGAGGACTTAGTCTCTACAGATAGACTTTTCATATTATCTATATAAAACTCAAGATACTTGTATTAAATTATAAAAAATTACTTTAAAAGAATACTTGCTAGCTGTAGTTAAAAATAATAAAACAAAAATGACGTAGATATATTAGCTGTAACTATAAATAATAAAGCAAAAATGACATAGTTTGCCAACGAAAATTTCTATTTTCTTTACAGTACGATTCTATGTTCCTTTTTCTTGCAAATTCAAACAATACAGCTACTTATCTGTTTGTGAATACTTGCTATCGGGCTGTAGTCACTAAAAGATAGTCTCAGTTAATTGAATAAGTGGAAACAAGACAGCTCTCGGATGTTTTAATATCTCCTTGTGAGTAGATTGATATATGTTGGCCAGAAGGGAATCAAACTCAACACGTTCGCCAGAAGAAGTAGTTGATTTCGAAGACGACAAGGTTTCAGGAATATGGGATAATCAACGATGAATAAAATACGAATATTTGTCAAATTTCCACCATATTTAACGAAAAAACTTGACTCGTTCCGCTAACACTGTAGCTTCATCAGAAGTTCTATTTTAAAATAGAACTTCTGACGAAGCTAGTGTTAACGAAACGCGTCAAGTTTTTTAGTTAAATATAGCGGAAATTTGACAAATATTCGTATTTTATTCATCGTTGAATATGGATTTCCATCAAGTAAAAGCCAGCACCCTACTTAACTTATATGGGATAATCTTTTCACAGAAACAAGGAACAAAAAAAACATCGTAAAGCTTCAAAACTAGGATAATAGCTTGCAGGAACTAAAGTAAATCTTAAATAATTGGTTTCAATATTTTAAACGCTGGACAAAACTTGAAATAACTTATATAGTTTAAAATGCTGGCATATGGTTTAAAAAAAACCCTTGAATAGTTTAAAAAGATGTTTAATAGTCGAAAAAGCTGGATTCTGCAACAAAAGAGAATAGCGGGGTTTAGTATTTTGTACATATTTTTATGAGGTTATCGAGCGCGTAAAATGGAAATAATTTAATTTAATGAATTCAGCGACTATAACAAAAAATATTACATATGGTTACCTGATTTTGGTGTAGATTGATCAAAGGGATTGCAATATCCTATTTATGCTGCAATAAAAAGCAAATATTGCTCAAAAATCAACGTGGAGTACGAAATAAGAGTGACAGTGGCCTTATTCCTCTCTTTGACAAAATGTTTGGAGATCACCAAGCTCACCCATCTCATTGATTTTTTCCCTATTTTTTATTTTTCTTTAATAATAATATATTTTTGTGTATCAGTTCAATATATACCTATATATAAGTCTCATATTATGGTTGTTTTCATTTCTGTGCTTGGTCATTAGTGTCAATGTACAGTTGTGTTTAATGAAGTGTTATGGTTTGCTACTATGTAGTAGACAGAAATTTTCTACGATACTTTGTTAAACACGACTGTATACTTCGACTAGGGCGCCGTGGCAAAATATTAAACCTGTAAGTGCTCCGCTAACTAAATAAGTTTGGGAAATAAAATGTTAGGCTGCATTTACCTTGAACATAACTTGCCAGCTCAAAAAGTTCTTCTTTAAGTTCGTGTTTTTCTGCACTTTCATGGAGTATTAAGCAAGTTTTCCCTATTTTTATCCCGCATTTTTCTACTGCATCGCATGCCATTACCATTCGAGTATTACAAAGCTGAAAATACCAGAAAGAAACTGTAAGGTCGGGTATGAATGTCAGGATCAGCTTTCAGAATTCAGAAACTGATCAAAGACAAGTTCTAAATTATTCTGAACTAAATACAGTCCTAGATAAAATTATCGAGGATTTATACAGGGTGATTCAAAAATCGATCACGAAACTTAAGGGGGTGATTCTACTTGACAAAATAAGGGTAGAGCTTCATATAATTTTTTTTCAAAATGTCATTCGTTTTCGAGTTACAAGCCGTCCAAGTTCAAGTTTTTATTTTTTGTTTTTTGAATTACTCGCTTACAGGAAAACCGATTTGACTAATATTTGAAAGATAGGCTAAGTCTTCTGCGCTTCATCATTTTAGTAACAATTCACATTGATTGTTTGCCGCTAGAGGGCACTTTACCTACATTGAAAATTGTTTTTTTGTCATAATTTTTTAGTGTTGACAGCTACAGTAGTTTTTGGCATAATTTCTGAAAGACTGATGCCAGGCCTTTAAAAAAGGTGCTCTTTATTTACATCGCTAAACCCAACGGTTTAGACGTAAATCACCCTTAAAAATTAAGTGGTAAATTTACTTTTCTCATTTCATTACCACCAGCTACCAGGTAAATAGCTATCCAAGTATACTAGAGCTGTCAGTTTAACATCAAATAAATTCGCTTTTTAAACTATTTAATTTATAATCTTAAAATAACTAATAATGGCTAATCACCAATATTCAAATATCGAATATTGTGATATCCATTTTTGTTATGGAAAAGCAAATGGTAATGCAGAGTTGGCAAGAAGATATTATATGGAGAGTTATCCGGAAAGAAATATCCCTCATGCTCAAACATTTTCCAGTGTGCACAGGAGGCTTGCGGAATGTGGTTCCTTTAAAAGTTATAATGGAAATAGGGGAAGACCTAGAACTGCTAGAAACGTGCAACAAGAAGAAAGAGTGCTTGAAATTATTAAAGATAATCCAGGTATTAGTACTAGAAAAATTGGGAATGATGTGCGGCTCTGTCAGGCTAGTTCATGGAGGATACTAAGAGAAGAACAACTCTACCCGTTTCATTCAAAAAAGGTGCAGGCTCTTTATGACGATGATCGGCCGAGACGGTTGGAAATGTGCAATCAGATCCTAGCTAAGTATGAACACGATAATCGATTAATTGGCGTCATATTATTCACTGACGAAGCTGGTTTCACTCGTGATGGCATAATAAATCTACACAACATCCACACATATTCTTACGAGAACCCAAACAATGTGGTAGAAACGAAACATCAGCGTAGATTTTCACTAAATGTGTGAGCAGGGATAATAGGAGATTACCTTATTGGTCCTCATTTCTTTGATGGCCCATTAACTGGTGACGTATACTTAGATTTTATCCAAAATCGTCTCCCATTGTATCTGGAAGATGTGCCATTGGAAGTAAGGGCCAACATGTGGATCCTCCAAGACGGAGCTCCGCCCCACTTTAGTATACGTGTCCGACAGTATTTGAATGCAACGTATCCTGAGCGATGGATAGGACGAAGTGGACCATTGGCATGGGCAGCGAGGTCACCAGACCTTAATCCTATGGATTTTTTCTTTTGGGGTCATTTGAAACAATTGGTGTACGATATTCCAGTAATCAACGTCGAGGATCTTCGCTTCAGGATAATCGAAAAGTGCCAAATTATTAAAGAAAAACCAGAAATTTTTCATCGAGTTAGGCGACATTTTTTGAAGAGTGTTAGGAAATGTATTGAAGAAAATGGGGGACATTTTGAGAATCTTTTTTAGTTTGTTTAGTACTGTTTCATTAATTTTTATCAATTAAATGTATATCGCAATAATCCATAATATGAATATTTACTGATTAGCCATTATTAGTTATTTTAAGATTATAAATTAAATAGTTTAAAAAGCGAATTTATTTGATGTTAAACTGACAGCTCTAGTATACTTGGATAGCTATTTACCTGGTAGCTGGTGGTAATGAAATGAGAAAAGTAAATTTACCACTTAATTTTTAAGGGTGATTTACGTCTAAACCGTTGGGTTTAGCGATGTAAATAAAGAGCACCTTTTTTAAAGGCCTGGCATCAGTCTTTCAGAAATTATGCCAAAAACTACTGTAGCTGTCAACACTAAAAAATTATGACAAAAAAAACAATTTTCAATGTAGGTAAAGTGCCCTCTAGCGGCAAACAATCAATGTGAATTGTTACTAAAATGATGAAGCGCAGAAGACTTACCCTATCTTTCAAATATTAGTCAAATCGGTTTTCTTGTAAGCGAGTAATTCAAAAAACAAAAAATAAAAACTTGAACTTGGACGGCTTGTAACTTGAAAACGAATGACATTTTGAAAAAAAATTATATGAAGCTCTACCCTTATTTTGTCAAGTAGAATCACCCCTTTAAGTTTCGTGATCGATTTTTGAATTACCCTGTAGATTCAATTTTTCTGTCCAAAAAATTGTAGTCACCTTATCTATAATTCCATATCTGATGCATTTAGAAAAAAAATTAAGTGCATCAGCGGATTTGACGTAAAAAACTCCAATAGCACGCTTTTATTTTTTTAAGTCACTTACATACGAGTAACTAAGATAGAGGGGTGCTGATAAATTGAAAATTTTCAATTTCGCTCTGTACCTTAAAAACAGAGAAATTCAGAATAATTTTGTTTGTTGCACCTCTATATTTAATAATAATAGAGATATCCTGCAAAAATATCAAAAATTTGACATTCTGTATATACATAAAAAGTCGGTTGAAGTCATCTGTGTTACGATGATTTTCATTTTTAAAATCCGATAGGTACTTTGGACATTTTTTCTGATTTTAACAATTCCTAATAATTCTTTAATAGGGGAAGGTGGGGTAATTGCGAACACTTAAGGAAGAACTGAAATGCAATAAAACCAAATGAAGTTACAAGGCTTATTTATTGCTTAATATTTACTTAAATTAATCATTCTTATGTTCTCATAATCAACTTAGACAAATTTTCAAAAATAAAATCAAATTTCAACAAAAAACAAAACCTCTAGTGTCCGGGATTACCCCACAGCTTGGGGGGTAATTACGGATGGTGTATGGGGTAATCACGGACATAGTCTAATTGGCACAGAAATCACAGATAAATCCCCTTGATATGCTTGCACCACTCGTGCAATTTTCGTGGGCCCATAATTTACATTTGATGCACATTATCCAATCTTCTGTGATGGGTTCTTCATACTTTTCATTACAAATAAGACAATAATACCCTTTATCAACCTTTGTAGCACTTTCGTTGACTTTTTTTTTCTTGCGCTGTACGTTCCTATCTTTAGCCTTCATATCATCTTCAAATGCTTTAAGATTCTTCATACCTTTCTTTCATTCAGTGGTTCGTACAGACTTATCATTTTCTTTTGCCTCTTCTTTATTTTTCTTCCTGTGTTCCTGTTCTTCTAAAGCGTCTTTCATAGGGGTACTAGTGATTATAATTGAATGTTTCTTTCTGGAACATTGCCTACTTTTCTGTTGTGGCAGTGGGGGAACATTAACAACATCTTGAAGTGGAATTGATTTGTCCAACACAGGTAAAGGTGTTACTGATCGCTGCTGCACAACTGATAATGAAACTACCTGTGTATTAGGTGACACTGCTCTCTGCATAGATAGTGTCGGTACAATCTGGGTATCAGGTGTTATTGCTCGTTGCACAGATGGCGTCGGTGCTATCTGGGCATCAGGTGTTACTGCTCTTTGCATATTTGATATCGATGCTGTCTGCACATCAGGTGATGTCGGATCAAAGAAATGTTCGTCAAATTTTGTTGTATCTAATGGCCAAATACCAGCTGCCCGAAAACCATTTGCAGCTTTTTCTATATTGCTGATTCGATTGAAAGCTTTAGTAAGCTCGACAACTTCATACTGTGTAATTTTTCGGCCTATATTTGAAGCCATGTATAAGTCACATTCTCTGATGTATGCAGTTTTGAGCGGTCCAAAAAATGTTAAGTCCAGCGGTTGCATACGACGTGACGTATATGGTGGAAGAGATAACAGTATTATTCCATTCTGGTGACAAAGCAGGTAGCAAGCCAGGCTAATATGACTTTCTTGGTTGTCTAAAATAAGAAGAATAGGTACTTCAACAGTTGGTTTAGCGTAAGAGATAAAAGGATATAACCAATCTATGAATAAGTTTTCATTAATCCAACCCGAATCGCTCACGGCTGCAACCATATCAGCATTCGCTTCCTCTTGAAAATAAAAAATGGAGGGACATACTTTCCTGAAGCACTGAATGCGCCAACAATTGTTGTTGTTGTGCCTCTTTTACCACTTGTAGCCATGCCGACTTGTTTCTGGCCGTTCGGAGCTAGAATTCTAGAATTTTTCTGGACGTTATAAATGCCGGTCTCGTCAACATTGTAAATGCGATTGGCATCAAACATTTCCTTTGTAAGGCTTCCAAGTTTTCGAAAAAGATTCTCACTTCTGTTTCATTAAACGCTATAATTCTATTAATAGAAGTGGATGCAGGTTTGCAGAGAGAAATGTTGGGATGCCTTTTGCGAAATCCATAAAACCAGTCCTTACCCGCCATTTGTGATGTTTGGTCAAAATTATGCTTTAACTGAGTTACTTCAACAAATTTGAAAGCTATTTTCCTCACCATCTCTATAGTTAAGTCATAAAATAGTTTACTGCATTTTAAAATGTATTCTTCTAATTCTTTTTCTTGGACTTCAGAAAATATAGCCTTTCTTCCACTTTTTGGGGTCTTTATAATTTTTTTATTAAGATGGTCGTGTATAGTGCTTTTTGGTATAGAGTAAACGATAGCTGCTTTTCCTAATGAAAGTTTTTTGTTCTTGACGTCCTGAATAGCTTTTTGTAAATCCTCTAATTTGTATTTGGTCTCCGTCTTTCTTTGGTAATTTCGAGGCATCTGAAATATAAAAAGGTTTATGTAGGTTTATAAAAAATTATTTGAGTAGGTTTATAAAAAGTCTATATAACTGGGTATTCGACCTATAATAACCCATATAGGGGTAATTACGGATGTCTGTGATTACCCCACACAAAAAACTTGGCAATTACTTACAAACGTTGCTTAATTAGACGTTAGTTCACTTAAAAAAAACGTGAATCCTATGTTTATCTTGAAATAATATACACGTATTCAATTTTACTAAAAAATAAGATGAAAATGTTGAAAAATAATCGACTTAACTTACCTTGTACGGCGAACGCGACCTCACCTCACCATTCACTGTTCGGCACTGCATTCGGGCTCGACTCGCGATTGTGGCGGTTAAAATATCTGCTATCTTTTTCTAGCATAGCTATACTGGCGTGTCCGTCATTACCCGCCGTTTGGGATTCCCCCACTCTCCCCTATATAAATAACAAATTTTTAAAATACTTACTATATACAAAGTTGAATACAAAATATTCACAACAATATTATCGTTTACCATAACAGTACTTTTAGTAGGCATCCCATAATCAACAGCGTTCAAAATTTCAAGAACGGTGCATATTGTGATGAAGAAAAAATGCCACCCAAAAACTCCATTGAATTCTTGCACGATCAGGTAAAGATTCTTATAATTTCGAGAAAATTCTTTTAACTTGTCGTCCACAAAGTTTAACTCCCTTTCCAAAAAAAGCAGCTTCAACTTTTTGGTTGATGTACAATCCTTCAAAAAGTTCTCCATAAAAAGGTATCTATTCTTCAACCAAGTGCATAAAAAATCGGCAAACAGCGTGGTGAACATGAAGTAGTACGTCGTGAAGCGGAAAATAACGAAGGCTAACGAATACGGTACGTCCATCCAGTTAGTAAAACTATCGTAAACGTGGACTGCTACATAGACGAAGTGATAAAAAACTATCTTCAATTTTATCAACGTATAATTTACATCTTTAACATATATCTCGACATTTAGATTTATTTTTTGCTCGAATTGTGTAATACCCCTTTTTAATCTTCTCCAATGATTTCTCCTCAAAATACTCCAAACAACTATAAATTCTATGAAAAGCAGTTCTGTTAAGCCCTGTAAAGCGTCCAAGATTGTTTGGGATATGTTAAAATCTTTGTAGATGTAGAATCTTTCGTAAAAGGAAAAAATCGTCGCTCCCAGATAGAAGAGGAACAAAAGTGCGGGGTACAGTTTCGAAATAAGGTCTTTTTGGCGTTTTTTGGAGCTGCCCTGTATGTCGATGGGAGTGAATGCTAAATATCTGGATATGTTGAACCATATTTGTATAATATGACAGTAAGATATTTTAGACACAAATTCGATAGAAGTGGAGCCTTCGGTACTTCACTGTAGAGGCTGGCCCACACAGCACTAAACGTCTTAAAGACGTCATTTTTATATCCAGATTATGTCTGAACGTCTTAAGACATAAATAAGGCGTCTTATAGACGTTGTTTTAAAGACGTCTATATACGACGTCTTTAAGATATCTTTTAAAAGTCTACATACAACATTTTATATGAAAATAAATACAGTTGTGTATAATTTAGTTGATAAAAACTAAAAAGCATTTCCTTCCCTATGGATTTTGTCGCAGTTGGGTAATAAGTTTGCAACGCCGCACAGAGCTCAGCTGAATACAAGTTGAGGTTAAAATATTTGATTGAACGACAAATTTTTAGTAGCCTCACTACGACCTTGGTTAATGGAACTCTTGCGTGATCTTTTTTATCAATACTTTGGTGCTTTTTGTCACAGACTGTTTGATGTACCGATAACAATAACAATATGATGCCAACTAACTTAAAAAAACCCGCCTTTTGTTACTGTCAACTCTGTCATTTTTGTTTTTGTATTTCGTCATGTCGTTATTCATTTTTAATGTTGTTGGGGTGCCGACTTTGAAAATTTAGCTTTTGAAAGAATTTTATTAAATATAGTTGATTTATCTATGTGCCTCTGAAAATCTTTTTTATTCGTGTTTATGTAAAACTTAAGGTAAGATCGAGAATCATATGTACTTAGGAAAAACAGTAACGTTATTTATAGGTTGTGTTACAGGAAATTTCCGAATGCTTTACCACTTATATTTTTGTAGTAACTCTATGTTATTAGAAGTATGAAATGAAATCTTCAAAAATATTATCTGTGCGAAAAATGCTTGCACAGCTCATCCAGACCCGGTCCTAAATATTACAAGAAATATTGCTAATGAAGTGGAAGGCGAAATGTTTGTTTATGGAGTGCTCGACTAATGAAACCTGTAAGATTTATTTTCTTCCTGATGATTGGTTATATTTAAAGATAATAGAAAATAGAGTTTTGTTAATTACAAGAAGTAATTTTGTTTAAGGTTTTAGAAATTTCAAAACTGGGAGTAGGGAACATTTATGACTTTGTAAAGCGAGCTTGTAAAATTACCATGTACAGTTGATTAGTACGAAAAGGAAAGATAAAGTTCTACGATTGCAACTTGGCGAAACTTATTATGAGTAAGTTCTGTCTTTCATTATGCATATTAACCTTGAAATAGCATAAGTCACGATTCTATAATAGAGGACAATTATAAAAATACGCAAAAATATCACAAAATTTACTCCCACAAATGATAAACTTTATTCTATAAAATTAAAATCAGTTTGTTATTAGGATCTACAGAGACAACAGGACTGGCAAAAAGTCGGAAGAATGAGGAAATTTCAATCCAAACATGGCTGAAAAGGGCATCAGACCAGATTTGTTATTCGACTAAATAAAAATTCTTGTTTTTAAAACTATTTAAAGATTTGTGTATTTTTTATTTCAATAAACTTTTATTTTGTTGATAGTCTACCTTTTAGAGTTATTATATCGAAGGGATAAACTAAAGCTTAAATTCGATAGGTTCACTTATAGTTCGAACAGTAGTAGTTCTGAAAATATTTGCTCTTCTACCTCACTTCTTAAATTTCAAATTAGAAAAAGTTTACATTATGCTTAAGTTATGTATTTTTTTGTATAAAGAAATTATGTTGAAGATATTTTTTAAAGCAAATTATTCATGAGGAACTTGTAGTTATTTAAAATGGTAGTGTATATTTTGCTCTTGATTTTTTCTTAATTAAAGTTATTTCTTGGGCTTTTGAATAATTAAGGTAAACAAGACAAACAAAAAAATTAAAGGGACTCTTTTTAATATACATAATTTTATTGGTGGAATATGTTGTTTTAATGTTGGGAAGGGACGTCCATAAGACGTTGTAAATAAATGTCTTAAAGACGTTACCTTTTGTAACATAAGACGTCTATACAACGTCTTATGGACGTCATTTGTCTTTTATGGACATACATAAGACGTCCTGAATGTTGAGATCAAACGTTTTATGGACGTCTTTAAGACGTATTTGTGCTGTTTGGGGGGTTTTGAAAGGGCTTTAGTACAGTAGAGTATAATATAACATTCAAATCCATATATATATATATATATATATATATATATATATATATATATATATATATATAAATTTTAAAAAACAAAGCTGTGCTAATAGAAATTTGTCCTTACACTCACAGTTAATAATAATAATAGTCTGCCTCTTTATTTTTCCTCGTTTTATTTTATATTTTGTTGCCTCTACGATGGTATTATTCTCTATCGATACCATTTCTTATCGATACCAAATATCGAACCTTTTATTCAAATTATCGCACATCCCTAGCACGAAGCTTTGCAATCGATATTCATTGATGTGTATCTAGACGCTTGTCCACAATTTTTTTTGGATTTAATGTACTTTTAACCTTACTTATTTTTTTTTGGTTAAATTACCCCGCCACCCCTCTTTTGTTCATTAAATCGTTACAAAAAGATACCAAAGAGAACACTTCGTCAAAGTAATTAAAGAAACTTGAATTCTTTCTAATTATATAGTAATAAAAATGTCTTGTTTAGAATGAATTACCAAAAATTCAAAACTACTGTGGTGCAGAACATACGCGAACTGAGCAACCTTCAAAATATATACTACTTTTAAAATCCTGTAACGAGCTCAACCCCAATACTAATGGCAGTTCTTCACGACACTATTTGTAGATTATTCTGTTCATTTTCCAGATACGTATAATTTTATTCTTCCTGCAATTTTGTTGCTATTAAAGTGGATGATAAATTGGATTTTTAATTATGTGTCAATATTTATGGGAGAAAAAACATGGAAGATACAATAATTGGTATAATGGGCGGGGTTCTGTATTACGTGTGGGCTTTTATGTGCCGATGGTGGTAGAATTTTGTTCATTTTTATAACAAGGTTGATAAGAAATGCCTTTTTTTTTTTAAATAATAATCATTATAATATAAATTTTTGAAACTATTTTTTTTTGTTATACAGAGTGTCTCTAAAAGGTCTGTATAAAACGCTTAATTTACCTTAGCCCAAGAATTGATTGTTTCTGAAATACAAGGTGACTAGTTTATATAATTTTTAAAGTTTTCTTGTAAATATTTATCTTAATAATAGCTTGATTTGCACTAAAGGTAATATGGTTTTTTGAAGATGAAAAATCTAGTTTGATTGCAGTTTCGATGTACAGGGTGAGTCAACGATTGGATGAAGTAGGTTTGTGCCTTTTCGGTGAAATTAACAAAGAAACTATATTTATTGTTTGATACAGTTTATTTTTACGCAGATTTTAAAAATATTTAGGACTCTACAGGGTGAGCCAAAAAACTAGGACAGCATAAAGTTGTATTTTTTTTAAATAGAACACTCTATATACGAATCGTATTTTCGATTTAGCTTATAATTTTAAATCTTTTTTATTAAGGGTTTACTATAACAAAACTTTATAGTTTCTGAGATAATTAAGTTTAAAGAAAAAAAGTCACATTTTCAAGCATCAATTCAATCCTAAATAACATTTTCAATTTTGTGACAAATATATTCAAATTTGAAATTTAGCAAGGCAAAGGACAAGTTAACATAATTTTTACCTAATATTTGCAATTAAAGCTATAGGGTGTTGAACACATCGGCTCAAATTTGAACAAGTTTAAATGAATAAATATCTTTTTTTTTTTTAAATGGTACACCCTGTATATTTTCATGTTATTTAATAGAGTAATAAAAACCCTAAAAGTTTTGTTCAATATATCCTATACCTATTTATAATAGTTTTTGAGATATTTCAGTTTTTCTTATTTTCCATACTTTTTTACAGAAATAGTCTTCATTATCATAGTAGCCATGGCAAAAACAATGTAAAAGAACATTTTTCTGTATGTCAAATTTATAACCGCAATCGCCTCTTTTGGTTTTTATGTAGTGTAGTTTGGTTTTTTTTTTGCATACTTTTCAAAACTTAATGCAAAGATTTGATTCTTCTGGTACCGTTGATTATCCAAAACGTAAAGTGGTCAACAAACCAGTAACTAATGAAGAAAAAGAACTACAAGTATTGTTAAATGTTCAGGAAAATCCTTATATTGGTAGCCGTCAGTTAGCAGCACTATGTGAAACATCACAATCCACCGCTAATCGTACTACCAAGAAATATAGGTATCATCCATAGCACATGAAATTACATCAAGAATTGCATGGACAGGATTTTGAAAGTCGTGTAAACTTTTGTCGTACAATAAATTCGGAGATTCAATTAAATCCAAATTTATTATGCAAGGTAATGTTTAGTGATGAAGCTACTTTTAGAAGTAACGGTGCCGTAAATAGACGCAACATGCATTATTATGCCACAGAAAACCCATTTTGGATTAGAGAGGTGCAATATCAAAACCACCGGTCATTAAATATTTGGTGTGGTATTCATCATAATCGAATTATTGGACCCCATTTTTTTAATGAACCACTAAATGGCCATAGTTACCTGAACTTTCTACAAGAAGAACTACCCCAACTGCTTCAAGGTCTCGATAGGGATGAGCTCGACAGTATGTGGTTCCAGCACGATGGTGCGCCTCCGCATTACCATCGTGAAGTTCGTGCGTTTTTGGACCAAGGATATCCGCAAAAATGGATTGGACGTGGGGGTTTCATTGAGTGGCCACCAAGGTCTTGCGACATCACCCCATTAGATTTCTTCCTATGGGGTTATATTAAAAATAAGGTGTATGTTAATCCACCAACAACAGTGGAATATATGCAAAACAGGATTAGGGATACCTGTAGAAAAATAACGCCACTAATTTTGTCCAGGGTCCGAGAAAATCTGCAAAAAAGACTAAATTTGTGCATTGCACAAGAGGGTCGTTTATTCGAACACTTATTAAAAAGAAATAATTAATCTCAATATTTAATAGGTAATTTTTTTGTTTCAATTTAGTATAAAAGTAAATATGTATTTGCCTTGTCGTTATTGTTGTGTTAATTTTTTCACATTATGTTTAATTAAACTATTGCCGTTGTAATATAACGAATAATGTATTTTATCATATTTAACCACATTCTGTTTGTTTCTGTAGTTTCTTTTTATTATTTTACATGGCTACTATGATTTCTGTAAAAAAGTATGGAAAATAAGAAAAACTGAAATATCTCAAAAACTATTATAAATAGGTATAGGATATATTGAACAAAACTTTTAGGGTTTTTATTACTCTATTAAATAACATGAAAATATACAGGGTGTACCATTTAAAAAAAAAGATATTTATTCATTTAAACTTGTTCAAATTTGAGCCGATGTGTTCAACTCCCTGTAGCTTTAATTGCAAATATTAGGTAAAAATTATGTTAACTTGTCCTTGGCCTTGCTAAGTTCCAAATTTGAACATATTTGTCACAAAATTGAAAATGTTATTTAGGATTGAATTGATGCTTGAAAATGTGACTTTTTTTCTTTAAACTTAATTATCTCAGAAACTATAAAGTTTTGTTATAGTAAACCCTTAATAAAAAAGATTTAAAATTATAAGCTAAATCGAAAACACGATTCGTATATAGGATGTTCTATTTAAAAAAATACAACTTTATGCTGTCCTAGTTTTTTGGCTCATCCTGTAGAGTCCTAAATATTTTTAAAATCTGCGTAAAAATAAACTGTATCAAACAGTAAATATAGTTTCTTTGCTAATTTCACCGGAAAGGCACAAACCTACTTCATCCAATCGTTGACTCACCCTGTACATTGCGGAGAACACCATCAGCAGCACTTTAATTACATCTTAAGCTTCATAACTTTATTGCTCCTAGGTATATTAAATTTCCAGTTAAAAATTCTTATTCCTGGACATCTTTAATCAAAAAAAATTTACCCAATAGATGTCGCTTCGGGTAGTAGTTCCTGAACTAATCGAATTAAATGTTTTATTATCTACTGAGATTCGTCTATTCCATGGGAAATAGATTTTTGTCGCGAAAAAATGTAACTTGCGATTTTATTATTGGAAAGTGTGTATTTCGGCATCCTAAATGACATCTCTCTATGTTAACATTGGCAACACTGTATTAAAAAAATGGCCAATTAAAATGGCCGCTTTTTTCGGTTTTTCTCGAAAACTAACGGTTGTAGTGAAAAAAAATTGTATATAATAATAATTAAATTACCTATCGGTTCATATATATATATATATATATATATATATATATATATATATATATATATAATAATAATAAAATAGAATTAAATATTGGCGAAGCGGACGTGAAAATTTGTCAATCTACATGATTCTCGTGTTATAAGTGCGGAGCACTCCAAAATATGGAAAAACTCCGGGTCCGACAGATGGCGACAGCGCTGTTTCGTTCTAATATGGGACTCGTCAGGCCACGGCATTCGGTACAAACCATCATCTCGCCTTTGCATCCTATAAAGCTGACTTTAAAATCAAAAAACAGCAAACAAGACGACAAAGGCGACATCTCGATAGTCCACTTGATAACACAAGAACCACACAGATTAACAAAGATTGTAAATAACCGCCATATGGTGGCGCGACGGTGAATTAAAACAGAAATATGTAAAATCGAGTACACAAAACGCGCTGCCCAAAGGATAGAGGTCGCATTTTTCGGTACTGGCAACCAAGCCTACTGCTCATTTCAGCAGCCAAAGCCACGTGTCGCACCAAACGATCCCACCATGAGAGCATCGTTTAGCGTGTTTCAAAGCCAAACAAGTAAATAAATATGTAGATAAGTTTTTGTCCGTGTAATTTAAAATAAAATAGAATAAAATATTGGCGAAGCGGACGTGAAAATTTGTCAATCTACATGATTCTCGTATTAAAAAGTGCGGAGCACTCCAAAGTATGGAATAACTCCAGGTCTGACAGATGGCGACAGCGCTGTTTCGTCCTAATATGGGACTCGTCAGGCCACCGCAGTCGGTACAAACCATCATCTCGCCTTTGCATCGTATAAGCCATACTTATAATCAAATTACGGCAAATAAGACGACAAAGGCGACATCTCGATGGTCCACTTGATAATACAAGAATCATACAGATTAACAAAGTTTGTAGGAGAACCGTCATATGGTGGCGCGACGGTGAATTAAAACAGAAATATGTAAAATCGAGTACACGAAACGCGCTGCCCAAAAGATAGGGGTCGCATTTTTCGGTACTGGCAAGCAAGCATACCGCTATTTAAGCAGCCAAAGCCACGTGCCGCACCAAACGATCCCACCATGAGAGCATCGTTTAGCGTGTTTCAAAGCCAAACAAGTAAATAAATATGTAGATAAGTTTTTGTCCGTGTAATTTAAAATAAAATAGAATAAAATATTGGCGAAGCGGACGTGAAAATTTGTCAATCTACATGATTCTCGTATTAAAAAGTGCGGAGCACTCCAAAGTATGGAATAACTCCGGGTCCGACAGATGACGACAGCGCTGTTTCGTCCTAATATGGGACTCGTCAGGCCACCGCAGTCGGTACAAACCATCATCTCGCCTTTGCATCGTATAAGCCATACTTATAATCAAATTACGGCAAATAAGACGACAAAGGCGACATCTCGATGGTCCACTTGATAATACAAGAATCATACAGATTAACAAAGTTTGTAGGAGAACCGTCATATGGTGGCGCGACGGTGAATTAAAACAGAAATATGTAAAATCGAGTACACGAAACGCGCTGCCCAAAAGATAGGGGTCGCATTTTTCGGTACTGGCAAGCAAGCATACCGCTATTTAAGCAGCCAAAGCCACGTGCCTCGATTTTACATATTTCTGTTTTAATTCACCGTCGCGCCACCATATGACGGTTCTCCTACAAACTTTGTTAATCTGTATGATTCTTGTATTATCAAGTGGACCATCGAGATGTCGCCTTTGTCGTCTTATTTGCCGTAATTTGATTATAAGTATGGCTTATACGATGCAAAGGCGAGATGATGGTTTGTACCGACTGCGGTGGCCTGACGAGTCCCATATTAGGACGAAACAGCGCTGTCGCCATCTGTCGGACCCGGAGTTATTCCATACTTTGGAGTGCTCCGCACTTTTTAATACGAGAATCATGTAGATTGACAAATTTTCACATCCGCTTCGCCAATATTTTATTCTATTTTATTTTAAATTACACGGACAAAAACTTATCTACATATTTATTTACTTGTTTGGCTTTGAAACACGCTAAACGATGCTCTCATGGTGGGATCGTTTGGTGCGGCACGTGGCTTTGGCTGCTTAAATAGCGGTATGCTTGCTTGCCAGTACCGAAAAATGCGACCCCTATCTTTTGGGCAGCGCGTTTCGTGTACTCGATTTTACATATTTCTGTTTTAATTCACCGTCGCGCCACCATATGACGGTTCTCCTACAAACTTTGTTAATCTGTATGATTCTTGTATTATCAAGTGGACCATCGAGATGTCGCCTTTGTCGTCTTATTTGCCGTAATTTGATTATAAGTATGGCTTATACGATGCAAAGGCGAGATGATGGTTTGTACCGACTGCGGTGGCCTGACGAGTCCCATATTAGGACGAAACAGCGCTGTCGCCATCTGTCGGACCCGGAGTTATTCCATACTTTGGAGTGCTCCGCCCTTTTTAATACGAGAATCATGTAGATTGACAAATTTTCACGTCCGCTTCGCCAATATTTTATTCTATTTTATTTTAAATTACACGGACAAAAACTTATCTACATATTTATATATATATATATATATATATATATATATATATATATATATATATATATATATATATATATAAAGTTATCAGTGGCGCCACTAGTTATCAAGATATTTTTTTTTAGCAAAAATGACATTTTTCCTTGTTTAAAATAAAACCATATTTATTTACAAATTATTGTCTCGAAATTCACGATATAAATAGATATTATCCATCTAAAAAGGTATGGTAAATCTAGAATCTGCGTGATTAATAGTATTTGAGAAAATTGACTTCAAAGTTGATTTTCCGCTTTCCTAATGAAGATACGGCAATCATTCTTACAGCAAATTGTTAAAAATGATGTATATTTTTGAGATCTATTTAAAGAAGAAACAATTTTTGGACCACAAAAATTGCAATAACTTTTTCTCTAGTGAACTTGAAATTTTTTAATGTTGTCATTAGATTTAGATGCATCATTTCCGATATCTGAAAAAAAATATCTAACGATGAAAAACAATTTTTTTTTTAAATTCGAAACGTCGCGGCTAATGAATATTAAGGGATGAAACTTAGGGAAGATATTGTAGCATTCTCATATTCTACTAGGGAAATTTTTCGTTGCCTTTAGGGCTGCTTGGCAGTCGGAGTAAAAGTAGATCTGTCTCATTTTTATTTCATCTGCACAGTGCACTGTTGGGTATCTTCCCGAGGGAAAAATAATTTCTCTTCTTGGTTGTAACTCATATATCTAATCTCCGGTACCCTTTTTAATTTTTGAACTGTCAGTGTACCAGAAGATGGTTCCGGTTCAACTTGTTTACTTACCCTTCGATCCTCTATCATGCCCTCGGACGCTATATTTTAGCGGTAGCCTGAGGTCGTATGGTCTGTGTTCATTTCTAACTTAGGGCACCTGATTTTATTACATAAAGTTTTATGCCTTCTCTTCAGTATTTGTGCTATTGTAGCCGGTGAAACCTCATTCTTGCCTTTCTCTGAATCAGTAAATATAGTAGAGGGAGATCCAGAATGCACTCTATTGCAAGGTCGGGGTCGATTTCGTAGCTCCTGTGATGCTCAAACAGGCGACACTCTGTATGCTGCCTAGCCTAGTCATAGTAGTCCTTTGCGTTACCTTGGGCCACCAAAGCAAGGCTACATATGTGATCGTTGGTCTCATCACACTACAACACCCCCATGTTTTTCCACACAACCTTTTAACAATCATAAGGTTTGTTTCCGGTTTTCTTGTCATCTTTTCCACATATTTGTTCCAAGTCTAGAATCCTAGGTTACACCTAGATATTTTACTTCCTGGGAGAGTGTTATTGTGTTTTCTTATAGGATGATGGGATTAAAGTCCTCTAGTTTCCTCCGTTTCGTCAGTGGGATTAAGACAGTTTTTTAGGACTCATATTGAGCCTTTCCTGTCCTACCCATCTTTCTACAACCCCGAGAGCCTGTTGCATTCTTTCCCTCACAGATGTATTGAACTTACCTTGGGTTAAGAGTGTCTCTCCCTGCTCAGAGTTCATAAAAGCCCATCCATTACCAGATTTCAAAGCAGTTTATATGAAACTCCCTCCTGCGGATTTCCTTCAGTTACTAGTACAATTAGCTTTTCTCCAAGTAGTTCTGTGTAGACAACCCTGTCTTTTAGCATGCTTTCTATTCACCTGTAATAGGTCTCTTCTAAATTGATGTTTCTTATTGATATGATAATTGATTCAAACGATTTCTATATCTAGAAATATTCCTAGAAGCACTTCTCCATTTCCTAACTCGTTTTCCACTTTGCTGGCCAGTTCGTGGATCACTGACTCAGTAGATTTCCCGGTCTTATAGGCATGCTGGTTCTGATGCAATGGCTGTTTACCATTAAGTCTTCCCTAACATGCATATCTATCAGCTTCTCGGGAGCTCTGAGAATGAACAAAATCAGACTTATTGGTCTAAATGCCTTTGCTGATAAATAGTTTGGCTTTCCAGGTTTTGGTATACATGTTTCCGCATAACAAATAACTAAGAAATGAGTGAAACAATCCATGTATTCGTACGTTCTACACATTTAAAATGAAATTTGGAAGTTTGAAATGACTTGAAGTCTTTATTGCTTGAAAAGGCTTTTAAATTATTATATTGATTCAGCTTCCACCAATTTTCCTTACATCATGGTTTTATTTGGTAGATGGCCTGCCTCTACTTCTGTTGTCCATTCTTAGGGCCAACCAATCGTCTTTTACTCTGGTCACATCATCTGTCCATTTCAATTTAGTTTTTGCAACTTCATCCACACATACATAAGTTTACTAGGTTGTCTTCTGATGGCTGCATGAGGTATTCTACCTCTTCTAATGATCCCTAACATTGCCCCGCCCATTCTTTCCGCCTTTTTCAGTTTATTTATCATTCGCTTAGTAAGAATGAGAGTATCCGGACTGCTCAAACACTTCCTTTTACAGGTATATGGGTTGGTCTTCCTTCATGACGTATCTAAGTTAGCCAAATGTTGCCCATTCTAAGCTCAGGGGACGTATAATTTCACAACTCTGATTAGTTTTTCTGGCCTTGATTTGATGATCTCAATATTTGCATTTGAAGATTTGTTTTATTTGATTTTTCTGAATTGTTGATTGGAAGTATAATTAGATCAATATCTATCGTTGTTCTCTCAAGTTCGTCAAGCAATTTTGTTGCTTTGTCTAGGTTGCTTGATATAAGATAATATCGTAGGTGTATAGAGTTGGTGGTTTAAGTATTCTCCATCGATGTTGACTCTTTTTTGGTAGTGTTGTGAAAAGATTAGGGCATGTTGTCTTATTTCTAAACAAAAAATAAAATGATAAACGCAAAAGTGATATTTCTTATTGATTAACTATCTGTAGTGGCACCAAAATTATCTTAAACTTAATTTCGCAAAAATAAAACAAGAAATGTTACAGAAATTCCAACAGTACGAAGTCTAAAAATGAGCCGGTTGCTTCCAGAAATTATTGATTCATCAGCCATAATAATTGCGGCATATAAACATATTTTTAATGAGTTGACCGGTGAACTTTAGTCTTCGGAAGAAGATAAGAACGGACTTATCATTGAAAAAAGTGTGGACAGACAGTCGTAGAGACTAGAAACAAACAATTTTTTCTGATTAGAGGGTTCCTGGCCTGAATTTTTACTTATGCAACACCCAAACAATATCGAGTTTTGATTATACTACAAAATCGATATAATTGGGATCAA
The DNA here is from genome assembly GCA_034092305.1 of Diaprepes abbreviatus. Classification (NCBI taxonomy): domain Eukaryota; kingdom Metazoa; phylum Arthropoda; class Insecta; order Coleoptera; family Curculionidae; genus Diaprepes; species Diaprepes abbreviatus. The sequence continues at coordinate 3,194,637 of JASJET010000054.1, read as the reverse complement.
TGTAAACATATACGAGGACTGATCCCATATATCTATTTGTCTATTAAAATATAATGCAAAATGTAATGTTACCGAGCCCTGTAGAAAGGGGCTTGGCAATAGAGACACACACCATAGTCGCAAACCAGCGAATTAACATATTGAAAAAATTTATTGTTAGTAAACTTCTGACTACGAAGACACCTTCAAAATGATAATAATAATTATGTATTATCTTAGTATATATGATACTATCATGTTTGATAATAAACGACTAGACATAAGTTCGATTATAACTAAATAAAGTAAGAAGATTGAAAAAGTGACCTCTAAATACCATTTGTTTCCATGAAGGTAAAAATAGATTCGCAAAAAAGGCTTGCGAGTTGTAACCACTTTTCAAAGAACCCTTATTTATTTTATAATCATTCTGGTATGTCTTCAAAGTAATTTTAATTCGTTTTAGTTGGATTTTTTTCTAGAAAATATCTGCGATAGCGAGAGATGTTGAATTATAAAGTGCCTAGATGTAAAACTATACATTTAAGTACTTATATATATATATATATATATATATATATATATATATATATATATATATATATATATATATACCGGGTGTCAACGAATCTATTAGACAAGTCATAAGTTCTAGAGTATTATGTGTATCAAAATGAGAATTGGTACAGGTAAATGTTATGTGAAGAGGAGAGTTTTCGCATATTTTCCACTTTCCGGTCACTTCCGGTTTCACCGGAAATGATCCCGGTTTTGAATTCTTAAATAGAACACCCTGTATATTTTAACATTTTTGGATTTCTGAGACAATTCTAGAGCAGAATGTGACATTATAAAAACTTTTTACGTCTACTTCATTTTTTTAGAGCCATTTTTAAAATTGCATCTAGGTGGCCATGATCGGACTGTGACTAGTATGAAAGACAGGAATTGGATTAAAATTTTAACAAAATTGGATTAAAAATTTAACAAAATTAACAAAAAACTAACAAAATAAACTAATAACTTAGACGACGCACTTAAAATATTTGAAAGTACAGTAGCTGAATTTGTTAAAAAGTTTAATGTAGTAAATGTTCAAAGTGCATTCCTTCTTTTTCATGACACATTTCAGCTCGTTCAATTGTTTCTCTCAACACGTTTTGTAGCATTTGGGGCGTTATACTTCTAAATGCCCGTAAAATTCTTTCTTCTAATATTTCAAGAGTAGCTGGGGCTGCTCCATAGTAAACCCTTTCTTTAACATATCCCCAGACAAAGAAATCGAGCACAGTAAGATCCGGTGAGCGGGCTGGCCACCGTACTGGACCATTGGTTGCAATAATTCGATTATTAAAATGCTCTATTAAATAATTAAGAAATTCTCTAGTATTGTGAGGCGGTGCTCCATCTTGTTGAAAGTAAATTCGCCGTAAAACTGCTAAAGGTATATCATTGAAATGATTTTCGATTTCATTTTGAAAAAAACTTAAGTATCTAACCCCTGTTAACTGACCTTGAAACAATATTGGCCAAATCTTTCTTGAAAATTGCCCTCTCTCATTTCATGTTGATTTTGTTAGGCCCAGTACCGAGTATTTTGCTTAGTGAACATACCATTATTTGTAAATCGGGATTCGTTGGAAAATCGAATAAAATCGATAAAATTTGGGTTAACTCTATGATTTTGAAGCAGCCAATCACAAAACACTACCCGTCTATCGCCATCCTCAGTATACAAATGTTGATGTAACTGATATTTAAATGCTCGATATCCATGCTTTTTCAGTATTTTTCTTGCTGATTCATAACTTATCTGCAGTTCTTGACTAATTTTTCTTAACGAAACTGTTTTATCAACCTCAACCATAGCAAGTACGTTAATCTCAGTCTCTTCATTTATGATAAACCTCTGTTCCGCCTCTTGATTTCCTATTTGCTTAAAACGAGTCTCGACATACAGAAAATACTGATGGGCTGGATGTTGCCGATTCGGATATCTATGAGCATACAACTCGGCAGCATTCCTTGAATTTCTATGACACTCTCCAAATATTAATAACATATCCACTTTTTCACTTTGAGTATACATTATTTTAACGAAAATTTAAACTAAACTTAACAAAAATTAAGAATCTTTTACGTCTGTTCTTAGAGCGTATATCACTGTCATTATCTACTTAAGTGAGTGCTTTGTTTTCCAAAGAAGACTTGATAAAAACAGTTGCAAATTATTATGCATCATGGCTGTCCATGGCGCACTTGTCATAAGTAAATAAATTATCCAGTATTTTGCTTAATAATATTTAATTTCTGTTCTTATGTCTAATCCAATCGCAAATAAATTAGTACCGTTAGAAAATTAATAGTTAGAAATGAAAACGTAATTTTGTCAACTTGTCTTATTCCTGTCTTTCATACTAGTAACTAAAACTTTGCGATTGTATTTTTTTGACATCACCTAAGGCCCTTAGATTAGTTTGCGTCCGATCATGGCCACCTAGATGCAATTTTAAAAGTGGCTCTAAAAAATGAAGTAGATGTAAAAAGTTTTTAAAATGTCATATTCTGATCTAGAATTGTCTCAGAAATCCAAAAATGTTAAAATATACAGGGTGTTCCATTTAAAAATTCAAAACCGGGGCCATTTCCGGTGAAATCGGAAGTGGCCGGAAAGTGGAAAATATGCGAAAACAAACTCTCCCCGTCACATACCATTTACCTGTACCAATTCTCATTTTGATACACATAATACTCTAGAAATTATGACTTGTCTAATAGATTCGTTGACACCCGGTATATATATATATATATATATATATATATATATATATATATATATAGTTTCCTTTCAGGAAAAGATGTTACTAACAAAGGTAAGAGTTTGCTATCAGTAAGAGATGTCAGCAAGGGCGCCAAGAAAAATAAAAACGAAATCTGACTCCTCCTCGCAGACCGATTGAAGCAGAAACAATGTCCTTGAATCTCATGAAGAGAATTGGATACAGTGTGGGAACTGCAAAGTTTGGGTCCATGAGGCTTGTGCAAATAACTGGCGGATAGATGCAGGAATACGATCCTTTTAATGCGCATGTCTATTTTCATTGTAATTCTTTCTAATAATTTCTTATAGGTATACTTGTATTTTTTAAAACACATTTACGATCTACATGTTCATAGTCTAAGAATCCACCTCCTTATAAAATGTGTAATTAAGAACTCCACCAACAATACAATTAGTCTGTCTGTCTCCCAAGAAACTACATTAATTTCAAGGCTATTTTTACAAGAACTGTTTTTAAGTAAAAATAAGTACCTTTCTCGTCGATTTATTTTCATTCCTTGACGATCAGTACAAGTACTTTTTTCCCAACATTAACGAACAACATGACAGAGTTAATTTAGTCTTTCCTGTTGAAAACACCGGTTGCTTGGACGAATTTAGCATAATGTATATAGTGTACTATTCAACTGTTGACAAATAATTATAATTATTAAAATTGACGAAAAGTAGTGTAACAAAAGAAAAGAGAAATTGTATTCAACAGTATTTTTTGTTACGTATTACGACAGAAATCATTGACAATATTTTTGGGAATTTATATATATATATATATATATATATATATATATATATATATAAGGTAACTTTTTTGGGTTTGATTTTTTTAAAGTGAAGGATAATTATAATAGGTTAAATAAGGGAGGGATGGATAGGCCACTCAATACTGATTTCTGTAACTGCGTTCTGCGCACTCTAGCGAAATATTCGCCTACTTACAGCTACATAGGGAAATGTAATTGATACACATGTATGATATAATGTAAAAATTATGTAAAATACCTAGAGATGAGTAAATATAAGATGTTTGTTGCTCCTTTGGACACAAATATAAAAATTTTTTATTTAAGACGTCTTTTGGTGTTTATACAATATGTCCCACTACGAGATGCACACACAATAAGTTATATATTCAAAAGGCCAATAACTTAATCATCTATAAATCGTCTAAACACAAAAACAACAGCATAAATTTCACAATCAAAGAAATAAAACCTGTCAGATGACAGGTCAAGAAACAGCGGTTTATTTTTTGTTTTTGCACACTAGCGCCATATATTGAAATGTTCGCTAACTAAAAATCCTAATAAGTATTGTAAATTTTGTTCATGCCTCTTTACTAAAAGTATAGTATGTGGCGTTGTTTAACTGTATTATGTTCTGCTTCTACATATCACATTTCCTTGATTATTAAACCCGATTATTAAAAAAATACAATTTTTTTCAATTAATTTTCGTATCATACTCGGTTTTATTAGATTAAATTAAGGGAACACTGCGTGGAGAATGTTCTAGGTTATGGTCAATTTACGGGCTTAAGTGATCATTTAATATTTGTATTTAACTGCTTGTTATTCTATTAAAAAATTGTGGTTTTTATATGAGCTTGTGTTTTGAACGAGTGCATTAAAGTCGAGTGTTGACACGAGAAATTCATTGAAGTTTTATTATTAAATAGATCCATAAAATAGAGATTGTTTCTTAGTATTCACAAGTCAGAAAGAGTAGAGGTAGATTATATACAGGATGTCTCGTTAAGGTTGTGTCTCGGAAAATATGTCACTGCACTTTTGCAAAAAAATATGATTTGGTAATGTTGCCAAGATGGATTAAAATAAAGTAAGTTTCCAAATAGGCCGTAAGAGAGAGTATCTTATTATATAAAACAAATGCAATGCTAGGTGCCCTTTATTATTTTTGACATCTGCTGTTTGTTTTGAAATTTTGGTATTTTTAAGATAAAGGGTAAGCAAGAAATAATGTTATTCAAAAAATACTATAACTCTGGATTGCTTTGTCCGATTTTAGTGAACTTGATTATATTTAGGAGGTAATTTTTAAAGAAATAAATATAACTTAATACAATATTTTTACGTTTCTAAATATGCCACAAGATGGCGTATTTGATAATCTGAAATAGAAAAACAGTAATTTCTCAAAAAATCAAATAGAAATGTAGGGGTCTATTTACATTTTTAGCATCTACTACTTATGTTTTAAAACTTTCATAGTTAACTTTTTGCTCTTCCTTTTAAAACAGAGGGAGGAGGAGGCAGGGAATAGTGTTATCCAAAAAAATACTTTAACTCTGGATTGCTTTGTCCGATTTTAATAAATTGGGTTTTATTTAAAAGATAATTCCTATATAATAAAAGAGCTCTAATTAAATTTTAATGGTACTTTATAGGTCAACCAACAGATGGCGTTTTTTTTTTTTATCGAAGTCACTTATATTTCCAATTTTTTAAAATATTGTTAATTAAAAGGTGTCTTTTCAAATAACTTAGTTCAAATTAAAAAAAAAATTCGAAAATTGTTTTTTAAAATTAAATTAAGGGCAAAAATGATGATATTTTTAAGACAAAAAGATTATTTTACAAACACTTGGTTCTTCTTCAATTCTTTCCAAAATTTTTTCTTCTTTTTCAACTGTTCGAGTTGTTCCAATACGACCCTTACTTGCAAATTTAATATATATATATATATATATATATATATATATATATATATATATATAAAGAGTGTTTTTTTTATAGAGGTATAGAACTTTAAGTTGGCAACACTTTTTTAACTGGCGGCCATTTTCTCAGCTGTCAAGTGATTTATGTTTAGTTTGGTTTGGCATTTCAACATGAATAGACTGAAGCCTGAACAACGCTTTCAAATTGTGCAAATTTATTTTGAAAATCATGGTTCTGTTCGAATTACGTATCGCGCACTACGTCCATTTTACGGTCAACATAATCGTCCATCAGAGCAATTAATTTGACTAACTATAGAACGCTTTCGCACCACGTTTACTGTAAATGATAATGCGCATCCGCAGAGACGTCGTACAGTGCGTACAGAAGAAGTCATTGCTGCTGTAGAGCGTAGCGTAGAGGAAGACCCGAATCAGTCTATCCGCCATCGTGCACAGGAATTGGATATGTGTCCATTCACTTTAAGGAAGATTTTGCGGAAAGATCTTGGTTTGCGTGCTTACAAAATCCAACTCGTGCAAGAATTGAAGCCACACGATCACCTAGCAAGGCGTAGATTCGGTGAATGGGCCCAAAACAAAATTGTCGTTGATCCCGATTTTCATAAGCGAATTTTGTTTAGCGATGAAGCTTACTTTTGTTTGAATGGATATGTCAATAAACAAAACTGCCGTATTTGGAGTGATGATAATCCTCAAGTGTATGTTGAGACACCGTTACATCCAGAAAAACTGACTGTTTGGTGTGCTTTATGGGCTGGTGGAATCATTGGTCCGTACTTCTTTAAAAACGATGCTGGTCAGAACGTTACAGTCAATGGTGACCGCTATAGAGCCATGATTACTGACTTTTTCGTTCATCAATTGAACAACCATGATGTGCAGGAGCTGTGGTTTCAACAAGACGGCGCAACGTGTCACACAGCTCGTGCCACAATTGATTTATTGAAGGAAACGTTTGGTAACCGCATAGTTTCACTTTTCGGACCCGTGAAGTGGCCTCCAAGATCGTGCGACTTAACGCCGCTAGACTATTTTCTGTGGGGATATGTGAAGTCGCTAGTCTACGCCGATAAGCCCGAAACGATTGATCACTTGGAGGACAACATTCGCCACAAATGTTGGAAAAAGTCATTGAAAATTGGATCTCCAGATTAGATTACGTCCGAGCCAGCGGTGGCGGTCATATGCCAGAAGTCATATTTAAATTATAATGCCAGAAGGTTATCTTTCGAATAAAGTATATATATATATATATATATATATATATATATATATATATATATATATTACGGGACGTCAAAATAATTTAATCAAATTAAAGAAACGGACTTTTCCATAATTTTTTTAAAATATGCTAATCAAACTAAACAAATTACATTCAAATCAACCTAATTTTACTAATTAACCAATTTAAAGCCCATCTTTTCCCAATGTTTAAGCTCAAAGACCATCTCGATAAGAACCCAAAGGTTAATACCTATTTCTGTGCATCTGATGATAACACACTACTTAATTAAAATTTAATGGTTCCAAACTAAAAACATGTAAAATATTAATTAATAACTTTGACACTTTTTGTAAAGTGACTCACGGACGTTCCTTCTTGTCTTTCATTTTGTCTGTCTAATATTGGTTTGTTCAACAATCGTGTTTGGTTAATTTTACAGCGCACCCTATTGTCCACAGTAAGCACTACTGAGATGAATATCAAGGAAGTTGGATGTGCTACATGGAGGGAAAATGCTGTCATGTCTTGTGTGATTATATCAGCATATTTAGCAATATCTCGGATTCTAATTAATATTCTTTAATAAACAAAAAAAGGTTTTATTTTTAATTAAAATAGTAATTGATCTGTTTAGTCCAAATATTAATAACCATTTTGGTTTATTATTTATAGTGATTTAAACAATTAAATTGTTTGTAACAAATTCAGCGGCAAAAAAGATATTTTTTTTTGGTTACAATACAGAACTTACCATCAAATTAAATTAAACAGTTTTTCCTTCACTTACCTTTCATTATATATTCGTTCTTGCGACCGAACAGGCAATATGAAATGCATAAAGTACCTTCCATGGTTCGCTTTAACAATTCTAAAAACGTTCAAGTAAACCGATAGGCCCATCACGAGGCGTTCACGGATCCATCACGTGACAATTGTATGACATAAGGCCCAAATAACACGCAGAGAAGACTTGACGTGTTATTTAGGGAGAAGCTGATAGGCCCATCACGAGGGGCCCACCGGTCTATCACGTGATAGTTTTGTGGGATAAGACCCAGACAAATCCGTAAGTATGTAGGAGGAATGTTTAGGTAAAAATAACGTAGATGCGGCCAATTAGCTACATTTTAAATATAACGTAATTTAAAAAAAATATAAAAGCTGGCCGTGCTAACAAAAAATGCTTCCGCTGAACTATTGGTTTGTGTTTTATGAAGTGATTTGCAAAATGGAGCATGGCAATGTCTTCAAATTTTTAATAAAGAAGCATAACTGTCTTAAAAATATGCATATTGGGGAAAAACTGTATCCCCGCGTATTTCTATGATTAAATAAAATTTAATAATTAGACCAGGGCTTGTCTGTAAAATATCGGGGTTTCCTGGATGTAAAATAAAACATCGAGATTTTTGCATGAGAGCCTTCAGAATAACCTGAATAACGATAAATTTGATATGCATACTTTCAAAAAGTTGGGCAACATTGTTTTTATAAATAAAAATATAAAATTAACGAAAAAAAAACGTTTTTTTTTCAATTCTCTCATGTAACTTTGAAGGTATTTATTTTAGAGGAAAGTTGAAAAGGGAAAAAAAGTTTCGTAATTAAATTTGCCATAAGATAGAGTTAGTCGGAAATCTCAAAATGTATTTCCTTTATTGTAAAATAGCAATAATTAATAAAAAAGGTAAAAAAGCAGGTTTTAAGCAGTTTTTTTCGACCATTTAAATTTCTCTGAGGACCTTCATATTAGAGCAAAGAAAACTTTATGCCATAATAAAATAACACGCTAAAATTCGTTGGGATCGAATCGATAGTTTTTGCACAATAATTTTACAATCCGATTTCGTTTACAAAAACTGACCATTTTTCAAGTTTGTCTGAGTCCAAAATATCCCGTTAACGTATTTAAATTTATTTTCGACATATAGTAGGGAACTCAAGTTTTCCAATGCTTTTTTCAGAATCAAAATCGGATGATTTGGACGCCCTCAGGAATTGTTTAAGACATTGTTGATATTTTTGCTTATAAACAAATAGATTATCTCGGCGGATTTTCATTGGATATTTTTTTGCAATACGTGGTTTAAAAGTACTTGGGAAGACGCTTCTTTTCGTTAAAAAAAATTTCAAATCCGTCAGTTGGTTTCCGAGATACAAACTGTCAAAGTTGACATCCTGTTACGGTGAATCTATAAACAATACAGACCTGATTCTTGAACCAAAATCTTTATCTTGCCGAGCTTTTTTTTTATGCAAATATTTAAATGTTTATGTTATCGGAAACTTTAATAAAAAATTAAAAGAATATCGCCCACGTGCGTGCAAAATAGAAAAAAAGGAGTGGGGAGCTCTCATTTTAAAATTGAATTCGAAGATTCAAAATACATGTCTGAAAAAAATTTTTATTTTCTCGGCTTCTCGGATTTTGATCATTTTTCTTTAAACTGATGTACCGCGAATAATGGAACTCAAATATCATAATGCCATGTGTCCATCACGCATTCATTTTGTTATAAACAAATGACGTTATTTATGCATCATACTTACAGCATACCGGACCCTATAGTATTGGACTTTCCAAGCGAATCTTTGTTTATTAATATAATTAAGCATACTATAACGATATATGTTTACTTCAATTATCCAAATTGTTTAAATTATCGTTGTTTAAACAAATTGAAAAAAATTTTGGTTTTAAATTATTTTATTCGTAAAATACAGATAAAAATAAAATAGTTATTCTTTATAAATTATGTTCAAAAAGTTCGATAAAGCACTTTTAACACTAAATGTTATATTTCAAACTGCTCTATACATTTGTCTGTCCAAACGCCACACCAGAATTTTTCAGGTCTTCTAACATTATGGTTGCATATCCTGCATATATATTTCCAAAGATTTGGCATAAAGAAAATGTCCACTGGCATTTAAATATGGCAACATTCTACGCGAATTTTTTTATGCAATTCCCATGCAACTGTTTTATAATATTCACCTATATGAAAAAATTAAGAAAAAAATTTGATTAGTAAGTAAATATAATAGTGAAAACGACATTAATTCAAATTGAAAAACTTATTTCCAAATTGAATTTATTTGAATGTTATTTATACATACCATATCGTGCACATTTGTAAAATATAATTTTTGGTAACACTGTAACCAGTATCTTTCTACACAAAGGGACACATAATAACTACAGACTAACTCTCTTTAATGCCTATTCTATACCTTTAGAAAGCCAGTTTGAGCAGATGTTTCTTACTCCCGCCCCACTACTTTCATGTTAACGGCTATATTTTAAATCATCATGCTCTCATTTCCGAAAATATTATATCTCCAAATATTTGTAGAAATATTGTATTACTTCCCAAACAGCACAAATACGTCTTAAAAACGTCCATAAAACGTTTGATCTCAACACTCAGGACGTCTTATGGATGTCCATAAAAAACGAAGGACGTCCATAAGACGTTGTATAGACGTATTATGTTACAAAAGGTAACGTCTTTAAGACATTTGTTTACAACGTCTTATGGACGTCCCTTCCCAACATTAAAACAACATATTCCACCAATATTTATGTACATTAAAAAGGGTCCCTTTAATTTTTTTGTTTGTCTTGTTTACAAAGTCAAACCTTAATTATTCAAAAGTCCAAGAAATAACTTTAATTAAGAAAAAATAAAGAGCAAAATATACACTACCATTTTAAATAACTACAAGTTCCGCATGAATAATTTGCTTTAAAAAATATGTTCAACATAACCTCTTTATACAAAAAAATACATAACTTAAGCATAATGTAATTTTTTTCTAATTTGAAATTGAGGAAGTGAGGTAGAAGAGCAAATATTTTCAGAACTACTACTGTTCGAACTATAAGTGAACCTATCAAATTTAAGCCCTAGTTTACCCCTTCGATGTAATAACTCTAAAAGGTAGACTATCAAAAAAATAAAAGTTTATTGAAATAAAAAGTACACAAATCTTTAAATAGTTTTAAAAACAAGAATTTTTATTTAGTCGAATAACAAATCTGGTCTGATGCCCTTTTCAGCCATGTTTGGATTGAAATTTCCTCATTCTTCCGACTTTTTGCCAGTCCTGTTGTCTCTGTAGATTCTAATAACAAACTGATTTTAATTTTATAGGATAAAGTTTATCATTTGTGGGAGTATATTTTTTGATATTTTTGCGAATTTTTATAATTATCCTCTACTATAGAATCGTGACTTATGCTATTTCAAAGTTAATATGTATAATGAAAGACAGAACTTACTCATAATAAGTCTCGCCAAGTTGGAATCGTAGAACTTTCTCTTTCATTTTCCTACTAATCAACTGTACATGGTAATTTTACAAGCTCGCTTTATAAAGTCATAAATGCTCCCTACTCCCAGTTTTGAAATTTCTAAAACCTTAAACAAAATTACTTCTTGTAATTAACAAAACTCTATTTTCTATGTTCTTTAAATATAAACCAATCATCAGGCACAAAATAAATCTTACAGGTTTCATTAGTGGAGCACTCCATAAACAAACATTTCGCCTTCCACTTCATTAGTAATATTTCTTGTAATATTTAGGACCGGGTCTGGATGAGCTGTGCAAGCCTTTTTCGCACAGATAATATTTTTGAAGATTTCATTTCATACTTCTAATAACATAGAGTTACTACAAAAATATAAGCGGTAAAACATTCGGGAATTTCCTGTAACACAACCTATAAATAACGTTACTGTTTTTTCTAAGTACATTTGATTCTCGATCTTACCTTAAGTATTACATAAACACGAATAAAAAAGATTTTCAGAGGCACATAGATAAACCAATTATTTTAATAAAATTTTTTCAAAAGCTAAATTTTCACAGTCGGCACCCCAACAACATTAAAAATGAATAACGACATGATGAAACACAAATACAAAACTGAAAAATGACAGTTGACAGAAACAAAAGGCGGGTTTTTTAAATTTATAGTTTCGCTGGCATCATATATATATTTATGTGTCATTGTTATCGGTACATCAAACAGTCTGTGACAAAAGCACCAAAGTATTGATAAAAAAGATCACGCAAGAGTTCCATTAACCAAGGTCGTGGTGAGGCTACTAAAAATTTGTCGTTCAATCAAAAATTTTAACCTCAACTTGTATTCAGCTGAGCTCTGTGCGGTGTTGCAAATTTATTACCCAACTGCGACAAAATCCATAGGGAAGGAAATGCTTTTTAGTTTTTATCAACTAAATTATACACAACTGTATTTATTTTCATATAAAATGTAGTATGTAGACTTTTAAAAGATATCTTAAAGACGTTGTATATAGACGTCTTATGGACGTCTTTAAAACAACGTCTATAAGACGCCTTATTTATGTCTTAAGACGTTCAGACATAATCTTGATATAAAAATTACGTCTATAAGACGTCTAGTGCTGTGTGGGTTATAACTTAAAAACTATTAAGTTTTCATATATGATCATTATAAAATAATTATTTTAGTTTAATTTGTATTTTGCGAACAAAATAATTTAAAATCAAAATCTTTTGAATTTGTTTAAATAATAATTGTTTAAACAATTTTGATAATGAAAGTAAATATATATCGTTATAGTATGTTTTATTATATTAATAAACAAAGATTCGCTTGGAAAGTCTATAGAGTGTAGCATGCTGTAAGTATGATGCATAAATAACGTCATTTTTTTGTAACAAAATGAATGCATGATGGGCACGTGGCATTATGGTATTTGAGTCCCATTATTCGCGGTACATCGGTTTAAAAAAAAGATCAAAATCGCTTCATTAGAAGCCGAGAAAATGAAAATTTTTTTCAGATATAAATTTTGAATCTTTGAATTCAATTTTAAAATGAGAGCTCCCCACCCCTCTTTTTTTCATTTTTCACGCGCGTGGGCGATATTCTTTTCATTTTCTATTGAGCTCGGCAAGACAAAGTTTTTGGTTTAAGAATCAGGTCGGTATTGTTTATAGATTTACCGTAATAGGCTGTCAACTTTGACAGTTTGTATCTCGGAAACCAATTGATGGATTTGAAATTTTTTTTCACGAAAAGATGCATCTTTCCAAGTACTTTTAAACCATGTATTGCAAAAAAAAAATCGAATGAAAATCCACCGAGATAATCTATTTGTTTATAAGCAAAAATATCAACAATGTCTCTGAACAATTCCTGAGGGCGTCCAAATCATCCGATTTTGATTCTGAAAGAAGCGTTGGAAAACTTGAGTTCCCTACTATATGTCGAAAATAAATTTAAATACGTTAACGTGATATTTTGGATTCAGATAAATTTGAAAAATGGTCAATTTTTGTAAACGAAATCGGTTTGCAAAATTATTGTGCAAAAACTATCGATTCGATCCTAATGAATTTAAGCCCATTATTTTATCATGACATAAAGTTTTCTTTGCTCTAATATGAAGGTCCTCAGAGAAATTTAAATGGTCGAAAAAAATATATTAAAAACCTGCTTTTTTTAACTTTTTTTTTAATTATTGCTATTTTACAATAGAGGAAATATATTTTGAGATTTACGACTAACCCTATCTTATGGAAAATTTAATTACGAAACTTTTTTTCCTTTTCAACTTTTCTCTAAAATAAATACCTTCAAAGTTACACGAGAGAAAATTTGAAAAAAAACGTTTTTTTTTCGTTAATTTTATATTTTCATTTATAAAAACACTGTTGGCCAACCTTTTGAATTGACGTATATCAAATTTATCATTATTCAGGTTATTCTGAAGGCTATCATGCAAAAATCTCCATATTCTATTTCACATCCACCTAAAAATAGATAAGCCCTTGTCTATAATGTTTTAAATGCATTCTCAGTAAACAATAAGACCTAGTTCTCTAAGCTGTTTACCTCATTGTTATATAATTCTATTAGGAGGATTTACAAGCATTCTAGTAAGGAAAATCAAGGAAACTGAACATGTAGATACGTTATAAGGTCATAAAAACAAATATTGTTCTAAGTATATACGTCCTATTGTTTCTTTTTTTTTAGTATTAAAAAGTATAAATAAATATTAATATATTCTTCGTAACTCGATCCGTAAAATATCCCAAATTTATTTAAAATATACCACCTCCCCGCCCACCCCGTTTTACTTACCGAAAAGTTAAAACAGCAATAGTTGTAAAACGATATTTATGCAGTTTAAAAAACGATAAGAATAATACAAGTCAGATATCTCAAAGCAGGTTAAAAATGGTTAAAAACAACTGTTGATATTGTATAGTTAATAACAGTATTTTCTAATTTAGGATGCTTTATCAAAAGACAATATTTATACAGAGTTTTACAGTTTGTAGACATTTTAAATAATAATATTTATCTTTTATAAGAAATCCCATTGACTCTTTAATCACGTTTGTCACGGTTTTTTTATTACGCGACATCGTTTCTGTCTTATTTTTAAAAACAAGGAAAATCGACCGAGATTAGATCCGATAAACCGAGGTCCTACTCTAGTGTTTTTGAATGGTTCTATCAATTTTTCGGAAAATTCAGCTAAAATATTTCCAAGATGGCGGCACTTCCGGTTGTACCGGAAGTTGGTGCCTTGTTGCTTAGTTTAAATCACGAACATGACATGTAAAACTGGACTGCTCATGAAAAAAATTTTTTGAACCCCCCTTATTGGTCGCCATTTAAGTGCCATGATTTGTATGGCAACATTGAATTCCCTGCTAGTTTCTTATATTGGCGTGAATGTATCGTGTATGAATGTCAATTCCATTATTCTAACTACCAGGTTTAGATCATAACTATCTCTTTCTATACTATATTTAAAACAATAAATCGTTCTTCCTTGTTTTACTTGACAGGTTAATTGAGTATATTCAATAAAAAATATCGGGATAATTTTTTCTGTAAAACAATATTTAACTTGAATTTCTGTTTTTAATTTCCTCAAAATTATAATTTTTCTGTTCAAAGCAACTCCTTTAAAGTTAATTTTTTTAACTTCTTTGGAACAGCATAAATATGTTGCAATTTTATTATTTTTATACAACAAACATGAAATGTCAGTTCTTATAAATAAATAAAAATGTTTTTTCTATGACTGTTTACATATTTTATTTTTTACAATAAAACTGTTATTTAGCAAAATAACTAAAATGTGAAATATGCGCCAAAAACAAATCGAGACTAATTTTTTTTTAAATATCTGTTTTTGAAAAGATTGTGGAAATCAGTGGGTATTTTTCTAAATAATATTAATATAATCTACATCCTTTTTCGGACGTAGAGTATAAGAAGTTAACGAAAAAAAGTATTAAGGTATTTATTTTTAAAAATTTTATATCATGAATTAATATAGTATATTGTTTAATGTAAGGTATCGAAATGTCCAAATAATCTATCGCAAAGAAATAGAGTTTCCTCATTTAAATATAGCTTCGATTAAGTCTTTGTTAAAATTATTTTCTCCTCGATACTTTTAGGGAACTGATATGTTAGGTATTTATATAGGGTTAACAACATTCATAATAATGTTAACATTTCCTTCATAATAACGGAGTTTTAATTTAAAAAAAGTAAAATAACATTATGTACTAAACCATTTATATATATATATAAAAAAAATTAAACTCCAAAGTGGATAGTGTTAAAGCGGTCTATATTTACACTTTAAATATAAAAAAAGCTTGTAAATACAAGAGTGGGAATCTTACATTAATACAATCATTTTTAATCTAAATATATACATAAAGATTTACTAGCAACTTTTAATTTTTACACTTGGTCAAACTTTCTATTTACTTAACTGTTTGAGGATCTGGAATTGACCTTTCCTAGAGTTGAATTTATGAAATAGTAATCAATCACAGCATCTCACTACGTTGACAAAAGATTTTTATGACACAAATTTCCTTACTATCTGAGCGAAAATCAAGAATTTTTGTTTTATTTTTTTATATTAATAAGTAATTAAATATAAATTTATTGTAAATTAATAACATATTCAAACAAAAGGTGATTATTTTATTTTTAGACAAAACAAATACATAAAAGTAAAATTTATGTAATTTCCAAACATGCTTAATAATATTGAAAAATTTCATATTATATGCAATCATTTATTACGATTTTAATATGGTATATTCATTGTTAAACGTATAATCATTTTAAATTTTAACAGCATACCAGTTTCGATGTTCATCTTGTGTGGAACATTAACTTTATGGTAAAACGATATTGTTGTTGGTTAATGCACACCTAATTCAGGACTTTTTTCGTAGATCCCGTGTATGTTATAAAGTCCAAGTTTAGTTGCTTCAATATGTTTACATCAAACAGTGCTTCATAGCTTTTTTCAGGCAGTTTATTTGTAAGAAGCACACCACAAACTTTTTGTTCATCTTCTTGTATAAAACTATTTCCAGAAAAATGCTCTAAACAGAGTTACTCATCTGGTGTATAAAAGAATTATGATCATGACCAATTTGCTTCAGCCCTTGAATTTGAAGTTTCTTTTCTCTTAGAAAACTAAAATATTGATAGCATTTAAAAATTATCATACTCATATCCATAAGATTAAACTTATTACCCTTAGATTTACAATTTGATTCTAAGGTAAAATTTTAAATAATTATTATTGAATGCTTCATAATTTACCAATTAAATAAATTCCAATTTACCAGATGAAGGATTTGCACATCTTACGATGAAGAATCGCATTTTTTAAAATACCAAAAAAAAAACCTTAAAATTCACGTGCCTGTTTGAAATTTTCAGGAAAACGTTACCTAAAATGTGATAAAATGCATAAAACAGCAAAATCAAAAATAAATTGTTGTCAAAATGAAAAGTATTCAGTCAATGTCAAAAATAAACTTTCACCAATATAATAAAAACTTAGGGAATTCATTGTTGCCAAACCAGTTAATTGCAAGTAATGACACGGAGCATGGTGGGGTCATTTTTTGTATAAGGGTGGTATTAGGCATGAGCAGTTCAGTTTTATATGTCAAGTTCGTGGTTTAAATATATATATATATATATATATATATATATATATATATATATATATATATATATATATTATGCATTTTTAGCTTTTACTCAAAAATAGAGACATATTTAATGTATAATAACCTAAGTCAAACTGTTTTTGACATATTTTAAATTTTATGTCAAAAATGGCGTTTGCAGGCCTAAACATAACTATCAGTTTCTCCTATATGAAAGCCTTTATTTGTTAATTAGGGTTGGTTTCCTTCTAGAAGAGGATCTACTTTAATTTACTGTGTTGATATTTTTATAATAAATAAATAGAGGATGATCAAAAACTAACATTATAAATGAACTTGAAAAAAAAAAACACGAGAAACTATAATTAAGAGAAAAAAGAAGATAATTGAGATCACAGATGCGGTGATCACACGAGAATACAGATAATTACAAAAAGTAATCAGAAAAATATGCGGAAGAGGTATAAGTTTCAGCATGTTTCACGTCAAAAGGACGATAGGAAAAAATCTAAACATTGAAGTTATGAAATCAAAAGTAATAATGCGAAAGAAAGAACTTAAATAAAGAAATAACTAATATAAGAAGAGAGAGATACTAGAGATTAAAAATACCATTATGGAATAAAAAATACCATTGTTGTTTATTCATCCGATAATTCCGAATGCAGGTCTCCGCCACGCTAGTCCCTATGTTTTTTTTTATAACGCCTACCCATGAATGAACACCTGCCAACTTTTAAGACACTACCTTTAAATACTTTTTCACTAGCGATTTTTTACATTTTTTCAATTTAGTAACACCCTGTATATTTTTCAGGAAAGTTATACTATGTATTCAAACATTACACTTGCTTGTTCAAAATACATTTTTGCCTATCGCAATAATTAAAAAACCATTGAGAACCAAGTTTGCCAAAAAGGAAGGATAGAAAGTGGTTATCTTAAATTAACCTCATTTTTAATACTACAATTTTACTACTTTATCACGTAACGTGTCATATTGATTATTCATTTTAAAATTGATGGTTTTTTCATTATTTTCCTCGAAAGATACTACGTAAATTTACTTATTAACCAAGTACTCTGGTTTTTCAAAGTATTTAAGAACGGTACAATAAAGGTTCATAGTACATTCTTTTATCTGATGCAAGTGCTCGAAGAAAACAGACGGAATTAATTAAATTATACAGGGTGCAGTCAATGGAACGAACTGAGGTTCAAGGATTGTTACAAGTATCTTTAGAATAAATTAACAAATATTAATAATAGCTGAAACAACTTGTTTAAAAAAAAGTAATGACGTCAGATGTCTACGTGGGACCTCCAGATAAATATAATAATTATGGTAATGACGATTTTTATTGATGGTTTATTTAAAAAAAAAGTTATTTTAAGGCTTTCATTAAATTTATAATGATGGTGACATTTTTTAAAATTCATTTTTGATGATTTTGGTACGTAAACATGTTGTTTAATATTTATATTTTAAAAATACGTGGATAAATATTTTCTTAATCAAATGTAATAAATATGTTTGCAAATTAATAACTGTGCATTAATTATACCCGTATTGATTTGCAAAGGTTATGAAAACACGACAATTTTCAGCAAAAAAGGAATGTAAATATATCTATTTTCGTTTCTTTATCTATTTTTAAAATGGGGTTTCCAGTCATCGCGGAAATAGTATTTCCACTCTGTGTATCTTACTAGCGTTTCTTTGTCACTGTTATAGTCGCAATCATTTCGATCTTGCATTTTTCAGGGTTAAAAACCACCGAGATACTTTCGAGAAATAAGGCTGCCGAGTGCAATTTAAATTTTGGTAAGTAAAATCCCATAAAGAAAATGGTATTTGATTTTTTTGATAAATTATTGTTTTACTATTTTTGGGCTACTTTACTTACACGAGGAGGTTGCGTGATCGGTTTTTCACATCACTTAGCCTTGAAAATGGCCGGTTTATACAGGGTTACTCATAGACATAGTAGAGAATGGACCAGGCTAGTCATTCATGAATATGAAATTTATAAGCGCCAACATGTTTGTAGGCCAGGGGTTAGAGGGGTGTCATAGCTCACAATCTATCATACGCCAGCGGCGTAACAATTTTAAAACGAATAAAAATATCAATTAATATTCTATGATGCTTTTATTTGCAGAATTGAAATAAATATTTTTTCATAAGAAATAGTTAATTACTCTATCAATATGTCGTGATACGGAAGTTGTTGTACTTGAACATAAGTCAGTATTCAATATACAAATAATCGTAATATTCATATCATTTATCTTTTACGACATTAATGACTTGAAATAACCTTTTTTTTTTATCCAAGGCACTAGTTATTATTTAAAACAGAGTACCATGTAAGAATTATCCAAGTCCAAAGTAAAAAATTGCGTAATATTTTGCCGGATTTTAGTTAAGTGGCTAATTAATGCCCACAATTCTAAAACCGACAAAAACTTTGTTTCTTGAACATTACTGTGATTGAAATTTTTTTTCTAAATTGTATGGACTCGCTGTCTATTTTTATTATTCCTAACAACGTGTCTATGCCGTACAGACACTCGCATATGAAATTTAACGTCAGCCATGAACATCGTAAAAAAGTAGTCTTACCAAAGTTCTAATGTCTCAAATATTGAAGTGCAATACTGAATAAATGTAACGACGTCGCGGTATGCAAATGACTACTTTAACGTTTGGTTAGTATACCAATTATTTGTAAAAATAATAACACTTGTACAAAATTCCTAAAACGAGAAAATGGGGATATTTTTTGTAAGTTAATAAATGAAGCAAATCAAAAATGGAAATATTTAAAAAATATATATTCGACGGTGTATGTGTTCAGGAGAAAATAGAGTATTTACAACTTCATTTTCAAGAAATAACCTGTTAATATTTGTATATAATTTCAATTATGATTTGGAATATATATGATAGACTGTTTCAATTTAGGTATTAATCTCAAAGACGTTACAGTTAAACCTGTTTTACTGAACAGTCCCCAAACTCCAATCATAAGAAATTGGTATATAAAGAAATACAATAAAACAAATTAATAAAAATAACTATTAAATTTGTTTGCCCATTAAGTTTTGGCAGTACTATTGTTGAAAATTTTTAATATCTCGAATCGACAATCTGTCATGTGTTTCTAACGAAAATTATTTATTTTAATATGATTAGTGTATTTCTTGATTTTCACCGTTTCTAGTATCCTAAAATATTTATGACAAAATATACCGATAAGGATGGGATAAAAATAAGTATATGCTATTATTAAATATATTACTTGTTGGTCATATTACAATTATATATATATATATATATATATATATATATATATATATATATATAATAGAATAACGTACAATAAAATATACTTTTTTTCTTACTTACTGACTATCTAATTTGTGTAAAGCAAATCTGAGACTATGTAACTATCGGACATCGAATAAAAATAAATAAAAATTGCAGAAATTGAAGTTTCATTTCTGGACTTTTCACACATGACAGTTATTATGCAAGTCATATATTTATTTATAACGTTTATGAGTTTTTTTTGCAGATTTTGTAATATCTTGGTTAAATGAAAATTTTACACTTTTACAAGTACAAGGGAAAACAAAAATTAAGGAAAAAATTGTAAAAAGATAGGAAAAGCAGTACTATTTGGTGTAATATTACAAGGGAAATGTTAATGAAAAATAATAGAAAATGGTGGGCTTCTATTATGTTGGTCTCACTTTAAAACACGAACACCATCAAATCGATAATAGAAATCGTTTGGGCCAAAATGTTCACTACAGATACGAAGTGACTTGGGCAAGATTTTATCTTGTAGTCCTAATATATCAATCCGGCGGTTAGAATCACTGGGAAACCTATAAAAAATCACTGATAACAAAATCTAAAATCCCAAGTTACCCGCCTATGATACCAAACTTAACCTAACCTACCTGTGAAAAGTTAAATTTGGAAATAAATAATCCAATTTTCGGCAAACTTGGCAATGATTGACCATTTTGTCACTAATGAATAATTAGTCACTTACAAAAACACTTTTGGAATCACAAAAAATTAAAAAACGATCCAAGACACACAACGTCAACCACAAAAATGTCATATGCCAAAATTTTCATGAATGGATCGGATTCAACCTTGATCGTACGATAGCGTAAAAGAAATTTGCGAGGTTGTCAGATTTCATAGTTTATCACACTACTTAGAAATCTTGAATTTTCTGGGAGTTAAACTGACGCATTATAAAGCATACTATTTTAAAGATATTAGTTTACTATTGTAGCAATAAATTGTTTATAAATATTATATGAAATATATTATCATAATAATATTTTTTTTTCATAAGAATTGGGTATTAACAAATTATATTGTTTTCCCTTATTTTTTTCCAAAACAGTTGGCAAATTACTACTGATTGTGACCCATTCGTGGCGTTTTGTTTTTGTAAACATTCCATGTCCAGATGTCCATGGGGTTACTCACCCAATACGGCACGGAATATTGCGGCCAAAATAAGTGACTTTCAAAAAGTTTTGCTTTTGGGATATATGGGGGTCTAATAAGGTTACTTTTTAAAATTATTTTCTTATTATACAGGATGTCGCAAAAGCTCTGAAAGTATAATTTTTGAATCCTCCGGTCAAAATAAGTGCCTATTTTAATAAGGTTTATAGTACCTAAACCTCAAGAGTTTTTAAATAATTTGAATTGTGACAAAATCTAACCTATAATTTTATGTTTCAAATACTTAAGAAGTATTTCAGTTATGTATTCGAAATTTACAGTGAAGCGTACCAATAAATGATGTTTTATATCCCAATTATAATAAACTTGCTTTATTATACAGGGTGTTCAAAAATTCAAACTAATCAAATAAGAAATTTAAGTGGTTGTTATAAGAAAACCTAGTGTTTGTTTGAAGGTCATAGACAACGATGTTTTTTGCGAAGTAGTAGATATCTGTTGGACTTCCATTGTCTTTATTTTTGTTGAATATCACGACGTTTCGGCTAGTAGTAATCTCTAGCCGTTTTCAAGTGAAACTAAATAAATTCCTTAGCTACATGACTGAGATGGGTGCTTGCTACGGCAAAATTCCATTTTCATGCTGCATTTAGTTTTAGTTTATAGTTACTAAGAAGTGGTTTCCACACGTCTCTTATAGCTAAAGATGGTTTACTAAAACAACTCGGGTTCTGATGTATAACCGCGGCTTCTTTGAATTTCCGTTTTCTCCAATGTTGTTCTCGGTGTGGTATTTTAGCTTTAGACCATTTTGTGTGGTGTCCATGAGTCCAGGCATGGTTGGCGGCACCAGATTTTTCTGTTTCTCCTCGAGATGTGCATTTTTGGTATTCTTTGATCCTTACGTCAAGAGGTCTCTTTGTTTCGCCAACGTAGGAATTGCCACATTCACATGATATCTGATATACACCGTTCTTCATGTCCCTTTGAGGTGTTGGTTTGACCCTAGTGAGCCGACTTCTCTGAGAGTTATTTTAATTAAAAACAACGTTGATTTTATATCGTTTTCCTATCCTTCTAACTTTTTCTGAAATGCCTTTAACATAAGGGATGTTCAATAGTGGTTTTCGTTCTTCATTCGTTGTCGGTGTTGTCGTATTTCTGCGTTGTTCCAGAAATTTATCCACTAGATTTACTGGGTATCCGTTGGCTGTCAGATCATTTTTAATGTAATCTATCTCTTTCATCAAGCTCTCGTTGGAGTTGCAGAGAGTTAAGGCTCTATCTACTACATTTCTTATCATTCCTTGTTTGGTGTTGTTGGAGTGATTAGATGAATAATTAAGGTATTGTCCTGTGTGCGTGGCTTTTCTGTAAACCGAAGTTCGAATTTGTCCGCCATTTCTTTCAACCAAGACATCTAAGAATGGTAATTTATTTTCTATTTCTTTCTTCATGGTGAGTTTAATAGTTGGGCTGATATTGTTGAGATGAAAAAGGAAGTTTCGAAGTTCTTCGTCATTTCCACTCCAAATAATAAAAGTATCATTTACGTATCTGAGCCATAACTTTGGTTTCTTACTTGTGGATTCAATTGCATTCATCTCGAACCATTCCATGAAAATATTTGCGACCACCGGTGAGAGTGAAGATCCCATCGGTAGTCCATCATCCTGGATGTAGAATTTTTCCTTTTCTTGAAAATAGGAATGAGTCAAACAACTTTCCAACAAGTCCATAATGGCGTGCGGTGGTAAAGATGTTCTTTCTGCTAAGGTCTGGTCTTCCTCAAGTTTCTTTCTTATGATTTTTAGTGACTCCTTAACTGGAACGTTGGTGTATAGGCTTTCCACGTCAAAGGTAATAAAATGGTCTTCCAGTTGTACTCCTATTTCACGTATAATTTCTACGAAATGTTGCGAGTTCTTAACCCAGGACGATGTATTTCCTTGTAATGGTCTCAGGATTGGAAGAAGAAATTTGGCCAGTTCAGAAGTCGGAGAGTTCCGGGAACTTGTGATAAGTCGTAAGGGCATGTCTTGCTTATGTATTTTCGGGAGTCCATAAAGATGTGGAGTTTTGCCATGGTATGGCGTCAACCGAGCCCGGATCCTCTCAGGAATATACCGTTCATGTTTCTTAAGAACGCGATAAATTCTTCCTTCAATTGCAAATGTGGGATCTTTAGCAAGAGATGTATAATTTCCTTTCCTTAAAACTTCATCAATTATTTGATTGTATGTCTCAGCATTCATTACGACTGTATCATTTTCTTTATCCGCTGGTAGAATTTTAATACTGGAGTCCTTCTGTAGGTCAGCTAGGGCAGTTTTCTCGTCTTTGCTGGTGTTTGGTTCTGTTTTTCTAGATTTATGTAGAGTTTCTCTTATTTTCCACCTGAACTCATCCGCAAAAGGGTCTTCGATGTTCGCTGAGCGCCGCAGACAAAACTTTGATACTTTCAGAGCTTTTGAGACATCCTGTATAATATGAAAATAATTTTAAAAAGTAACTATATTAGATCCCCATATATCCCAAAAGTAAAATTTTTTGAAAGTCACGTATTTTGGCCGCAATATTTTGTGCCGAATAGGCTGAATATATATATATATATATATATATATATATATATATATATATATATATATATATATATATATATTTCCAACAATTTCAACTCAAAGGAAAGATACTGTATGTAAATTCCGAGAAAATTAAAAGATATTAACATAAAATTGTTTAATGTTTTATCTCAAAATATAAATCATTCTAAATTCTCGATTTGTAAACATTGCATCAGAAATATTCCTACAACTAATATTTAAAACACTATTGTTAAAACAAAAAGACAATCGATAGATATAGGTTTGGTTCTAGAAAAGTTATCGAATGTTTTTGTCATTATAATATTTATCAGTTTTTTATTAGCAATAAACGAAAAATTAGTCACAGGTGATATAAATTTTTTATTAATCGGTAGGTCACATAGGTGAGTTCACTTCCTAGTCACTTTCGAACAATGCAAATGTTGGTCTCTGATTCACAAGTCGAAATACATGTGTGACTTTTAACCCCTTCCGAGATGAAGAAAAATTTGAATTCACTTGCGCAATAATGTGGTGAACTGGATTTCTTTTTGAGAACGAAAATGTAAAACATGTTTTTTTCGAGCGCTGAAGCCTTTCAAGAGAGTGGCAGCGGATCCAGGGGCAACTAAATGGCGTTAAGTTGATCAAGTTGGGTTTGAGAGCTTTTCTCAAATGCATAAACAACGAAATCATTAAATTTAGAAGAACTGGTAGAAGTTACAGCTAATGAAGAACTTAAAGAAATGAATATCCACAGTTCAGGCTTCAAAAACAATACCAGTACTCTACCCTAGATTGTGAATAATAGTTAAAAAATGTTTAGTTACATTCCTCTTATCATATTTGACGGTTTCAGTGGTAGTGATGCGTCTCAAATAGCTACTCCTACTCAATTGTCAACCTCACCTTCACGTCGGTTTACCCTGTGTCCACAAACGAAGCTCTGACGACCGAATACCAGCGGTGCACCTTTAGATCAAGGATGAAAAAAATGTCATACCCCAAACGCCATTGAAAGTAATGAAAATCTACGATGACTACAAATAAGCATGTTTCTCCAAGATGGCATTTTCTCCATCCACTTTTTATCAAGGAATGAATTTTAAAACTTGACTTCGGAGACTTATCCAATGATTTAGCAGGTCAACATGTTTTCTCTGCCTATGCATGAGCAAGTCTCGAACAAAGCAATGCTTATTGTCTTTTTTGACATCCGGGGTATTGTTCATCATGAATTCATTCTGCCCGGGACACCTGTAAATGTTGCTTTTTACGTGAAAGTCCTCAAAACATTAAAAAAGAGGGTCACCCGCATCAGCAGCGCCATCAAGGGCATCTGGAGTCTTCACCACGATAACGCGCCATCTCATCAGAGACTACCTGACCCAGATCAATGTGACAGTGGTCCCCCTGCCTCCCTACAGCCCTGACGTGGCACCACCAAACGTTTTTCTATTTTCCTACCTCAAATGAGCACTGAAAGGATCACGGAGCAGGCTTTGCAAGACGCCTTACGAGCATAGAAATGTCGTCTCCAGAAGTTCCTAAATTTAGAAAGAAGTTATTTAGAAGAATTTTAATTATTTATACCTGCCAGTTCAATAAATCTTTTTCTCTGGACTTACGGAATGCAGAAGTTTTAAAGCAAAATGATATTAAACAACTTTAATGTAATATATGACTCTGGGCAAATCCCAGTGGATTGGTTAAAGTCTACGTTTGTTGTCATTATAATGAAAAGAAACAAAAGAATGTGGGTTTATTGTGGTTGCAAATTTCCTTCACTAAAAAAGGAATAGACTACAGATCACTGAGAGTGGAGATTTGAGACTGTTATCAAAACTGGATCCAGATATTAATAAATTGTTAAAGTTCCATCAGTTTCAATCATCTCATTTTTTTATTCCTTATTGATTTTTATATCAATTTTTTAATTTACAATAAACATTTTTCTAATACATCGATGATTTTTTTAATTTTTAATACTATATTTTAATATGAGGAAGGAGGGTATTGGATTTATATTTATCATAATTTCTGGTAATAGCATTTTTTTGAAGATCCATTGGAAAGACACCCTTAATTTCTCACTTTAATGTTGAATTTTTTTTTTGACCTTAATAAATTTCAATGCCATTTTTTAGTGCAATCATTCATGGACATTATATAATAAATGTTCAAATAATTAATACAAAAAACCGCCAATTAAAGTACATTTTTAATAAATATTAAGTTGTTTTGATCATGCATCTATCACTCACCATTTATAAACACCATAACGATTTCTGCAGGTTAAAAACTACGATAACCTCGTATTTCAAATATTTGGTAATATTTATGGTATCGAACAAGGTATCTATCAATAGGTAGAATTTAGAAATGACAAATTATGTTTTCAAAGTAACTATTCAAATGAATATTGAGGGTAAAATTAGCAAAAATTAAATTATTTAAAGAAACCTTTGGTAATGGATGAGTAATTTATTACCTGTTATTTTATAATTGTTGATAAGTCACCATTGGCGCAACGAGGCGTTCAATTTCGAGGGATTAACTCGTACTTGGATTTTTTACCAATTCACATATCAGAAATTTGAATTGAATAAGAATAATTGTTAACATGATTGACGGAAACTTCCTCTGTTCAAATTAGGGCTATTCTTTTGAGTCATTATCACTTTCACTTCTATCACTTGAAGTAATCATGATAACTTCAGCCCAATGACAAGTAAATGCATATTCAAAAGAACATGAAGTTATCAGTTTCACTTTGTTCACTTTGATCAATTGATAATTACTCAAAAGAATATAGCCTTCATAGACATAACCAAAGTAACGGGCAATCAGATCGGCAGACCCAGGACCCATATCCAACGTGATGTCATCCAGAAAGATACTGTTTGGTATATCGTTAATCTTACGTTTTGCGTTGACAAAGCCCCAAAAATATTTAACATCATTTTGAATAGAAAACTCGACATTCTCAATGTAATTATTGTAGCATTTTCTCGAGAGCTAGACTATGCACGCAAAATGGAGAATGTTTTATTTTAACATTAAATTTTGCTACAACTGTTTATATAGGGTGAGTCAACGATTGGATGAAGTAGGTTTGTGCCTTTTCGGTGAAATTTACAAAGAAACTATATTTATTGTTTGATACAGTTTATTTTAACGCAGATTTAAAAAATATTTAGGACTCTACAGGGTGAGCCAAAAAACTAGGACAGCATAAAGTTGTATTTTTTTAAATAGAACACCCTATATACGAATCGTATTTTCGATTTAGCTTATAATTTGAAATCTTTTTTATTAAGGGTTTACTATAACAAAACTTTATAGTTTCTGAGATAATTAAGTTTAAAGAAAAAAAGTCACATTTTCAAGCATCAATTCAATCCTAAATAACGTTTTCAATTTTGTGACAAATATATTTAAATTTGGAATTTAGCAAGGCCAAGGACAAGTTAATATAATTTTTACCTAATATTTGCAATAAAAGCTACAGGGTGTTGAACACATCGGCTCAAATTTGAACAGGTTTAAATGAATAAATATCTTTTTTTAAATGGTACACCCTGTATATTTTCATGTTATTTAATAGAGTAATAAAAACCCTAAAAGTTTTGTTCAATATATCCTATACCTATTTATAATAGTTTTTGAGATATTTCAGTTTTTCTTATTTTCCATACTTTTTTACAGAAATAGTCTTCATTATCATAGTAGCCATGGCAAAAACAATGTAAAAGAACATTTTTCTGTGTCAAATTTATAACCGCAATCGCTTCTTTTGGTTTTTATGTAGTGTAGTTTGGTTTTTTTTGCATTCATCTTATATTGTAAAATGAATTTTCCAAAGAATGAGTTAATAGATATGATTTATACAATAGGAGAGGCTCAAAAAAATTGCCTTCTTGCTCAAAGAATTTACAAAATGAAGTATCCTGATCGACGCCAGCCTAATACCCATACTTTTCAAAACTTAATGCAAAGATTTGATTCTTCTGGCACTGTTGATTATCCAAAACGTAAAGTGGTCAACAAACCAGTAACTAATGAAGAAAAAGAACTACAAGTATTGTTAAATGTTCAGGAAAATCCTTATATTGGTAGCCGTCAGTTAGCAGCATTATGTGAAACATCACAATCCACCGCTAATCGTACTACCAAGAAATATAGGTATCATCCATATCACATGGAATTACACCAAGAATTGCATGGACAAGATTTTGAAAGTCGTGTAAACTTTTGTCGTACAATAAATGCGGAGATTCAATTAAATCCAAATTTATTATGCAAGGTAATGTTTAGTGATGAAGCTACTTTTAGAAGTAACGGTGCCGTAAATAGACGCAACATGCATTATTATGCCACAGAAAACCCATTTTGGATTAGAGAGGTGCAACATCAAAACCGCTGGTCATTAAATGTTTGGTGTGGTATTCATCATAATCGAATTATTTAACCCCACTTTTTTAATGAACCACTAAATGGCCATAGTTACCTGAACTTTCTACAAGAAGAACTACTCCAACTGCTTCAAGGTCTCGATAGGGATGAGCTCGACAGTATGTGGTTCCAGCACGATGGTGCGCCTCCGCATTACCATCGTGAAGTTCGTGCGTTTTTGGACCAACGATATCCGCAAAAATGGATTGGACGTGGGGGTTTCATTGAGTGGCCACCAAGGTCTTGCGACATCACCATATTAGATTTCTTCCTATGGGGTTATATTAAAAATAAGGTGTATGTTAATCCACCAACAACAGTGGAAGATATGCGAAACAGGATTAGGGATACCTGTAGAACAATAACGCCACTAATTTTGTCCAGGGTCCGAGAAAATCTGCAAAAAAGACTAAATTTATGCATTGCACAAGAGGGTCGTTTATTCGAACACTTATTAAAAAGAAATAATTAATCTCAGTATTTAATAGGTAATTTTTTTGTTTCAATTTAGTATAAAAGTAAATATGTATTTGCCTTGTCGTTATTGTTGTGTTAATTTTTTCACATTATGTTTAATTAAACTATTGCCGTTGTAATATAACGAATAATGTATTTCATCATATTTAACCACATTCTGTTTGTTTCTGTAGTTTTTTTTTTATTATTTTACATGGCTACTATGATAATGAAGACTATTTCTGTAAAAAAGTATGGAAAATAAGAAAAACTGAAATATCTCAAAAACTATTATAAATAGGTATAGGATATATTGAACAAAACTTTTAGTGTTTTTATTACTCTATTAAATAACATGAAAATATACAGGGTGTACCATTTAAAAAAAAGATATTTATTCATTTAAACTTGTTCAAATTTGAGCCGATGTGTTCAACACCCTGTAGTTTTTATTGAAAATAATAGGTAAAAATTATGTTAACTTGTCCTTGGCCTTGTTAAATTCCAAATTTGAATATATTTGTCACAAAATTGAAAACGTTATTTAGGATTGAATTGATGCTTGAAAATGTGACTTTTTTTCTTTAAACTTAATTATCTCAGAAACTATAAAGTTTTGTTATAGTAAACCCTCAATAAAAAAGATTTAAAATTATAAGGTAAATCGAAAATACGATTCGTATATAGGGTGTTCTAGTTAAAAAAATACAACTTTATGCTGTCCTAGTTTTTTGGCTGACCCTGTAGAGTCCTAAACATTTTTAAAATCTGCATAAAAATAAACTGTATCAAACAATAAATATAGTTTCTTTGTTAATTTCACCGAAAAGGCACAAACCTACTTCATCCAATCGTTGACTCACCCTGTACATCCGTCACATAAGCATTTTGCCGGGCAGAGACCCAGATTTTCGGATAATATAGGTCTATAGAAATAAACCTTATATGTTCTCTGCACGAGATTTTGTGTCATAAACTTTTTCTAAACAATTAAAGATCGAAAAATGCGTTTTTTTTGCTTACCAACAAAAACTAAAGAAATTTTTGGACAAAAAGGAATAGTCATCTTGTAGAGAATTGAAAAACCTACAAATTGTTTTTTACCGATCTCGATATTTTTATTTATTGCTGAGAAAAATGCAAAACAAGGTCAAAATTGTTGTAATATTCAATTAACAATAACTATTGCTAAATGCAATCTACGACTTTGTTGTTACGTAAAAAGTTGGGTCTTTTAATGCTTAATTTGTGGTAAAAATTTCAGATCGATTCATCAAATAGTTTGGGCAAAATTTAATTTGTTTATCACAGGCGAGCGAATTTTGCAATAACATTGTAGCTCCATCGATGAAGGTACACCGATTCTGAGCACATCTCATGAAAGAGGAACTCTAGGTTTAGCTGTGAGTTGTCCGGAAAATAATAACACAAAAACCAAAGCTTCAGTGAATTTTAAAAAATGTCAATTGTTTAAAAGACGACTCGGCAGGAAGATGAGTTGCTAACAAATCCGCGCGTTCAAAAAATGAAACAGCAACTTCAAACTGCTACAATTAGCTATATCTCCGAAAGTTGTTGACGGATTTCGGTGATTCTTTTTTTTAATTTGTAGTACCTTTCTGCGTACATTATAAATATGCATACTATTTATTTATTTGTTTATAAGTTAAACATTTAATGTGTTTAAATATTTTTTCCACACAATTTTTTCATTAAAAATCAATAATTTTTGTGCTATTTTTTTTTGGCAAACATGGTTATAAGTCCGGAAAATTGAATAATTAAATTATTGTTATAAACATTGTATTTTTCTTATGTCTAAATAATTGCTAATAAATAATTAAAATTAATATGAAGTCATTTCATTTATTCAAACTTTTACAAAATGACTTTTTCTCGGTGGCCGAATATTTTTGAGCGGTAATTTATCATTTCCTTAAAACAACATTTAGTAAAATTCTGAGAAAAAAAAATTGAGAAAAACATGACGTTTCGAGTTTTAAAGTCAACAAAAAACAAACACCTATGTCGTATGGGTATATAGGAACGGGAACAACTCCTAGTTTGTTTACCAACAAAATTACGCAACACTACACGAAAATTAGGATACCGGCTCTTTTTTACAGATCCCATGGCTGTCGCCTGCATCTGTATACGTGACTAACACGGGACATGCTCCCCGTGATTTCTTAATGGAATCCCAGCGGCGCACTGGGTAAATTCGATTAAAAATATGAATTACTATTTCTTTTAATCGGTTGCGGAAAATTTTTTTAAAGGAAATGAAGTGAAACCAAAACATTTTTATCTTTTCACTAATGTTTCAGTTTATTTTCGTTAAACCAGGTTCCGAGTATATATATATATATATATATATATATATATATATATATATATATATATATATATATATATATATATATATATATATATATATATATATATATATATATATATATATATATATACAGGGTGATTCAAAAATCGATCACGAAACTTAAGGGGGTGATTCTACTTGACAAAATAAGGGTAGAGCTTCATATAATTTTTTTTCAAAATGTCATTCGTTTTCGAGTTACAAGCCGTCCAAGTTCAAGTTTTTATTTTTTGTTTTTTGAATTACTCGCTTACAGGAAAACCGATTTGACTAATATTTGAAAGATAGGCTAAGTCTTCTGCGCTTCATCATTTTAGTAACAATTCACATTGATTGTTTGCCGCTAGAGGGCACTTTACCTACATTGAAAATTGTTTTTTTGTCATAATTTTTTAGTGTTGACAGCTACAGTAGTTTTTGGCATAATTTCTGAAAGACTGATGCCAGGCCTTTAAAAAAGGTGCTCTTTATTTACATCGCTAAACCCAACGGTTTAGACGTAAATCACCCTTAAAAATTAAGTGGTAAATTTACTTTTCTCATTTCATTACCACCAGCTACCAGGTAAATAGCTATCAAAGTATACTAGAGCTGTCAGTTTAACATCAAATAAATTCGCTTTTTAAACTATTTAATTTATAATCTAAAAATAACTAATAATGGCTAATCAGTAAATATTCATATTATGGATTATTGCGATATACATTTAATTGAAAAAAATTAATGAAACAGTACTAAACAAACTAAAAAAGATTCTCAAAATGTCCCCCATTTTCTTCCATACATTTCCTAACACTCTTCAAAAAATGTCGCCTAACTCGATGAAAAATTTGTGGTGTTTCTTTAATAATTTGGCACTTTTCGATTATCCTGAAGCGAAGATCCTCGACGTTGATTACTGGACTATCGTACACCAATTGTTTCAAATGACCCCAAAAGAAAAAATCCATAGGATTAAGGTCTGGTGACCTCGCTGCCCATGCCAATGGTCCACTTCGTCCTATCCATCGCTCAGGATACGTTGCATTCAAATACTGTCGGACACGTATACTAAAGTGGGGCGGAGCTCCGTCTTGAAGGATCCACATGTTGGCCCTTACTTCCAATGGCACATCTTCCAGATACAATGGGAGACGATTTTGGATAAAATCTAAGTATACGTCACCAGTTAATGGGCCATCAAAGAAATGAGGACCAATAAGGTAATCTCCTATTATCCCTGCCCACACATTTAGTGAAAATCTACGCTGATGTTTCGTTTCTACCACATTGTTTGGGTTCTCGTAAGCATATGTGTGGATGTTGTGTAGATTTGTTATGCCATCACGAGTGAAACCAGCTTAGTCAGTGAATAATATGACGCCAATTAATCGATTATCGTGTTCATACTTAGCTAGGATCTGATTGCACATTTCCAACCGTCTCGGCCGATCATCGTCATAAAGAGCCTGCACCTTTTTTGAATGAAACGGGTAGAGTTGTTCTTCTCTTAGTATCCTCCATGAACTAGCCTGACAGAGCCGCACTTCATTCCCAATTTTTCTAGTACTAATACCTGAATTATCTTCAATAATTTCAAGCACTCTTTCTTCTTGTTGCACGTTTCTAGCAGTTCTAGGTCTTCCCCTATTTCCATTATAACTTTTAAAGGAACCACATTCCGCAAGCCTCCTGTGCACACTGGAAAATGTTTGAGCATGAGGGATATTTCTTTCCGGATAACTCTCCATATAATATCTTCTTGCCAACTCTGCATTACCATTTGCTTTTCCATAACAAAAATGGATATCACAATATTCGATATTTGAATATTGGTGATTAGCCATTATTAGTTATTTTAAGATTATAAATTAAATAGTTTAAAAAGCGAATTTATTTGATGTTAAACTGACAGCTCTAGTATACTTTGATAGCTATTTACCTGGTAGCTGGTGGTAATGAAATGAGAAAAGTAAATTTACCACTTAATTTTTAAGGGTGATTTACATCTAAACCGTTGGGTTTAGCGATGTAAATAAAGAGCACCTTTTTTAAAGGCCTGGCATCAGTCTTTCAGAAATTATGCCAAAAACTACTGTAGCTGTCAACACTAAAAAATTATGACAAAAAAACAATTTTCAATGTAGGTAAAGTGCCCTCTAGCGGCAAACAATCATTGTGAATTGTTACTAAAATGATGAAGCGCAGAAGACTTAGCCTATCTTTCAAATATTAGTCAAATCGGTTTTCCTGTAAGCGAGTAATTCAAAAAACAAAAAATAAAAACTTGAACTTGGACGGCTTGTAACTCGAAAACGAATGACATTTTGAAAAAAAATTATATGAAGCTCTACCCTTATTTTGTCAAGTAGAATCACCCCCTTAAGTTTCGTGATCGATTTTTGAATCACCCTGTATATATATATATATATATATATATATATATATATATATATATATATATATATATATATATATATATATATATGTATATATATATATATATATATATATATATATATATATATATATACATACTGCGGTCGAATTGAAAAATTTTTTCTTTTAGAAGTCGGTTAAAAATCGGATACAAATCTTGGAGAATGTAAAAACACAATTTTCCGAATTTTTTGATGATTTTTTACATACCTCCTATTTTTCGGTTGTAGAATACGAATATGTTGTCAATTTTCATCGATTTCGCGTGATTTTTCCGAAAAAATCAAATAATTTGTAGTTTCCAGACAGTCTCTTTAAATTTTTGGCATTTATAATAAAATACACAAACACTACACAATATTTAATCATTTTTTAACAAAATTTACTTAAATAACAGCGGAAAAAATACGAATATTCCATAAAACGTTAGAAAACCATTGTCTTCTCGTTTTATACTGTTTCTAAGCATGTATGGTTGGTTGCATACAATTTAAAACCAAACACGTAATTCGATGTTGCTACGTTGATGTGGATTTTAGATTCCATTATAGTTCAAATGCAATTAATTGTGGTCATTCCAGTATTGTTGCATAAAATGTGAATAAACTTGTAGATCCATCCTCTCTCTTTAGGGGAGAGGGGGGCGGTGAAATTACCAAAGTACAGTATGGCAAGTGAAAGCAAGTTATCGACAGGGGGCGATGCCAGCAACATTCCCATTTCTAGTGTAAAAGGGGGGGCAATTGCAAGAAAAAACACGTTGTCGACAGCAAGCAGAGCATACACATTCCTAATATAAGAGGCAGAATTAGGTATATTTTCCTGAACTCAAAGCTCTTGGGAGGGGCGATCAGTACCACCCCTCTGGATCCACGCCTGGTGCAGAATCGGGATGCCAAACATAAACAGATCGTTCGCCAAGCTACGTTGATCTACAAATGAAAATCATAACTAAACTAACCTGAACTGACTTGAACTAACTTGAACTAAACTTATCCAAATTCCATTGAAAAACCACACAAGATCGGCGAAGAAACAATATAGTCGTGTGCAACGGCCCGAAAATAGGAAGTATGTAAAAAAATCATCGAAAAATTCGGAAAATTCTTCAGGTTAGTTTAGTAATGATTTTCGTTTTTAGATGAACGTAGCTTGTCGAACGATCTGTTTATGTTTGGTATCCCGATTTTGCCCCTTTTCCCAAATTTTACGCAACAATACTGGAATGACCACAATTAAATACATTTGAATTATCAAGTTTTCCATCCTAATGAAATTTAAAATCCACGTCAACGCGGCAACATCGCATTACATATTTGGATGTAAATCGTATGCAACCAACCATACATGCCTAGAAACAGTATAAAACGACAAGACAACAGTTTTCTTACGTTTTATGAAAAATTCGTATTTTTACGCTGTTATTTATGTAAATTTTCTTAAAAATGATTAAATATTGTGTAGTGTTTGTGTATTTTGCTATAAATGCCGAAAATTTAAAGGTGTTGAGTTATATGAGTAAAAATTAATTTTTCTTTCGGAAAAACCGCGCAAGATCGGCGGAAATCATCGAAAAATTTGGAAAATTGTTTGTTTCCACCTTCTCCAAGAATTACCAAAAATAGTTCATAATACGTAATCATTAAACTAATATATCACAATCCCCCTTCTTAATAATATTTTACCTAGACATACGAAAAATTTACCAGCTCCCCCTATATCTCCGTCACTGGCACCGTCTGTCAACCAATCACAATAAGCGTCTAGCCTCTCCGGCTATATTGTTTTGAAGGCTCCACATCCGAGCTTATTACGAATAGCATACTCAAGAGTGTATGGTACAGTAGTAGTGTTTTGAAGCGTATGAAAATAATATTTCTTTTGATTAAGTGATATATTGTTTTCTGAGTGAACATTATCGAGTTTTTCGAACGAGAACAGTGACCAACAATTACACTTCGGTGTGACATGGAAATTAGCGAAAATTTCCTATCGATTTTCCAGATATATCCTTTTGAAGAGGGCATTTCGTATGCAGTTTTTTTGGAGGCCAGCTTGATTGTATATTGATATTAGTAAAATTTGCGTTTTACCACTGAATCAAAGCTGACTGTGAAAGGACTTTTCTAGTTTTGAGGTGATATTTTAAAAGGTAAGGAAATATTATCACTTTAATTAAAAATTTATTAATCATAATTTTTAAATTAGATTTATTCATGATTTGCGGTTGGTAAAACGCGCATAAAATACCTTTATTTTTATTAATAGTACAATATTTAACAATAAATGAGAATGATATAAGGCCGCAAAAATCTGGAAAAAAGCCATAAATAATCAATTAAATTTTTAAAAATAGTTTGTAAGATAATTTGTTCCTATCAAATGTGTCCTTCATTTTGGAAAAGAGACAAATTGTTGCCAAAGATTGGACACATGGTTTTTTTCTAACACGACTGCGTTTAAAAATGCCACTACATAATTTTTCCTGTTTACTCACCTAAATTCCAGTAATACTTACAAAAATAGAATTAAAAAACTCGTTTTAAAGAAAACTAACACAAATTTAAAATAAATCAAACAATAGTAATAACAACTGAGTGACAATAATAATATTTATTGTCCAACAGAACTTAAACTTCATTTATTAAACAAAAAATTAAATATGTCCAATTAAATTTTCGACAATTTTGCAGGCTATCTCTGTTATTATTCAAGATAAAGACTGTGTTAAACAAAAGATGCAAAAAAACAAATTTTCCTAGCCCTCTCTGTTTTCAAAAAACAGGGCGAAATTGAAAATCCCTGAAGTTCCTTATGCTAACGTATTTTTGTTTTTATCTATATCCCTGATTTTTCACAAATTAAATAAAAATGTTTTAATAAAAGTTATATAATAAGAAAATTTCTATGATCTAAAAATATTTTCAATTATACATGGTGCTTCATGACAACGTGGCGCTAAAAAAATGGGATAGCCCGTATTTCTTTGCATATTTGCAATCCCCCAAGAACTATCCGTATGATGGTATATTCGGTTTTGAATTTTATTGCGATGTTGCCAAGGTTTTCAAAAATTCACCAAGTTTTGGAAAAAAAATATGGTCCTCTACAATCTACCATATTTTTCAATCTAGAGCAATTATGGGACACAGGATTGACATTGAGAAAGATAAATGTACTATTAAAAGTATAATATAGCGCCTAGGCAATTACCTCTTACAGGGTGTTTGCCAACATTATGTCCATTTGATTTTTTAAATGGAACACCCTATATATAACTACTTACAGTTATTGTTTCTTTATAACTTTTCTTAAAACTTTCCTATACCTATCAGCGCTAGTTTTACCGGTATATTAATTTTTATTAATTGTATACAAAAATTCGTTAACCTATTAATATTTAATTAGTAATCAGTATTAAATGAAAAAAGTGAACGTCAGAGTAATATTTATCGTTTATCTGTCATTAGTAAAGAGTACTGTTAAAAACTTTCTATGAAATATTTACGTCTTAAAATTAAATAGTCGATTTGATTCTAATATAAAATTGTTTATATATATATATATATATATATATATATATATATATATATATATATATATATATATATATATATATATATATATATAATTTCCAGATCCTTGAACCATAGATTAATATCCTTTTTGTCCTTTCTTGGGTTTAGGTTCTTTATTTAATAAAAAATCCAAACAATTCACGTTTCGCCCTTTATTTAAGGCATTTTCAAAATTTTTGGTTTCTTTATTTATTTACCTTCCTAAAAATATTTTTTCTATAATTAAAAACATTCATACGAGAATATATCTACAATTTAAAAAAATAAACAAACACTTTAAAACAATATTTAAATTTTTTAAAAAGTATTTAATTTTACCGGAACACACCTTGACATTTTGTTTATTAATTAATAAAAAATGCAACTTTTACGTTGTCTATTAAGGTACTGTATTCTCAGGAATGCGAATGTGTTTTATTTTTTATATTTTACAATGTACCAAAAAAACCGAAAAATTCATACATTTAATTTTATGTTTAAGGGGATATTCAATTTTTGATGTTTATTAACAGGATCGAATACTTGACATTTTTGTTTAAATTAGGCTGGTGTAAATGTGGCTTAAATTTCCTATATCCGTTCTGTAGTGTTTTTATCTTTTTTAAGTTCTATCATTTTCTTTATGTGCAATTTTTGGAAATTCATATCTTTGTTTTTACTTATGGTACTGTTATAACTTAATAACAAGAAACATAGAATATATATATATATATATATATATATATATATATATATATATATATATATATATATATATATATATATATATATATATATATATATATATATATTTCGAGAAATCTGTATAGATCGCATCAATTTGTATAAGATTGTCTAATGCTACCCCTGTAAACCATGCGAAATAAGCCAAATTATTAACAGCGGTAATAAAAAATACATGTTGGTTTGACGATATTAACTGTCTAATTTAATAAAAGTGGAAGTTATACAGCGACATCTCGAAAACCTAGATAACTGGCGACAATATGTTTCCTTTTTTATGATATTGTTTTTACTTTAATTTTGCTATAAAGACCAAAATATGTATTCTACAATTTTCAGATTACAAATTAAAACAAACTCCCGCGCTTCAAAGTTTTTGTGATCACCCTGTATATCAGGAAATATAAAGTAGAATTTACCATGGATCAATAAAAAAATCGTTTCATTCTGTAAATTTGCATTGTTCGTTCCACTTCAGTAATTTTCCAATGAATCACATTATTGTAAAGCTAATATAATTTTTATCAAGTAAGGTCGACCTCAACAAGTCCGCATGTACTCTCAATATTTGCCTTTTAGCAATAATTTTATATAATTTAGATGATTTAACATAAATTTTCTTATTATTTTATTCTTTTAGCGATCAAAGTCCGAAAATGTGACTTTGCTAAAAATATGCTGAAATTCGTATTGTTTTTGTCAAGCTTTATGTTACAGATTGATTACTTAAAAAAGAAGGGTTTTAATTCTGTTTTTAATATTACGAAATATACTGGATTTTCTAATTTACAACAGGCAACACTATATACAGTGTGATCAGAAACTAACACTAAGTATTTTCTTGAAAAAATCGTTAAAAGTAAATTTTTTAAAACTCCCTATTTTTATAATGTTATCTTATTTAGCATATAAGCAAATAAGGGTAACTGCCAAACTTCAAAAGTTTTGTGAAGTTTATTTTCCCAGAAATCGATCGCAAAAATTGTGGGATACCCTGTATATATATATATATATATATATATATATATATATATATATATATATATATATATATATATACATATATATATATATATATATATATATATATATATATATATATATATATATATGTATATATATATATATATATATATATATATATATATATATATATATATATGTATTCGAATGGTTGTTATATCCGAGAAATTATGAAAACCATCACATCATATGTCACACAATCAAAGGCTTTACTTAAATCAAAGAAACCTGTTTGACCAAATTTCTTATATTTTGCATAAAATTCATTGGGGCAATAATGGCCTTTGATACAACCTTGAAGATTTCTCCTTTTTTAACCGACTTTTAAAAGAAGGAGGTTCTCGATTCGTCGCGTATGTATGTTTTTTTTTATGTATGTACACCGATTTCTCCGGAACGGCTGCACCGATTTGAATGAAATTTTTTAAGTTAAGTTTAGGAAGTTGCTGCGGTGGTTTCATATTTTTTTGGACGAAACTGGTGCAATAATATCTAAGATGACGCTGACAATATGGCGACCAAAAAAATTAATTTTGTCCGATTTTCTCCAAAATTGGCATGGTGGAATTTTTGGGGTCGTACACAACAAATATGAAATTATCTTTTAAAAATTCAATATGGCGGATCCAAATTTAATTTCGTCTAATTTTCTCCAAAATTGGTGTGGGGGAGTTTTCGGGGTCGCGTATAATGAATCCAAATTATTTTTGAAAAATTCAATATGGCGGATCGAATATGACCGACAAAAAAATCGATTTTGACCGATTTTCTCCAAAATTGGTACGAGGAAGTTTTCAGGGTTGCACATAACTAATCTAAAATTATTTAAAAAAAATTTAATATGGTGGATCCAATATGGCGGACGAAAAAAATCAGTTTTGTCCTATTTTCTTCAAAATTGATATAGGGGAGTTTTTGGTATCGCACATAACGAATCTGAAGTTATTTTAAAAAAATCAATATGGCGTATCCAATATGGCGGATAAAAAATTAATTTTGTCCGATTTTTTTTCAAAATTTATATGGGGGGTTTTTGGGATCGCACATTACGAATATTTAAAAAAAATTAAATATGGCGGATCCAACATGGCGGATTAAGATTCTACATCTCCCGATTTTGTCTAAAATCAGTATTGGGGTCTTTTTGTTAGTGTTAACTATGAATTTAAAATGTTTTTTGAAAAACTCAATCTGACAGATTCAATATGGTGTCCTTAAAATTTCAATTTTCTCCCGAACTGATATATAGGGTTCTTGAGGGTGTAAATTATGAATTTTAAAGTATTTTTTCAGGATTCAATATGGCAAATCCAATGTAGCGGACTAAAAATTTTACATTTTTCGATTTTGTTCAAAGGTGGGACTGAATCGTTTTTGAGGATGTAAATAGCGAATATAAGTCTGGAAATTTTAAATTTCCGGATTTCATCCAAAATCGATACCAGGGGGCTTTGAAAGGTATAGATTTAGATTAGATTAAGACTTAAAATAATTTTTTTGAAATTAAATATAGCGGATGCAATATGGTGGGTTGAAAATTTTACCTTATTCGAATTTTTTCAGATTTGGTGTCTTAGGTTCTTTAAATATTGAAAATTGATAATGTGGGATTCTTAAGGCGTATACAAACTCAATATGCAGTATAAAATATATCGAGCTAAGAAATTTACATCCTAGGTTCTTTAAATATCGATATTGGAAGATTTTGGGGCCTACATTACCAATCTAAAATTAGTTTGAAATTTCAGATAGTGGATTTACTATGACAGACTAAATATTTGTTTGACACAATTTTACTACTATTTGGAGAACTCTAAGAACCAAAGAATGGTTCATTTTAGGGTGATTTACAACTTTGGATAAAATGGGTACTTCTTTGCCACTTTGGAGTCATTGGATAGGATACACTATCTCGATTGGTACTTAGTTCAAATAATTTATAGGTATCGTAATGAATTCTAAAACTAAAAATAGAAAAATAAAATTTTTATAAAAAAATTGAACCGACTTCTAAAAGTGCTCTAAAATGTGAAAAAAAAAACTGTAAATTTTTATATGAAAATGAACTTTTTGAAGTCGGCACCAAATAATTTCTAAATAAAACAAATAACTACTAATATATACAAATTATGGTAAGAAAGTAATTACAAATTAAGTATTTTTAATCTGTTTATGCCAATTACATTTTGTAAGGTATTAGTTTGGCGCCGAGTTCAAAAATTTCAATTTCATTTTTAAATTTATAGTTATTTTTCACATTCTAGCGCACTTTTAGAAGCCAGTTCAATTTTTTTTATAAAAATTTTATTTTTAAACTTAGACATCACTCTTGAAACATCCTGGAAATGTGTGCTCATCTCTACACTGCTTTAAAGTGCACCTTATCCATTAAGTACTAATAAAAATAGTAATTTTTCCTGTTCTCATGTAAAACATTACAAAATAGGACACAAAATAATAATAATAATAATAATGAGCAATTCGAAATTAAAACGTGAATATATTTTTAAATTATCTATTTAAAGTTTATTAACCATTATTTTCTTTTACGTGACATTCTTACAAATAGATAAATAATAATCAAACAGATAAAACTGAGGAAATATAAGACATTGCCAGGTAGACCGGTGATATCTGAAAGAAATTAATAATTAAATTAAAACAAACAGCCCATTTTTTATTTCCTTTCTAAAGGGTGTTTTTTTATAGAGGTATAGAACTTTTAAATGGAATAAAACAAAGATGAATTTTTTAAATTGACTTGAAATTTACTTTATTCGAAAGATAACCTTCTGGCATTATAATTTAAATATGACTTCTGGCATATGACCGCCACGGCTGGCTCGGACGTAGTCTAATCTGGAGGTCCAATTTTCGATGACTTTTTCCAATATTTGTGGCCGTATATCGGCAATAACGCGGCGAATGTTGTCTTCCAAGTGATCAATCGTTTCGGGCTTATCGGCGTAGACTAGCGACTTCACATATCCCCACAGAAAATAGTCTAGCGGCGTTAAATCGCACGATCTTGGAGGCCAATTC
Source organism: Diaprepes abbreviatus (assembly GCA_034092305.1). Classification (NCBI taxonomy): domain Eukaryota; kingdom Metazoa; phylum Arthropoda; class Insecta; order Coleoptera; family Curculionidae; genus Diaprepes; species Diaprepes abbreviatus. The sequence continues at coordinate 3,152,712 of JASJET010000054.1, read as the reverse complement.
ACGAGTCCGAAACGTGAAACTATGCGGTTACCAAACGTTTCCTTCAATAAATCAATTGTGGCACGAGCTGTGTGACATGTTGCGCCGTTTTGTTGAAACCACAGCTCCTGCATATCATGGTTGTTCAATTGATGAATGAAAAAGTCAGTAATCATGGCTCTATAGCGGTCACCATTGACTGTAACGTTCTGACCAGCATCGTTTTTAAAGAAGTACGGACCAATGATTCCACCAGCCCATAAAGCACATCAAACAGTCAGTTTTTCTGGATGTAACGGTGTCTCAACATACACTTGAGGATTATCATCACTCAAAATACGGCAGTTTTGTTTATTGACGTATCCATTCAAACAAAAGTGAGCTTCATCGCTAAACAAAATTCGCTTATGAAAATCGGGATCAACGGCAATCTTGTTTTGGGCCCATTCACCGAATCTATGCCTTGCTAGGTGATCGTGTGGCTTCAATTCTTGCACGAGTTGGATTTTATAAGCACGCAAACCAAGATCTTTCCGCAAAATCTTCCATAAAGTGAATGGACACATATCCAATTCCTGTGCACGATGGCGTCGGGTCTTCCTCTACGCTACGCTGTACAGCAGCAATAACTTCTTCTGTACGCACTGTACGACGTCTCTGTGGATGCGTATTATCTTTTAGAGTAAACGTGGTGCGAAAACGTTCCATAGTTAATCGAATTAATTGCTCTGATGGACGATTATGTTGACCGTAAAATGGACGTAGTGCGCGATACATATTTCGAACAGAACCATGATTTTTCAAAATAAATTTGCACAATTTGGAAGTGTTGTTCAGGCGTCAGTCAATTCATGTTGAAATGCCAAACCAAACTAAACATAAATCACTTGACAGCTGACAAAATGGCCGCTAGTTAAAAAAGTGTTGCCAACTTAAAGTTTTATACCTCTATAAAAAACACCCTTTATAAGCTAAGTTCAAAACCTTGTACTCCCTCTAAAACTTAGAGTTATAAGTTAAATAAAGTCGAAATTATAACGAAATATCAAAATTCAATAATTATTTTGCATTTACTGCTATAATTTCCCTATTTTTCTAGAGAAGTTATAACAGGAGTGTCGAATATGCAGGATTTTGAAAATATACTAAATAAAACTAATATTCTTTAAAATATTTTCGTATTTCTCTAAAAAATTGATTTCGGAGAGAAAATCTAGGTGTAACTTTCGGTTTCAGTCAAATTCTTATCACCACCTAAGTGATGACGCAACTCGATTTTTCGGCTAATCATGATTAAAATTAAAACTTGGGTGTGCAGGATTTGAAAAATTTCAAATATTTTTTCGCCAAACTTATTTTTATTACTCAAAATGACTAACGAAAATTTTAAAATGCTGTCTGGATTGAACCGGTTATTTTTAAATGTTTTTTATCTAGTGTAACTCGTGTTATCTTCATTTTTGTTGTACAATTATTAAAAGTGATTTATTATATTTAATTTTCGCTGTTAAATACAAATTAAGTAAGAGGCATTCGGCAGACGCGTGGTGTTTTGATGATAAGACTCTCTTGGCATGGAGATAAAGGTTAAAAGGAATTTTTAAAGCAAATTAGCAATACAAAATTGTATCTTTGGTCTGCCATTTAAAAAAAAAACGAAATAAAACGTGGGGAATTAATGTATCCAGTTTAATAATAATGTATATTAAGAATTACGCTGCATTAGAGTTACAGGCGTTGTGACCGCGCGTTTTGAGTCCATCACGTGTCGTTGATGCTTCAGACCTCCTCACACGTAGCTACTGCTGCCTAATAAATGATATAAATATTAATTTTTTAATAAATGATGTGATTATTATACATTTTCAAATACAGAGATGATTTAGTTTACTCCTACAGTTTTAGCATTTTTTTTATCCGCATTTCAGCGTCCACATAGTCACGATTTTTCGAAAAAGGACTGAACTCAAATAGATTTCTTTAAACAAAGAGTCTAGCCGATTAAGAGGGTGGAAACTGCCCCCTCGGTAATAAAAAAATAAAAAACACCCGGTTGCTCTACATCATGAAAAAATCATGGAAAAGTAGTGATGAAACAACTGTTAGAATTTATAGAAACCAAAAAAATTATAAATAGTATGCAATCTGGTTTTCGGGGTAAACATAGCTGTGAAACTGCAGTGCAGTATGTCCTTAATGACTGGAAACACATTTTCGATCAAAATCTTATTACGGGGGCTGTATTCTTGGATTTGAGGAGAGCCTTTGAGACTTTAGATAGAGAAAGATTACTTAAACAATTAGAAAGCGTCGGTATAAGGGGTGAAGTGTTTCAATTTATGAATAATTACTTAATTAATAGAAAACAAAGACTGAAATTGAATGACGTGGTATCTGACGAGATTGAAAGCAGCATGGGTGTTCCACAGGGTAGTGTGCTAGGTCCATTATTATTTCTTACATATATTGACGATATAGTGAATACAGCTGGTGATTGATTTATACATCTTTTTGCAGATGATGTTCTTTTATATTTCGCATGTTCTGATCGTATTCAATTGGTTGACAAACTTAACTCTACATTACAAAATTTATATTGGTGGTGATCTTGTAACCAATTAAAAATAAATGTGGAAAAAACCAAATTTATGATAATCTGCAATGAGAATGATTACAGAAGTTTTTCTCGTGGAGATCCTATTATTAAAGTAGGCAATGAAACAATTGAAATGGTGGAAAAGTTTAAATATTTAGGAGTAATCATAGATAGACAACTTAAATTTAAAGAACATGCGAAAAACTTAATAAAAATAATTTTTTATAAAATTAACTATATTCAAAGATGTTCTAATTTTTTGACAAGGTGGACTAAAACAATCCTGTTTAATACTCTGGTATTGCCGCACTTTGTTTATTGCTCTACAATTTTGTTCCTTTTTAATCAAAATGAAAAGGCAAGATTTCAAAAATTGCAAAATAGAGCCATGAGAGTTATACTCTCATGTACAAGAAGAACATCAATTAACTACATGTTGAGAGAAATGCAATGGTTGTCGGTGGGGGACTTCTTTCACTATCAAACATTGATCTTTATTTTTAAAATCAGATCGGGTAGTTCTCCTACATATTTACAAAATCATATTAATTATAATAGAAATATACATGCATATGACACTAGATCGAAGGATGACTTTTATATTCCTCCAGTATTAAAGAGACAAACACAAACCTCTGTATTTTTTAAAGGTTTAAACAGTTTTAATCAATTGCCTACAAATATTAAATGTTTAAAATCTCTAAATAAGTTTAAGCAATGTCTGAAGCAGTATTTTGTTAATAGGGTCTGTCCTTGAGGGACATGAACTTTTTTTGTTTTTAATTTGTGTCAGTTTAGTTTAGTATGTCATTGTTCTGCAAAGCTTGATGATGTTTAATTGCTGTTTTTAATTTTAAAATATGAATTTAGTAGTTAAGATATGTGTGTAATTATATATTAGTCTATGACTAAATACAGGATTTTATATCAAAAAATACCCTCACAAAAAAATGTTTAGCTTTTATAGTCACATATCCTCAAAACAATTGAAACGCCTTTTTTCATTTTTTGACGATATCTTCGGTTGTAATCATCGTAGAAAATTTATTTTTTTTTTCATTTTGTAGGTTTTTTATGGGTGTGAAAATTTTTAAATTCAATAAAATAAAAACGGTATTTATTATCATTTTTTTCGCATTTTTATCGAGTTTTGAAGCATGGAATTTTCTTATAGTATATATATATATATATGTAATCGAAGGTTTTCGGGCATCCCGTGTATGTGCAAAGTCCCTCTCAGGACTGTAAGGCAGCTGACGTTTCGGTAAAATCTCATTCACCATTTTCAAAGCTCACTGTAAGACTTTGACGATTTTTTAAATGTAATTTTTATTGTTGTTTTTTGGCTACTCTGTATTAATAATTTTCAAAATATCACAAAAAGACTACTAAAGTCGATCTTCGTCTACAAGAAAACTAACCCAAAATTAAATAATAAAGATTTTCTTATAGGAAAAATTTATAGTTAAGTTTTAGTCCGCAAACGTCATTTTTGACATAAAAATTTAAATATGTCCAAAACGTTGAGATTTAAGTAGAGAGTATTATACATAAAATATGTCTAGAAGTTTACGTAGAAATCAAAAATGCAATAATATATATGGTGCTCTATTTAAAATAAGCAAGTTGACATCTACTTCCGGTATAACCGGAAGTGTCGCCATCTTGAAAATATTTTAGCTGGCTGTCCCGCATGTACCTTAGTATATTGTCAAATTTTCAAATTCTTCCTGATTATAGTTTTCCCACAATTTATCGATCAAGTTCCTGGAGAATCATCCTGTATAGAGGGAATATAATTTTAAAAATATTTCATGTCGATTTAATAATAATAAAGATTAAGAGTTTCTCCCGTAGAATGGGCATATGGTCTGAACTAGGACCCGTTGTGTGAATGCTGCGTGACGTGATAATATTTTTATTTATATTCATAAAAGCGTTGATATTGATAAGCTATCCTTTTCTAATCCCATTATCAAAACTAGTATAACATGATAATCGTACGTAAATTCCAGAATAAAATAACCGGCAATAAAAAAAAGTACGAATGTCTGGTTGCCTACATTATTATGTGATTTTTAATATGTAAATAATGTCTAACACAATATTCACAGATAAAAATAAACTTTTAAATCCTCTTTTGTTGATATTACCTATACATTTCGCATTTCTAGTAATTTCTAATCCTTAAAAACTGTGAAAGGAATCATGATAAACAAAAAAACTGAAACCAAAATTAAATAAAAATATGTGCATGTGTCAAATATCAAAAAAGCCCCGCCCCCATCGACCATAAACAGCGTTCAAATAAATTTGTCTATTGGTATAATCGAAAATAACTTGGCTTCACGTGAGGTGTTCGTAACTCTAAAAACCAAACAGTTAGTGTACCTTGACTTCGCTTTTTATACAAATATTTGTGATGGGGCTTACCTATTTCCAAAGGTTAAAACAACAAAAAAATATGAGCACATTTAACAAGATTAAACCTTGCGAAACGTCCAAAACAGTTCCAAAAATAATGTTATCATCTTATATTTTAAAAGTTTGATTTTAATTCTGAGCAACAAATAAAATTTATCACTTAAAATGATGGATTACAAACACATTACAACATTTTCAAACAACTAATATTTCAAAAATCCTGATATCCCAGTATAAAAAGGCAAGTCCCCGGCAAAACAAGCTTTTTAAGTTTTGTGTTCTGTACTTTTCACGTTGAAAACAATTTTTTTAATGAAAAGTGTATAAAAATTCGTGAAATTATTTATTGTTTTTCCAAAAGACAATATGGTGGTTTGATTATGGCGAGCTTACCTGAGGAAACGTTTTAGATTAGTGGTTTATGTCCAAGGTAATATAATTTAATATACATTCAGGGGCAAAGTTATGAAATATTTATAATTGTTGGATAATTCTTAATTATTAAAGTTACAATACTCCAAATGGTTTTTAAATAATTACTATATTTAAAATCGCTGTGAATAAATTTCAAAGAAGCCCCTTTTGTCATAATCAAAACCTATATGTAAACATCTGTAGAGTTTCATATATGAAACAACAAATAAAAACTTTAATTAATTGTATCAGCATATAGATATAATTCTTAATGAGACAGTACCAAAGACTTTGTTCAGGCATGGTAGATAGTTTGCGAAGAAAAAAAGGTTAAAAATGATTTATTACTCTCTCTAGTTCTTGAATAAACTATAAAGACATTAATTGGCAAATGAAAAATATCAATCTCGGTAGGAACTGAATTCATTTCCCTACACATTCGAGAAATAGGACTGTTAATGCCATAATTCTTTCGGTGATATATCACATCAAACAAATTGTGCGCTCTAAAAGCTCTTTGAGGAACCGATAATCCAATATTATTGAGTAGTTCAGGAGAATTAATACAAGAGTTAACAATCTTACAAAGTAGAACGAGGTCAAGATATATGCATCTCACACACAATGGTAGCAACCTCAAAGCATCTGCAGTATCATCATATACAGACCGCTCCTGCTGCATTCCCTGTTTAAAGGCAATGAAACTTAAAAACTTTCTTTGTACTCTTTCAACTTTTTCTTTGTATGCAAAATAATGAGGTGACCAAACTTGGGACGCATATTCTAAGATTGATCGAACTACACTATTAAAATCTGCAAGCATTCTTTTCACAAACCCGAGCAACTTCAAACCTCTGTTCACAATATTATCAATATGTGTGCCGAAGCAAAGGGCCCGATCAAATATAACACCCAGATCCTTCACACATTCAACGAGATTGACCATGTTATTATCAAGAAAGTAATCAAAAGTTATCCAATCCCTTTTACGATAAAAACTTATAATGGGGCATTTATTAACATTGAGGTGCATAAAATTTAACTTACACCATTCAGAGAATCGAGCTGGATCCTGCTGAATGCCCCCGCAATCGTTGCTACTCCCGACAACCCGAAATATCTTTAAATCATCTGCATAAAGAAGACATCTGCTGAAAGTTATGATGTCCTCAATATCGTTAATAAAGCAGTTAAAAAGGAGCAGAGCGAGGTGAGCACCTTGAGGAACACCAGAGGTAACATATATATCAGATGATTCACAGTTATTAATTTTTACTCGCTGTACTCTATTAGACAGGTAACTACTTATCCATTGTAGAAAGATCCATGGATGCTCAAGCCCTCCAGCTTGTAAATAACAAGTTGATGGTTAACCTTGTCGAAAGCCTCGGAGAAGTTAGTGTAAATAGTATCCACTTGACACCTCCCCTCCAAAGCCTCCACCAAGTCCTGCTCATAAACAAGCAGATTATAAATAAAAAATTACCTGTTCTTATTCTTTCTGTGGTTTCACTGATTTTGGTGTTGTTATGGGATATGTTTTAAATTTTTATGACCATGGACATGGTGTCCATATTTCCATTTTAAGTTTTTATGGCCCTTAGTTATAAAAAAAAGGGAAGATCAAGATTAAAATCTCCATTAATATTTTTACGTTATTCCATTCCTTTAAATTTATTCGCGGTTGAAAGAAAAATACATTAATCAGTTTTCTTTTAATTTGTCAGTATATGTGTACATGAAACCGACCCTGGAAAACACTGAATTTTATTGGTGATTTTCGGCGCTTGTAATATACCTGAACGATTAACGCGACCTCAAACTTTTATTTACTAACAACAGTGACACACAAAAAGTTATAATATTTACTCGGTGTTGTCTGAAAACACAATAAACTATTTCAACAAATTTTTTAAATAAATATTGGATATAAATAGCCTGGGATTGTAAATTGGGTTTGGCAAACAAAAACATTAACGTCATATATATATATATATATATATATATATATATATATATATATATATATATATATATATGTATATATGAAGTAAAATGCGAACAGTAAATGCAAACTTCGTTCCATTATATCCTTTTCGTGTTAGAGGTTGCACAATTTGGATAAATTGCTACAGAACACAATTTATCCTATTCCACCACCATCGAGATGATCGCCTACCTGTACCACCATACCGAAAAGAAAGTCAAAACTTACCCTCCTCGCTACCGTGATACGGCAGAGGTACATGTTTCGTATCTACTAGACTCATCAGGGTACCGACATGCACCTGTTTGTGCAAAGGACAGATCGGAATGAAGTATGCAACACTGAATGCGGTTTCGCCGACCTCCCGCCTGATGGCGTATATATGTTTATGTGGCTTTCACGGATTCCTCCGTGTGAGATGCAATAGCGGTTGATATATCCACATTATGCCGTTGTAGTGCTGAAATCACATTCAGCAAACGTATAACTATATGCAACTCCGTGTATAGATGAAGTATAATGCGAACAGTAAATGCAAACTTCGTTCCATCATATCCTTTCGGGATTATATATATATATATATATATATATATATATATATATATATATATATATATATATATATATATATATATAATAAAATAGAATTAAATATTGGCGAAGCGGACGTGAAAATTTGTCAATCTACATGATTCTCGTGTTAAAAAGTGCGGAGCACTCCAAAATATGGAAAAACTCCGGGTTCGACAGATGGCGACAGCGCTGTTTCGTCCTAATATGGGACTCGTCAGGCCACCGTATTCGGTACAAAGCATCATCTCGCCTTTGCATCCTATAAAGCTGAGTTTAAAATCAAAAAACAGCAAACAAGACGACAAAGGCGACATCTCGATGGTCCACTTGATAACACAAGAACCACACAGATTAACAAAGTTTGTAAAATAACCGCCATATGGTGGCGCGACGGTGAATTAAAACAGAAATATGTAAAATCGAGTACACGAAACGTGCTGCCCAAAGGATAGGGGTCGCATTTTTCGGTACTGGCAGCCAAGCCTACTGCTAATTTCAGCAGCCAAAGCCACGTGTGCGATGGCCTGACGAGTCCCATATTAGGACGAAACAGCGCTGTCGCCATCTGTCGGACCCGGAGTTTTTCCACATTTTGGAGTGCCCCGCACTTTTTAACACGAGAATCATGTAGATTGACAAATTTTCACGTCCGCTTCGCCAATATTTGATTCTATTTTATTTTAAATTACACTGACAAAAACTTATCTATTTATATATATATATATATATATATATATATATATATATATATATAAATATATATATATATATATATATATATATATATATATATATATATATATATATAAAGGACAAGTTTATCGTCCATTTAATTTTAAAATAAAAATAAGAAATTCCGGCTATGCGTACAAAGACCGTTAATAAATATTTCTCTCATGCTAAAAAGTGCGGAGAACTCTAAAGTACATGGAAAAACTCCGGGTCAGAAAAATGACGACAGTGCTGTTTCGTCCTAGTGTGGGACTCATCAGGCCATTGCATTAGGTATAAATCACCATCTAGTATCTGTGGCTCAAAAACAGATCTCACGATTGAAAAATAGTAAATAAAACACTGTGGCGACATCTCGATGACTCACTCAAGGTTGACTTGTCATCCCTACATACCCTTACATGATGTTGCCAGATCGTGCACAATTTCCCCAAATTATGGAAAACGTAAGTTTGGCAACGTCGCGCTCCCGTATATTACAACTTATTTTTTAAAATAATGCAATTAAAATACTTATTCATTTTTGTTGAAAAAATTATAACTCAAAAATCTTGTGTCATTCATCACGTTCGCATTTAGAGACCAAAAATTAAAGATTGCCTTATACATTACAGTCGCAAATTGGCTGAAAAGTAGTGTAATCTACGAGTTTTTATTTACTAGACTCTTCATAATAGATTATTTAAATTTTACACATTAGTCACAAAAGAATCCCAAATAATTTCGAATTATTCCAGACAGTGATGGCTGTCTAGAGGTGCAATCAACTGTGCAGCTGGTCGAAAATATTTCGATAATTTTAGAATTTCGTATTATAAATAGTTCTGTACATTGTCGAATTTTGCGCATTTAAAGTATTTTATGACTACCATTTAAAATACTTTGCATGGGCGCCTTTAGGGAATTCGAAGAAAAGGACTTGTTACAAGATTGTCGCACGATCTTTCTCTCTCTCTCTCTCTCTCTCTCTCTCTCTCTCTCTCTCTCTCTGTAGCTTTACAACCCTTCGTGGGTCCTCGTTGCATCCACGACCTGCCTCCATTTGCTTCGGTCCATCATGTCGTTACTCCAATCTCGTACTCCCAGTACATTTAAATCTTTTGTGATGTTATCCCTCCATCTTAGTCTGGGCCTACCTAAGGGTCTCTTTCCGGTCGGGTTCTCTTCCCATATTCGTTTGATGAGACGTTCGTCATGAGCCCTATGAACATGTCCTGCCCACCTAAGTCTTTGGGCTTTTATTTCGTTAATGATGCCTGGCTGATCATACAAGCTCTTTAATTCTTCATTTGTTCGGATGCGGTATTGTCCCGTTGTTTCATCTACTCTAGGCCCATATATTTTTCTTAATATCTTGCGTTCGAAACGTCTTAATAACAATTCGTTCTGTTTTGTGATGGTCCAGGTTTCTGAGCCATATGTTATTACCGGTCTAATAACTGTTCTATATATACGGATTTTGGCTGATCTGGACAGCAGCTTTGATTTTAGTATCTCCTGCAATGCATAAAAGCACTTAAAACCTTTTTGTATTCGTGTGCGTATTTCACTGCTCACATCATTGTCGTGTGTTATATTGGCCCCTAGATATTGGAATTCTTTCACACATTCAAAATTGTATGTGTCCATAGTTATATTCTGTCCTATTCTATCCCTACCTGCTCTTCGGTTTACGTGCATGTATTTGGTCTTCTCTTCGTTGATGTTGAGTCCTACTTTTTTTGTTTCCCTTTCCATTCTGATAAACATTTCCTTTGTTTTAGTTGTGCTATTTCCTACGGTATCGATGTCGTCTGCATATGCTAGGATCATTCCGGGGCCCTGGTTTGAGAATACTTCCAGTTTTATGTTAGCCCCTTTGATGGCCATATCTAACACTATGTTGAAGAGTAGTGGCGATAAGCCATCGCCTTGTTTTAAACCACTGGCAATAGAGAATATGTCCGTAGTGTGCTTACCGATTCTGACTTTCGCCCTTGCATTCTCTATACATATTTTAGTCAGATTAATAATCTTCTTTGGCACGTCTACCTTTTCCATGGCGATCCATACACTATCTCTTACAATGCTATCATATGCTTGGCGGAAATCAACGAACAGCTGGTGTACATCTTTGTTAAATTCCCAACTCTTTTCCAGAAGCTGCCTAATAGTAAATATTTGGTCAACAGTTGATCTTCTTGGTCGGAAGCCACATTGGTAGTCCCCGAGGTTTTCTTCTGCGTAAGGGGATATTCTGGTTCTTAGTATGTTGGATAGCACCTTGTAGGCAACGTTTAGTAACATAATTCCCCTGTAATTTTTACATACTGATCGGTCTCCTTTTTTATGTATTGGGATAATTATCCCTTCGTTCCATTCTTTTGGAAGTTCTTCAGATTCCCATATCTTCTCCACAAGGGTTTGTATTGCTTCATGTAGCTGCCGCCATATTTTATAAGCTCCGCGGTTATGTTGTCGCTCCCGGGTGCTTTATTGTTCTTCAGCTGGCTAATTGCTTTTTTGATCTCTGTCAGTGATGGAATTTCTACCTGTTCCTCTGCTCCCTGGTATATTGTATTTGTGATGAGAGCTGTGCCTTTTATATTTAGTAAGTTGTCAAAATATTCTCTTTCTCTGGCAATACATATCCTGATATTGAACAACTTTCCGGCAGGGCTTTTCCAAATCATCCTCGCTTTTCACTATAGGAACAGTGCAATTATTCTATTTCATTTCATAACATTCTCCTCCTTATCTTGTTTCACTGTTAACTGATATTTTATTATCATAGAGAACAAGCAAAGATTGATCTGTTGTGTTTCATTGTCTCTTTCAAAATATTCATAATCACAAACACAGATCTAAATCCTTGTTGATGTTGGCACACAACAAGGTTGATGACATGGCACGCTCGTGAGTCAAACTCGCTCTTGACCCTTTCTGGTTGTTTATTATTCTGTGCCACGGAGCCCCAATTAAAGATGAAAGAAACGAAAACATTTTTGTAAATGCCGATAAACAACTAAAAGGATTCAATTTTTTATACATAAAAGTTGCGACATGAATGTTGAACATACATATAACAATATATTTGTAAATAAATCACGTTTTTCAGTGACCCAAATGTGTACTGTTAATTTTATGTCTTCAAAATACAATCCCCACGTTTTCTTCACAAATAATAAATGAAATACTACTTCACTGTATCACAACAGTATTAGTAGGAAGTATGGAAAATAAAATATTTTTATAAAGCATCCTGTATAATATCGAAAAACTCAGAAACATGTTGTTCCCTACTTTTTACCTACACTGTATAATATCATAAAAGGTGATGGATAATAACACATTAAATTTTGCTATGACGTCAATTGCGGTATAAAAATGAGGTCTTTAGCCAAATTAGATTTAAATACATATATTTAAACAATTAGGCGGATTCCGAACTCAAAGAATAGTACGAGTGAACCAGATTTCTTTTTCATTTAAATAATGGTTCTCTGTGGTACCAGATACAAGAATTTGACTTCGTTTACTTCGTGTTAGTTTAAAGACTTTATTTTTACAATATATTTCGTTTTGTTTTACAGGGTGTTCGAAAAATACATGTATATTTGACGACAGACTCTCAAAATAGGCCGATTTGATGTTTCGTTTAACTAAATAATTAAATCGACTCAGTGGCGCCCAAAAAAAAAGTTCGAGAGGATAAAATTTTACAGACCAAAAAAGAAATACCACTCTGTATATTATTTCTCATAATAATAATTTTTTATGAGAACTGTAAAAAGTATTATGTGTTCCAAATTTGACTTAATTATCTTTAAAAAGAAATAATATGGATTTAAACAACTAAAAATAATAATTAAATTTAACACCCTGTATTTTAAAAACTAAGCTTTATCGGACACATGTTTATATGAACTTTTATGCTTAAAATTAGTTCAAGAAATATCTCTTTAATACAATTTCTTGACAAAATGGCGAATATAATTTAAAAAATAAATTCAATCATTTACTACAATTTTACGAAGTTCAATTGACCGAACCCGGGAAAAAGAAAAGAAATATGTTAAATTATAATTAAAAGTAGTCCGGAGATGTCTTTTGCAACAGAGTTCAAAATGTTGCAAAATAACCCCATATTGATTCAATAGAAAGCAAAAAAATAATATATTTTAGCAATTTTTTCTAAACCCAATTTCTCTTTTTTCCAGAACTTAACCTCAACTCACCCAAGTCCAAGATGTCTACCGCGATATCATCAACTCAAACAGCCACCATTTTGCCGAAACCCGTGGTCATGTTGAAGAAAATCGACGAGAAACCCAGGCTACAGAGAGCTTCCAGCATCGATACCATCAAGAAGATAAATACCTACATCTGTTCACCGCAAACGTATCTTCTACCCGCCATTTTGACTACGTGGTTGAAAACGAGCCAAAATGGCCTCCAATCATCGACAGAAAAGACAATCTTTATGTTTAGATCGTTCATTTTCGGATCCATCATTGCCAAATATTTACTCAAAGGTGTTAAATCTGGTAAACTAAGAGGACAATTGACGAAAGTCGATCTCCAGAGGGCACTAGTGCTAATAATTTTAAGTTCTTTCGATAAATTACTAAAATATCTAAATAATAAAGTTGTAATATTGATAATGTTTAAGTTAACCGTCATGTATTTGACAGTTCAAGTAGGTGTATGTATTGCTTCCCTTGCTTATAGTATAGTTCCTTTAGGTTTAGGTTTTTTGTTGTTTTGTTTAACTTATACTGTTATTTTAGGGTATAAACTAAACAAGTTTCATTGCGGAAAATGTAATGATAGAAGGAAAATACAGTAAAAAGTGATAAATTGCTTGGTTAGTTGAGAAATTTCTATTCCTGCTTTAAACTGACTTTACAATCATCATTTTGTAAATATGATCTTTAAATTAGTTTAAATCTAGAAATATGTGATATGTGACTGATATTTTTAGTTGATTTGTTAGGTTGATTATGAAAATTGATCGGAAAAATGATCAAATTTCATAAAATGTAGATTTTTTTGAATCGAACTTATTTTGTTAAAAGTAATTTTGACAATATTTGTTATTGAAATACCAAAGATATAAGAGTATAAGTTAAATCTTTTTTTATCTTATATATATATATATATATATATATATATATATATATATATATATATATATATATATATATATAAAATGCAATTTTCCTCTTTTTAATCGTTACGTGTCAAGGCGATGCCAAAGGAAGTTTCTTTGAGAGGTCTTTAAAGCAATTTTAAGTACAGTAAATTTTTGAAAACCACTATTATATATATATATATATATATATATATATATATATATATATATATATATATATATATAATAAAATCAGTTAACATTCATACAATGTTTGAACTTAAATAGGAAAAATCGGATTTAGGGACGCAGGTAGCCAGTAAACATTCCTTTTATGTTATAAAGTGCGAAGAACTCGAGAAAATGGATAAATTTCGAGTTTGGATAATCACGACAACGCTGTTTCGTCCTCGTTGGGACTCATTAGGCCATTCTATCCGGTACAATTAATCCTTAACGCAGTCACACCCTATCGACTATTTTCCAGCAGAGAAAACGGTAAATAAGATATGACAGCGACATCTCGACGTAGCATACAATAACACAACCGATGAGTCGCGCTATTGTCATTTTTGGAACTCAGTTTCATCATTATTTTGGAGTTTCCGCACTTTTTAATGTAAGGGAAGTGTTTACTGACAATCTGCAAAGCCGAAATATCTCATGTATATATGTATATATATATATATATATATATATATATATATATATATATATATATATATATATATATATATAGAGAGAGAGAGAGAGAGATATTTTTTGAGTTTTGCACAGTTAGTTCATAAAAATTATAAGGTGATTTGGTACAGAAAACGCAAGGATAAAAATGTGTACTACTCGTCATTCTTCTTAAAACACACTGTACATTTTATGCTTAATAAAGTTCTTTACTCAAATATTAAAAAAAGAAAGACTTATCCTCTTAAAACTCTGATATGTACAGGGTGATTGTCTGTTTAGAATATTAATATTACTTATGACATAGTGATATAGATTTTATTAAGTAGGTAAGTTATAATCATTCATGAAAAAATTTTAGTTCTTTTTGTTTAAAAAAGAGACGTCAATATTTTTTTCTAATGCTTTTATATTCGTATAGTGTTTTTAGAAATGATACTTTTAAGTTTATTTTAATATTATTCGGTGTTAACATTGCTAGAAGAAATCATTTTATTTCCTAGATTTGAATGTAAATGCCATAATATTAGCGAAGCCTCCGTCCACAGAATCCGGTTTGAAGGAAATATGCAAATCGGGTCCTGCTGGTTGCGCGTCATAGTAGGTATTATATTGTACAAACACAATTATTGAATGTAAACTTTATAGTTACGAATAAGTCTCGAAAATTTTTGTACTTTGTTGAATTTAATTCCAATTGTATCATGATTTTGATAATAAATTATTTTTTTGTAGCTATTATTTGTTGTTTTATTTGTCATACAGTGTGATGCAAACAATTTCAAGACAGCAGCAAAGAATTGATACTGCGAGATAAAGATTTTGTGTCCTAGGCCATTAATAAATATGTTATAGAACCAAATGACCACCTTGTTGTTTCCTGCAATATAAAACTCTTCACCTTCACCATTTGTTTCTGATTACTGATATATGAAAGTAATATGTAAAAAGTGTGCCGGCAAAACCAAAATATCCAGATTTCTGAACCAAAGTTTTATGATTTACTGTGTCAAAATCCTTGCTAAAGTCGTTATACATATTATCAATTTAACACTCAATCTCTAACCCAAATAGCACACTTCAGTCCACTGGATATCCATCGTTTATCCAAAGCTGGACATACTGGGTATCCATGGGATGTCCAGAATTTGTCCACCAACATCCTATGGATATCCACTAGACTATACGTTTGTCCCACTCATGGACGTCTTTTTGGATTACATATATTGTCCAAGTATGGGTCATTTTTGGATATTAATAGGACTAATTTTGGATGTCCATATATTGTACATTCTTGACCCGATTGTGGACATATTATCCGATGGTATTGTGCTTTTTGGATAAATAGGTCATAATCTATGGTTCCCTCTTCTTGACGTTCCGGTAACGTGAATGGTAGATATTTTCAGAATTTGCTTAGGGTCCGAGAGCTTACAGTACCTAATTAATCTGCACTTCTGAAGACACAGACCACTCATGTCATCAAAACGTCGCTAACAAGTAACCATAGATAGCCCTATTAGTCCCAAGAATTAAACAGATATAAATTACATTAGCGAACCAGGTAACAGGAACTGGATCCACATATTACACTTATTGATTACAATTGTCAAGTTTTTAATACAATACTATATAAGAATTTAAAATTTTATAATTAGTCGAATTGCAAGTGCTACAAAATATAGCTTCAATTGATTTAAATTGTTCAAGCTGTAGAAGGATCGCTATGAATAAGTTATCTGGTTCCATAGTAATAGGTACAATTTCAATTGGGTAATAGAAAATATACCAATTATTTAAATAAAGACTTTTTATTGTTACAATAATTATTTTTTTCTAGATTTATTTCTGTCGTTTAATCTCTTCTGCCATTGTCTAATCTCGTCTTCGGCTGTTTTTTATCAGCCCCCCATTCTTCTACCGCAGCTGAAAATTAATAAGGTTTATCGTTAAATGATGCAGTATTTTATGGTTTTGTAGGAATTTAAATCTCTCTCTCTCTCTCTCTCTCTCTCTCTCTCTATATATATATATATATATATATATATATATATATATATATATATATATATATATATATATATAAAACCAAATGCATCGTTATTGCTTAGAGTGCTTAAACCAACAGACCAGAAAAAAATTTTAACACACTTTTTGTCTGGGTATTATCAGAACAAGAGGATCTAGAGTTCAACGTGTGAAATCTGACACCTAATTTGTTCTTATTATTTACGAGTATGACAAATAAAACAGAGAGATTTTTTTCATCAAATTTTTATATTTAAGTGGTAACTTACCTATAAATAGTGAACATAAGTTCTTTAAAGGGCACTTTACTGTTCCATCATATGTTTAACTCTTGGAAAGGCTATCTGTCATTGTTACAATAAAATATCTTTTAATAAGTTAATAGGTATAATTTCCTCCAATTTTCGCTAATTGTAAAACCTAAAATTATATTACTGTATTGAGATAATTAAACGTTAATTCCACATATGCTAACCTAAGAATATGTTTGACTTTAAGAATCAAAATAAAAAAATATATATAAAATAATCCTGTAAATTAAGTTTTTTTTTATCAATAGACTCATACACATAAAGAAGCATTACTCGAATAAGTTTCAGCTTTTATTTCAGGAGAAGTGTAATAAACTTACTGCATCTTTGAAGTTTAAATTGTCCTGAAGATCTTATGTGACTTGAGGCAGCTGATTATTTTCTTAAGTAAAAGGATAGTTGAACTCCTGCAGAAAATTCTTTGTAGATACTTGTTGTTTTTTCCCTATTTAAGATTACCTGAATATCCTTTCTAATTTGGTACAAATTGGCTTTCACATAGGAATTTTATTTGGACCAATGTGTGGAAAATTCATCTAAAAAATAATTAAAATAAATTAAATTATAAGTCTAAACCTAGAGTCGAACTGTCAAAACTTTATTATATATTTTTAAACAATTATACTGCACAAAAATACACATCAATGTAAACTTTTACTAGCGTTTAATCCAAAATAGTCTTAAAAAATTAATATAATTATTCAAATTTGCTATAGCTTTTATTCCATTATAAATTTTGATAACATTTATTAATGCCAGCAATCTTATTAGACTGATTACTCAATAATGACTTAGTCAGAGAGAATTTTCTCTAAAATTTACAATTTTATTATTACACAAATTTACTACTCTATCTGTGCTCCATTTTAACCAACAAGATACAAAATTCATTGACCTATCAAAATATTTGCACTTATTTGTAGTAATTTCCATTTAAATAAGCAGTTGTATGAAAAAGTATAGCTACAAAAGCTATATTTTAACATACGTGTTTTGATACTGAATATTTTGTTCACTTTCAAATTTGTGCGAGTTTGACACTAAATTATCAGCTTTTCGTCGGGCATGTCTGTAGTTTCGTTCGGTAATTTTTGGTATAATTAAAAAAATTAAATTAAAAATAACTATACTTACCTTTAACGGTGGCATCTTCTTCAAATAAAAATCACACTTGATTTTAGCTCAACTAAAACTCCAAAGGTCTTTTTTAGCTCGACGTCAACACAATAATGGGCACAAAGGCGGGCCGGCGGGTTAAGAAATGACAATTCTACAGGCCGATATAACAGTATCCGATTTTACCGACAAGCCGAAATTTAATTAATGGACGTCTGATGGACTTACACTGGACATCCAGATATGGACGTCCATATAGATTACAGGTCATCACATCTAATGGACATCTATAAAAGGTCCATGGACATACAGGACATTGTATGTACCTATTCTGGATATCCATTGGAAGTCTTGTGCTATCTGGGAAGGCAGTAGAGGGGAGACATCTACACCTTACCATAAAAAAATTGAGTCCTTTAAGCAGCTTATATCATACTAAACAAAAAGATCAATACACGGTGCGCCATCTTCCGGAATCTCATGTGAATTGAAGAATAATGTAAATTTCTTTAGTATTAGGGTGGCTCATCAAGCTTATTTTCTTTGGAATGGCAATAAACGTAGACTTTAACCAATCCATTGATATTTATCCAGAATCAAAAAACACGATAAAGAGATACGTAAGTTGTTTAATACTCTCCCCGCTACAGTGATACGGCAGCGGGGAGAATAAGTTTTGATTTTCTTCTCGATGTGGTGGTACAGGTAGGCCATCATCTCGATGGTGGTGTAATAGGATGAATTGTGTTCTGTAGCAATTTATTCAAACTGTGCAACTTCTAACGCGGAAAAGATGTGATGGAACGAAGTTTTCATTTATTGTTCGCATTTTACTTCATCTATACACGGAGTTGCATATAGTTGTACGTTTGCTGAATGTGATTTTAGCACTACAACTGCATAATGTGGATATATCCACTGCTATTGCGTCTCACACGGAGGAATCCATGAAAGCCGCGGAAACATATATACGCCATCCGGCGGGAGGTCGGCGAAGCCGCGTTCCGTATTTGCATGCTTCCTTTCGATCTGTCCTTTGCACAACCAGATGTATGTCGGTACCCTGATGAGTCTAGTATAGACGAAACATGTACCGCTGCCGTAGAGATGTAAATTTCTTAGCTCGATATATTTTATACTGCGTATTGAGTTTGTATACGCCTCAAGAACCCCACAATATCAATTTTAGACAAAATCGGAATATGTAAAATTTTCTGTCCCCCATATTGTATCTTATCAACCTAATAATTGTAAAAAATTAACTTCATATTCGTAATACACGACCCCAAAAACCCTCTAATACCAAATCTGAAAAAATGCGAATAAGGTAAAATTTTTAACCCACCATATTGCATCCGCTATATTGAATTTCAAAAAAATTATTTTAAGTCTTAATCTAATCTAAATCTAAACCCTTCAAAGCCCCCCAGTACCAATTTTGGATGAAATCCGGAAATTTAAAATTTCTATACTTATATTCGCCATTTACATCGTCAAAAACGATTTAGGCCCACCTTTGAACAAAATCAAAAAATGTAAAATTTTTAGTCCGCTATTTTGGATTTGCCACATTGAATCCTGAAAAAAACTTTTAAATTCATAATTTACACCCCCAAGAACCCCCTATATCAGTTTGGGAGAAAATCGAAAAATGTAAAATTTTTAGGACTCTGCCAGATTGAGTTTTTCAAAAAATATTTTAAGTTCATTATTAACACTAACCAAAATACCCCAATACTGATTTTGAACAAATTCAGGAAATGTAGAACCTTTAATCCGCCATCTTGGATCCGCCATATTGAATTTTTTAAAAATAATTTCAGATTCGTTACGTGCGACCCCGAAAACTCCCCCGTACCAATTTTGAAGAAAATCCGACAAAATTGATTTTTTCGTCCGCCATATTGGATCCGTCATATTGATTTTTTTAAAAATAATTTTAGAATCGTTATGTACGACCCTGAAAACTCCCTTGTACCACTTTTTTTTTAGAAAATCGGACAAAATTGATTTTTCGTCCGCCATATTGAATTTTTAAAAAATATTTTGGATCTATTATATGCGACCCCAAAAACTCCCCCACACCAATTTTGGAAAAAATTGGACAAAATTAAATTTTTTTGTCCGCCATATTGAATTTTTAAAAAAGAATTTCAGATTCGTTGTGTACTACCCCAAAAATTCCCCCATACCAATTTTGGAGAAAATCAAACAAAATTAATTTTTTTGACCGCCATAATGTCAGCGCCATCTAGGATATTACTGCACCAATTTCGTCCAAAAAAATATGGGACCACCGCAGCAACTTCCTGAACAAAACGTAAAAAATTTCATTCAAATCGGTGCTGCCGTTCCGGAGTAATCGGTGTACATACATAAAAAAAACATACGTACTCGACAAATTGAGAACCTCCTCCTTTTAGAAATCGGTTAAAAATTAATGATCACTTATTACAGCGCCATCTTTTTAATTCCTTTCAAGGCTACGGAATAAAATAAATGAAATATTTTTCCGACTACGAACCGAAAAAAATGCACAAAAATATTAAGATAATTAATTTATCTAGAAATATTAAAATAATCACAAAATTTGCCAAAGCTCAATCAGACATGTCCGCGAGCTGTCAGGATCTGTCAAAATAAAACGGGAAACATGCAAATCAAATCTTATTATTTTTATATTGTGGCGATAATAAAAATTCATGGTATGTTCAAAGATTAACTTTTCAATGGATCATCGTGAGATTAATACTTGTAATAGACAGATACATCGTTCCACAAGATGCTCTGACTCAAAAAAGTTTTTTTTTACCAGGAAATTAAAATTATTTTACCCATATTCTAATAATTCTGGCGCATTCGCCAAAGTTTTCAAAAATAATTTGTGTTTAAATAATAATAAATATGATAAAAAAAGTAAGTCCTACTTTTATACTTATTCTCAACTATTAACATTTAAAAAAATTAATATTTTATTATTTATTTTCTTTTTGTCATTTTTAAACGAAAGAATCTGTGCACGTTCTCCCAATTTTCCCTTGTCCGTTACCAAGGCAACGGGCGGTGACAATTGCATGCGCGCGCCCCCCACCCCAGAACGCTAGATTTTCCGCCGAATGTCAAATTGGCGCACGAATTTTCCAAACGTCAAGTCGGCCGCGACAATCGCGAAACGTCGATTGTTTTTATCAGAGCCCACTTATCTATTTGACTGTGATATTTTCGTTTTTTATTTTTTTCTATTGTTTTTTAATTTATGAATTGCTTCGAT
Source organism: Diaprepes abbreviatus (assembly GCA_034092305.1). Lineage (NCBI taxonomy): Eukaryota > Metazoa > Arthropoda > Insecta > Coleoptera > Curculionidae > Diaprepes > Diaprepes abbreviatus. Next base: position 3,131,487 of record JASJET010000054.1, on the reverse strand, counting down.
AATATCAGGAATTAGTGAGAAATCCCGTTTTTCGGGGACTTTTCGAGAGGATATATTTAAAAATAAAGGAAACTGAGGTGGAAAAGTAAAAATTTGTGATCTATTTTTGCGAGGTAGCGGTAAAAATAACCACAAGCTTTTAATATAGAAAACATTGAGCTGGCCCGTTTTTTACCAAGTTAACGCAATATTTAATGCCTTACAATGCCTTATATTTGACGTAGTTTTTGTATTATTTGCGGCTTTTTACATGGAAACAAAGCAGAGATAATCAAAACACAGATGAACGAAGAAAATATATCGATTTTTTGCAAGTTTTTTTATATTACCATGCCGCAGAAGAATTTTTTTCGGTAACATCAACGAAGAACCTTGAAAATCTACGCCTAATATTGTTATGAAAATAATTTAAATAAAAACAATCAATAATAAAATTATTCCAACGAATTTTTCTTTAAATAAATTAGCTTAAAAAATAATTTTAGTGCAAAAGGGAAACAATAATTAAGTGGCAAATACCAAAAATTACTGAAGACAGTTAAAAACAATTAAAATAAACAAATGAACCAAAAAAACAAAGTGTGCTAAAAGATGCCTGTAAGGAGGGGACTTGTGGCACCAAGGACTACTTTGATTGAAACAATAATAAGAAAATTTGACACTGACAGTGAGTAGTTTTATTACATTATGTGTTTTTGTTTTAATTTTTTAAATGTCACATAAGTAGGCCAAGGATATGGTGCAATGGAAAATTATTATATTGTGCTATTCTTAAATTTTAAATATAATTATTTTTATGGCAGATGTTAAAAAATATTTTGCTTTATGGTACAAGAATTACAAAAAAGAATTCAAATTTTATTATTTTTGATTTATTTATGATTTTATATATATTTTTTTGAAAAAATTGAAATAAAAAATCTAATAGTTGTAAAGGGAGCTTAAGGTCAAAAGAGGTCAAAAATTTTAGGTCATCAGGTCAGTGTGAATCGCCAAAATTTATCTTTAGTTCTTGGCATGCATTTACCAAGTCTGACATATTGATCGTTCAAAATGAATTAAAAATCTGTGATTCAGGGTTAAAACATTTTTCTTTTAAAAATACACCGATTTCAAAAAATTGCGCTAAAATAACAGTTTTATAAGATAATTGAACCGATTTCTAAAAATGGGCTAAAAAGCGAAAAACAATAGAAGTTTTTACATGATATTATTACATGACTAAATATGATTAATAAGAAAACATTGAGAAATAGGGTAGATAACTGCACCAATAATGGATATTATAAGGAAATAGTTGTTTTAAAGTGCCCTATCTCCCTTGTTTTACAAAAATTTGAAAAAAAGTTTTAATAAAACTTGTATAATATGAAAATTTTTACAATCTAAAAATATTTTCATTTATTCTTGATGTTTCGTGACAGCATGGCTTTAAAAAAACTGTTTTTTTAATAGAATACTTTATATTCCTCGAATATTTGGATTCCTCTAAGAACTATCCATATGATAGCATATCTGTGTTTATATTTTATTGCAAAGTTGCTAATTTTTTCAAAAAATGCACCACATTTTGAAAAAAACATGGTCCTATATAATCTACTATATCTTTCAATCTATAGCAATTATAGTTCATAAAACTGACGTTGAGAAAGATAAATATACTATTAAAGGTATAATATAACGCCTAAGCAATTATTTCATATATGATGTTTGCCAAAATTTTGCATGTTTGACGAAATGTGAATTAATTTTTCTTTGATTTTTTAAATGGAACACCCTGTATATAACTACTTTATCATATGCAGTGATTGTGTCTCTATCACTTTTCTTAAAGTATTCCTATATTTATCAGCGCTAGTTTTTCCGGTATATTCATTTTTATTAATTGTACCAATCCAAAAATTGGTTAACCAATTGATATATAATTATTCAAGAATGTTAAACGAAAGAAGTAAACGTCAAAGCAATATTTATCATTTATCTTTCACTAAGGAGTATTGTTGAAAACTTTCTATAAAATATTTAGTTTTAAAATTTAATAATCGATTCGATTCTAACACTGAAATAAATACAGAATTGTATTAATTCTTCGCTCAAAAATACATTAAAACTTATATTGCTGTTATTATTGTTTTAGTAAATGAAAATACAAATCATTTAAAAAAAACAGATTTGGTTATTTATTTATACTGAAAACAAATGGTTAAAAACAAATCTAAAAATAAATTTCTTATAAAAAAAATTGAACTGACTTCTAAAAGTGCACTAAAAAGTGAAAAATAACTATAAATTTTTATATGAAATTGAAATTTTTAAAGTCGACGCCAAATTATTTGTAAATGAAATAAATAACTACTAATATATACAAATTATAGTAAGAAAGCAATAATAACTAAAAATTTTTTAATTTTCTTTAAGCGAATCACATTTTGTCAGATATTAATGTGGCGCTGACTTCAAAAATTTCAATTTCATATAAAAATTTGTAGTTATTTTTCTTTTTTAGCGGACTTTTAGAAGTAGGTTCAATTTTTTTAATACAAATTTTATTTTTCGATTTTTAGTTTTGAATTCATAATGATATCCATAAATTATTTAAACTTACTAATCGAGATTAGTGTACCTCGCAATGACTCCAAGGTTGCATAAAAGTATCCAATTTATCCAAAGTTGCAAATCACCCTAAAATGAACCACTAAAAATTCTTTGATTCTTAGAGTTCTCCAAATACTACTGAAATTGTGTCAAATAAATATCTAGTCTATCATAGTAAATCTATCTTAAATTTAAAATTAATTTTAGATTGGTAATATAGGTCCCGAAACCTTCCAATATCGATATTTAAAGAACTTGAGACGTACATCTCTTAGCCCGGTATATTTTAAACTGCATATTGAATTTGTATACGCCTCAAGAACCCCGCAATATTAATTTTTAGACAAAATCGGAAAATGTAAAATTTTCAGTCTCTCATTTGTATCTTATCAACCTAATAGTTGTAAAAAATTAACTTCATATTCGCAATAGACGACCCCGAAAACCCCCTAATACCAAATCTGAAAAAATGCTGATAAGGTAAAATTTTTAACCCATCATATTAGATCCGTCATATTGAATTTCAAAAAAATAATTTTAACGTCATAATCTGATCTAAATGTAAACCCTTCAAAGCCCCCTAGTACGAATTTTAGATGAAATCCAGAAACTTAAAATTACTGTGGCCTCTGACATTAGATTTTCTTAAAATAATTTTATATTCGCTATTTACATTCTCAAAAACGATTCAGTCCCACCTTTGAACAAAATCGAAGAATGAAAAATTTTTAGCCCAAAATATTGGATTTGCCATATTGAATGCTGAATAAATACTTATATATTCATAATTTACACCCTCAAGAACCCCAGTTTTGGAGAAAATAGAAAAATGTAAAATTTTGAATCCGCCAGATTGAGTTTTTCAAAAAATATTTTGAATTCGTAATTAACACTAACAAAAACCTCCCAATACTGATTTAAAATAAAATCGAGAAATGTAGAATCTTTAATCCGCCATTTTGGATCAGGCCTATTTAATTTTTTTAAATAATTTCAGATTCGTAATTTGCGATCCCGAAACTGAATTTTTTTTGGATAATTTTAGAATCGTTATGTTCTACCCCGAAAACTCCCCTACACCAATTTTGGAGAAAATCGGACAAAATTGATCTTTTGTCAGCCATACTGGATCAGTCATACTGAATTTTTTTAAAATAATTTTAGATTCGTTATGTGTGACCCCGAAAACTCCCCCCTACCAATTTTGGAGAAAATCGGACAAAATTAAATTTTTTGTCCGCCATATTGGATCCGCCATACTAAATTTTTTTAAAATAATTTCGGATTGCTGTTCTTTTACCATGTCCTCATGTATCCATGTGTAAAGTTTATCTTCACTTTTAACATGTTCTTCTTCTTCCTGCTTTTCTTTTAGGCGACGGTCCTTTTCTTCCTGCTTTTCTTTTAGATGACGTTGTTCTTCTTTTAGGCGACGGTCTTTTTCTTCTTCTTTTTCTTTTAGGCGACGGTCTTTTTCTTCCTGTTTTTTCTTTCTGGCGCCACGCTTCTTTATGTTCAAAAGCAATTTCAGCAGCAAAAAAAAAGTGACATTCCAAAAAACAGAAAATCAAATGTTGTCTACCAAATACCCTGCAAGGATTGTCCATCGAATTATATCGGCCAAACTAGGCAGTATCTGCAAAATCGTCTAAATGGACATAAATATGACAAAATAATATTACAGCCCTAAAAAAACACGAAATGAAACACAAGCACACCTTTGATTATGAAAATACAAAAATCTTGAAAACTGAAACTAACAAAGGAAAACGAGAATTTTACGAAATGATCGCGATAAAAACAAATCCGAATGCCGTAAACGATAAAATAGACATCAATAATCTAATTAAAAATGTATTTCAACATATTAAAATAAACCAATATAAGGGAATTTCTAAAATAAATAAAACAATAAATAAGAATAATTCTCCGCTTTCAATTCTTCTAAATTGAATCACGATATTTTTTCAGAAAGATATCACTTCAATTAAAAGACCCAAACTTTTTACGCCACTTAAAGTACCTAAAACATACATCATCTGGGTTCCACATTCAGTCAAGTCAAGTCAGTTATAGGGTTAAAAATGTAGTGTCCATTCTTTTAACCGGACTTTTAAAAATACTTTTGAAAAGTGAATATACAAAAGAGTGAGTGATTACAATTGGTTTGTGATGTAACTAATTTTTGTTTAAAACAAAAATCTCTGTTCTTAATAGTAAGTTTTTAACCTCTTTTTCCATATACCGGGTGTCAACGAATCTATTAGACAAGTCATAATTTCTAGAGTAATATGTGTATCAAAATGAGAATTGATACAGGTAAATGGTATGTGAAGGGGAGAGTTTTCGCATATTTTCCACTTTCCGGCCACTTCCGGTTTCACCGGAAACGGCCCCGGTTTTGAATTTTTAAATGGAACACCCTGTATATTTTAACATTTTTGGATTTCTGAGACAATTCTAGATCAGAATGAGACATTTTAAAAACTTTTTATGTCCACTTCATTTTTTTAGAGCCACTTTTAAAATTGCATCTAGGTGGCCATGATCGGACGCAAACTAATCTAAGGGCCTTAGGTGATGTCAAAAAAATACAATAGCAAAGTTTTAGTTACTAGTATGAAAGACAGGAATAAGACAAGTTGACAAAATTACGTTTTCATTTCTAACTATTAATTTTCAAATGGCGACCCCTTTTTGACAACTACTTTTCGAAAAAAGCATTCTTTGACGAATCTAACGGTACTAATTTATTTACGATTGGATTAGACATAAGAACAGAAATTAAATATTATTAAGCAAAATACTGGATAATTTATTTACTTATGACAAGTGCGCCATGGACAGCCATGATGCATAATAATTTACAACTGTTTTTATCAAGTCTTCTTTGGAAAACAAAGCACTCCCTTAAGTAGATAATGACAGTGACATACGCTCTAAGAACTCTAAACTTAACGAAAATTAAGAAACTTTTACGTCTGTTCTTAGAGCGTATGTCACTGTCATTATCTACTTAAGTGAGTGCTTTGTTTTCCAAAGAAGACTTGATAAAAACAGTTGCAAATTATTATGCATCATGGCTGTCCATGGCGCACTTGTCATAAGCAAATAAATTATCCAGTATTTTGCTTAATAATATTTAATTTCTGTTCTTATGTCCAATCCAATCGCAAATAAATTAGTACCGTTAGATTCGTCAAAGAATGCTTTTTTTGAAAAGTAGTTGTCAAAAAGGGGTCGCCATTTGAAAATTAATAGTTAGAAATGAAAACGTAATTTAGTCAACTTGTCTTATTCCTGTCTTTCATACTAGTAACTAAAACTTTGCGATTGTATTTTTTTGACATCACCTAAGGCCCTTAGATTAGTTTGCGTCCGATCATGGACACCTAGATGCAATTTTAAAAGTGGCTCTAAAAAAATGAAGTAGACGTAAAAAGTTTTTAAAATGTCACATTCTGATCTAGAATTATCTCAGAAATCCAAAAATGTTAAATGTTCCACTTAAAAATTAAAAACCGGGGCCATTTCCGGTGAAACCGGAAGTGGCCGGAAAGTGGAAAATATGCGAAAACTCTCCCCTTCACATACTATTTACCTGTACCAATTCTCATTTTGATACACATAATACTCTAGAAATTATGACTTGTCTAATAGATTCGTTGACACCCGGTATAATAATATTAAAAATGTACATTTTTGTAGCATCCGCCGAAACCCTCAGTTGAAAAAGATTCGAAAGAATCGAAACGTCCTGAAAAATAAAAATATATATTTACAATAAGTATGACTACTTTATATATATAGTTTCAATATAAAAATGAACCATATTCCCAAGAAAATAACCAACTAAAAATATATTTAATGGTTCAAGAAAAATTAATTCCTATTTTATATATATATATATATATATATATATATATATATATATATATATATATATATATATATATATATATATATATATATATATATAAAATCCCCAACTTATCAAGCAAATTTCCCATCACAATATTTTTATCTCAATTTTTCAATCGTGCTGTTTGTCAACCCTGTCTTTAATTCAATTAAAGCTTTTTAATGTGTTAACTTGGAAATTCCTCTTCCGAAAAGTTATTTCATTAAAATCCCAAAATCCCTGTTCAAACAGATTACGCGCGGGATTTTCGCTGGAACTTTTAACCCTCCTCAATTCATAAATTATTTAGCGTCGTTGTTGGACTTTTGTAAACGGCTTTAATTTTACCAGAACAAAGTGGTTTGTGTATTTTTTTAAAGCGCAAAAGAAAATGAAAAAAACGATTTAAAAAAAAACGATAAAATTTGGGCTTCCTTTCTATGGTATCCTGTAAAAATTATTCAAAAAATAATGATTCTTAAAAACTAATCTCTAGGAATGTTTCCGAATTTATCTTTGACCGCAGCATTGCTCTAGTTTTGTTTAGCAATTTTTCCTGTGTAATGGGTCTTTATTTGTCTTTTTTTTTAATAGTAAGGAGCTTAGTGGGTTTTGATAATCGCTAAAGAAACATGGCTCCACCAAAGTGTTTTATATAGGATGTTTCTTGTCAACTACACTATCTTGCTAACGAACTCTACAGTTCTGGAGTGCTGGATCCATGTCTTTCCGACCATCGACCATCGACCATCGACCATAAAAGAGATTCTATTACCATGCCAACGAGTACCATAATTGAATATAGAAAAAATTACAGAAAAGCAATTAGGCTTGCAAAAATTAAAGCTAATGACGAATTTATATAAAAATCCAGTAACTCTCAACAAGCTATGTGGAAACTTATTAATAATAAAAGCAACAATAATACCTCTGACTCTAATTCAAAACCAAATGCAAATGATTTTAATAACCACTTTTGTTCAGTTGCTGAATGTGTGATGAATAAACTTGATAGTTCTCAACAGCCTTTTGAAGATTACCTAAAATCTATGCCACTAAAAAACAACCCGTCCTTTAAATTTCAATCAGTTAGTTTTAGTGATGTCGACAAGGCCATTTCAGAAATAAAAAATAGTAACAGCAAAGATATTGACGGAATTTACACAAAAATTATTAAAAAAGTTAAGGATATCATAGTTCAGCCCCTAACAATATTGATAAATCAATCTATAGCTTGCAGTACATTTCCTAAAGTTTTCAAAACTGCAAAGGTGGTACCCCTCTTCAAGAATAAGGGCTCCATTGATGACTGCAACAATTAACGCCCCATATCTTTATTACCAATCTTGTCAAAAGTTTATGAACGAATTTTGAAAAATCAGGCTAATGATCACTTTGAGTCAAACAAATTGTTTGCCTTGAACCAGTTTGGATTCCGAAAGAATAGGACCACAACTTTAGCTATTGATCACTTCACTAGTAATGTTTTACAGGGCTTTGAAAGGTATCTTGACACTGTTGCATCCTTTTTAGACCTCACAAAGGCATTCGGTTGCGTTACACATAGCATTCTTCTAAAAAAACTACCATTCTACAATTTTCAGGCTGATGCCATTCAACTACTTAATTCATATCTATCAGATCGTGATCAGTATGTTCACTTTAGGCAGTGTAATTCTAAAAAACAATCCCTAAGGTATGGTGTACCTCAAGGGTCGGTATTAGGTCCCATCTTATTCCTCATCTATATAAATGACCTGGCATACTGTAAGGACAAGGGAGTCAATACTGTTTGGTTTGCTGACGACACAACGTTTTATATAAGTTATCACCCTTCAGAGATTGACAATGATTACAAAACTTCAGAAAGAGAACTATTTCAATGGTTTCGAGCCAATCGCCTATCCTTGAACAACTCCAAATCACAAAGTATTAATTTTACTCTAAAGAATAACAGTGAAATTGTACAGTCCTTTCTACCTCAATGTGCAATGGAGGTCAAATTCCTGGGAGTACACCTAGATGCAGAATTAACCTGGGAACAACACCTTGTTAATCTCTCAAAAAAACTATCCCAACAACTGTTCCTGTTCATGAGTCTTGTACGGGTAACTTCCAAAGAAACTCTTCTGACAGCATATCACAGTAACTTTCATTCTCCTTTGGCTTATGCTATACTTTCCTGGGGTCATTCTTGTCATACTGATAAGGCATTTGGACAACAAAGAAAATGCATTCGTATTATCTCTGGGCTTGGTTATAGAGAAGACTGTCGAAATTCGTTTAAGAATTTAAAAATTTTAACTTTACCTTGTGTGTACATTATGCAGTATTTGTTGTACGTTAAACAAAATCTTGATCTATACAGATCACACGAAGATATTCACAACTATCCAACAAGAAACAACAACAATCTTGTACCAGACTTTGGCCGGCTTGAGAGATCCAGAAATGGTTCAAGATATTTAGCAATAAAATTCTACAACTGCGTGCCAGTTAGAATTAAAGCTCTTAACTTTTATCAGTACAAAAAACAAATCAAGAGCTACCTTGTGCTGAACGCGTTTTTTTCATTCGAGGAGTATTTCGAATCTAATTTTAATCTGTAGTATTGTCTTTGTCTGTTATCAGCTTCGCTTAGCTTTTTTTACCAAAACTTTCTTCTTAAGGAAGAATCAATATCGTGTAATGTTTTATTTGTATTAATGATAATAATTAATTGACAAAATTTTAATATTTTATTTATTTGACTTGTAAAAGTACTATTTGTATATTATTGCTAATAAATTATCTTATATTGTCTTATCTTATCATCGTGGTCAGTTCATTGAGCTGAATATGGATATGGGAATCGGTGGTCTCGAACTGGTTAGAGTGAGGCCTATAACAACAAAGAGAACTGATTCTATTTTGGGCAACCTGAGTTTGATTGACTGGGACATTTCCTATCAATGTCGACTCTGAATGGCTCGCTTGGCATTTGGTTTCGGTTTGGCGGTAGCTGATCTGCAAGCATCTTCCTATGAGAGATGTCTTCACCGATAGGCCTCCTCTTCGATGGTTTAATGCGATATTAAGGAAAATGAGGGATGAGCTCTCTGTGGTGAATCTTTTGAACGATGGGAGCACGGAATTCCGGCATTTGTATAAACTTACGATTAAAAAGCACAGACAGAAGGTTGTTTCTATAAAGAACGATGCATTTGGGAGTTTTCTGGAAAATTCCCAAAATAAAGCAGGAGATGTTTGGAGAGCTATTAACTATGAGAGAAATCGATCTGCATGTAATACTTCTAGATCATTGTTCAGCGCTGGGAATTTTGGTGATTTCTTTAGTAAAATAGTATCCGACACTATAAAGGATCAACAGATTGACACAGAAATACAAAATGCTATGGTTTCGTAGATCCCAAATTCAATGCATTTTTTGCCCTTTTGCCCGTTATGGAGTGTGATGTTTGGAGTGCTATATATACTCTCAAGAGGTCGAACTCTTTTGACATATATGATATTGGTAGCGCTATTCTGAAGGAGATGTGTCTATTTGGTCAAACCTTTGAAGCATTTATTTATATGTAGTCTGGTTCAAGGTAATTTTCCGGATTGTCTAAAGATAGTAAGGACTGTTCCTTTATTTAAGAAAGAGAATGTTGATTCCATGGAAAATTATAGACCTATATCTTTGATTCCATTATTAGAAAAAGTATTTGAGCTAATACTGAAAAACAGCTTGAGTCGTTATTTTGAACATCACAATTTTTTGCATTCTTCACAGTTTGGTTTTTGTGGAAATTTTTCGACTATTGAGGCAGTTGCTGCGATTGTGGAGGGCGCGGTTGAGGAGACAGAAGGTGGAGAAAGCGTGTGGCTCTCACTGTGTGACCTCAATCGCACCTTTGATTGTGTTTTTCATGATCTTTTGATTAGAAAGCTTCATAGATACGGTGTAAGAGGCGTTCCCCTCGATCTGCTTTCATCATTCCTGTTAAATAGAAGGCAGGTACGGTGTGGAGTGCCGCAGGGTTTGGTGTTAGGACGTCTTCTTTTCATTTTATATATATATATATATATATATATATATATATATATATATATATATATATATATATATATATATATATATATATATATCACCGGGTCTGTGTATATGTTACGCTGACGACACGGCACTAATTTGTAAAAGTAGAGACGCAGGATGTTTAATGAATGAAATGTCTGTTATGGGCGTGCGACATGTTGGCTTGCTAATAATTCCCTTAAATTGAATGAAGAAAAAACACGGAATTTGTTTTTCATGAATGGACGTGGAGCGGTTGATGGTTCTTCGGTGACATTATTGGGTGTCAGTTTGGAGGATAATTTGAACTGGAATTCTCACATTATTGAGGAATAAGTTGGCATCCTCTATTTTCGTTCTCAGGCAACTTCGTGGGTCTCTGTGACATCCTTCTCTCTGTTTATTATTCCTTGTTGCATTCTCATATTTCGTACAGTGTTCAAATTTAGGGTTGCTGTGCTGACGCAATTCAGATCTTTAGAATGTAGTAGACATCTATTCAACTTATCTCTGGTATCAGCTATAGAGACCACTGTAGGCCACACTTTATAAAATTGCGGGTACTAACGTTGCCTAGTTTATTTATCTTATACCAGCTACTGGAGATTCAGAAAAACCATGGGAAATTCCACCAAAATTCCCACTTTCACTCTTATAGCACTTGATCAGCTAATTTAATTAGGCCTTCGAGGTATAGATTGGAGAGATCTAAGAAAAATACACTGAATGTGTCATTGTATAACACGTTGCCTGAAACATTTAAAGACTTATGTTTGATGAGATTTAAAATTAAATTAAAAGGATTTTTGTTAGAGCATGCATTCTATTCGGTGGATGAGTACATGGAGACTTCTTCTAGAGCATATGGTGAGGTTTTTTTTTAATGTAATTTACATAAAGTTTTAAACTTATTTTTTTTATTTTGTGTCATATTACAGTTGTATTTTTCTGTACAAAATGTAATGAAATAAATTTATCTATCTATCTCTCTATGTCTGATAATGCCTAGTTTTTAAGTTACAAAGTGTTAAAATTTATTATTATTATATTATATATCTTTTCGTCACTTAATAAACCATCCCTATAGAACTTAATTGGAGATGCTTCTGTACATATTTTCTTTTGTGGAAAAACTATTGGCTTTTAGAGGAAAACTTGATCGACAATAAGGTTTCTTAAAAAGATGGGAAAGCTAAATGAATAATCAAATCTAGTCAGTGGCGTATAATATTTTGCATTAATTGGATTTGTGCTGAATGCATCAGAGGTAGGCATATTATTATTTTTTTTTGTTGAAATACTCAAAAAATTTTTTATTTTATAAATCTAATAAACATAATGAAGCAAAGAAACGTAAAAACGTAGTTACAAACAATACAAAACAGACAACATGCATTGTAATTCCCTATATGAGTCAAGTATCAGAGCAATTAAAATACATTTTAGCTAAGCACAACATAGTGGTATGTCATAAATCACACAGTCTACTAAAATCATTATTTAAACCTCTGAAAAGCAAAGTTCTAGCAAAGAAGAAATCTAATATAATATGGTGGATCTATGTCTCTTAATCCGTTACGGAAACCCACTGAGCTCTCGGACTATAAATATATTCTCATAACATTTTTGTGCTTTATTTTTTCTTGGAAATGAGTTATATTTTTTCAATATCATACCTTATAAAAATTCAATTTGTTCAGTTATATGAAAAAAATTTTTCCGTAAAGATATTAAAAAAGTTAAGGGCACGTGCCTTCGCAGGGAACTTTATGAATTTTTTGTCTAATATACACCATCTCGCAAAATATTTCAGCAGTTATAATGATTCACGTGCCGAAATAAACTTTTCCAGTATAATATATACTGAGATAGAGTGCGCTCGTTGGATGAACACTATTAGTTTATATAGAGCAGAGATTTCAAATTAAAGCTAGAAAAAATATCTTGATAAGTAGTGGCGCCACCTATAACTTATATTATATGAATCGATAGGTTTTTTTAATTCTCTACAACTTTTGTTTGAAACATTTATTTTTCAATACAACTTTTACTTTTCGAAATAAATTCGAAAAGCCGAAAATCATAACCATTTTTAGTCCGCCATTTTTTTTTTTGCACAGGTCTTTCAGAGTTACCATCGAGATATGTTTTATAGGATGCCGAAATGAGCACATTGCAGCAAAAACCAATGCTACATTTTTGTCAACAAAACAGCTCTTTTTTGATCAAATTTCCATGGAGTAGCAGCAAAAGATTATTACTGACTTTTGCAAAATGATTATTGAAGCATGTACCAAAATAAACGCACATTTGGGGGGTAGCAGAAGTACCGAAAGCTGGAAAATACTGAGATCTCTTCGACAAGAAAAATCTAAAGATATCATTTCACCGATTGGTTTATCTCAATGGGATGAATACTTTTCAAAATTGCTAGCAGAAGAAAGAGCAGAATACCAACAAACAGTACAAGCTGATTCCGGCGTGCACGTACGCACCATAGCATCTCCACTAAGGATAGATTGCAAAGAAGTCAAGCTAATATGCCAAACATTAAGAAACCGAAAATCACCAGGTCCCGGAAATATCCCGCCTGAGCTACTTAAATACAGCACAGAGAAGTTATACAGATAATTGACAAACCTCTAACAAAAATGTATAAACGGAGAAAAGATATCCGAAGAGTGGAAAACATTCTATATTACCACTATACACAAAAAAGGAAGTAAAGACGTCTGTGATAACTATCGAGGAATTGCGGTTCTCTGCACAATCTCGAGAGTGTGTGGTAAACTAGTCAAAAAGAGGATTGAGAGCGAATACTCAGATATGGAGGCCGAAGAACAGGCTGGATTTAGAGCAGGTAGATCTACTGTTGACCATTTATTTACAATAACCCAGCTCATTGAGAAAAAATCAGCACGGAACCAAGAAATACACCTGCTCTAAATGGATCTCAAAAAAGCTTATGACAGCGAACCACAACAAAAACTCTGGGAAGCCCTAGAAAAAAAAACAAATATAAATATAATACTTATCAAGGCTGTTCAAGAGCTCTATTCAAATATACGCAAAATAAAGAAAAGGCATAATATTTCAAAAGGATTCACGGTTAGCAAAGGGATCAAGCAGGGATGTTGTTTGTCTTCAACCTTGTTTAAAATCTACTTAAAACAAGCGTTAAAAACATGGAAAAGAAAGTGTGAAAATATGGGCATTCCACTAAACGATTTCATACTATACACATTGTGTTTCGCAGACGACCAAATAGTTCTGACACAAGACTACGAAAATCTAGAATACATGGCTCGTAAGCTAATAGAAGAATATCAAAAGTGGGAGCTAGAAGATATCATCAAAAAAACGAAAAACATGTGTATTGGGGGACAGCAACAAAACTTGATTCTGAAACAACAGCAGCAGGAAATAAATCACTGTGAGAAATACAAGTATCTCGGAATGCATATAACCAACGACGGCAAACTTGACGAAGAAATCAAGCATAGAAACAACCAGGGACGACAAGCTATTAGACAGTTGAATAGCATATTGTGGGATAAAACAATATACAAAGAAAACAAACACAAAATCTTTATTAGTGTTGTTAAAAGCATTGTCACCTATGAAAGTGAAGTATGGCCAATGAAAGAAAGAACTCTAAGAACACTTGAAGCTACAGAAATGGATTATTGAAGAAGAGCGGCTGGAAAATCCAGAATGGACAGAGTCAGAAATGAAAGAATCCAAGAAATGATGGGCGTTAAGCACAAGATAACAGAAGATATTAAAATCAACCAACTTAGATGGTACGGACATGTTCAACGAATGGACGATACTAGGCTTCCAAAAAAAGTTTTAAATTGGGCACCACAGGGAAGAAGAAAGAGAGGTAGACCCAGACTAAGTTAGAGAGAAGGAGTGGATAAAGATATAAGAACAAGAGGAATGGATGAAACCCTATGGACAAACCGAGATCAATGGAGACTGGAAATCAGAAGATATATATATATATATATATATATATATATATATATATATATATATATATTGGAGCCTCTTACAAAGTTTCAGAACAGTGGTTAATCACGATGAAGCAGGGGTTACGTCCTATAAACTATTAGATTTTAGCTTGATAAGAAGTTGTTTCTGTTGTAATATAGGAGAAAGTCGCGGGTGACTACTTATCGACTTATCCCTGTATACTCCTACATTACAAGCACGTTCGGTTTTCTTTCTTTGTCTCTCATATGGTTTGTCTCTATCGGTCTCTCTTTCCGGGTTATTTTGTCGTCATCGGGTTATTTGGCAGGGAAAACCTAGAAAAGACCTGCCGTGTCTCAATCGGGTTAATGTATATTATGAATTTCTTTAAAAATGTGGGTGTTTCGTCCCGGTACCAATTATAGGACTCGTCAGTGGGATTCTAGTTGGTACCTTCCCAGACACCCGTCGTCGTATTTATTAATGTTCGGAACTTATATTTGAAGTTAAATCTGGCCGGAGGATGGCGGTAAGATGTTGAATAATACGACATTTCATATAATGTAACATCTTTGTCGTTTCGAAATAAAATATTACTTTATTAAGAGCAAAACTTATTACCCGACTAAGTAATTAAATAAAAAAAAACGAACTTATTAATTTTAAAACATTTCTATGTTATAAATGCAATTATAGCAATTTTATACATACAAAGCATTACTTCCACTTTAATCACTCTAAAACAACTATGCGGTCGTATGCCGTGTCTCGGTTCGCTGCATGATGATGGAAATAATGAACATTTTTCCATTCATTTCCATGGAAAATCTATATAACATTATGTGGCATTGTTAATTGTATTAGATTAAGTGTTTTAAAAGTGAAAACGTGGAAAATGTTATTACATATTTTTGAAAAGTAGGTTGTAAGAAGTAGGTTGATCGGAAGTGTTTTCTTTTAATTGTATGGGGTTTAATATATGTACGCTCACGCACAGAATTATGAAGTATACCGGGTGATTATCCGGGAACTTTATCGATCGATTGTGGGACAACTATAATTAGAAAGAATCTGAAAATTTTACAGTGTACTAACGTGCATGGGGGACAGACGGCTTAAATATTTTCAAAATTGTGACACTGCCAGTTATACGAGAAGTACACGTCAACTTGCTTATTTTAAATGGAACACCCTATATATTATTGCAATTTTGATTTCTACATAAAATTCTAGATGTATTTTATATATAATATTCTATACTTAAGTCTCATCGTTTTGTACAGGGTGAGTCAACGATTGGATGAAGTAGGTTTGTGCCTTTTCGGTGAAATTAACAAAGAAACTATATTTATTGTTTGATACAGTTTATTTTTACGCAGATTTTAAAAATATTTAGGACTCTACAAGGTGAGCCAAAAAACTAGGACAGCATAAAGTTGTATTTTTTAAATAGAACATCCTATATACGAATCGTATTTTTGATTTAACTTATAATTTTAAATCTTTTTTATTAAGGGTTTACTATAACAAAACTTTATAGTTTCTGAGATAATTAAGTTTAAAGAAAAAAAGTCACATTTTCAAGCATCAATTCAATTCTAAATAACGTTTTCAATTTTATGACAAATATATTCAAATTTGGAATTTAGCAAGGCCAAGGACAAGTTAACATAATTTTTACCTAATATTTGCAATAAAAGCTACAAGGTGTTGAACACATCGGCTCAAATTTGAACAAGTTTAAATGAATAAATATCTTTTTTTTTTAAATGGTACACCCTGTATATTTTCATGTTATTTAATAGAGTAATAAAAACCCTAAAAGTTTTGATCAATATATCCTATACCTATTTATAATAGTTTTTGAGATATTTCAGTTTTTCTTATTTTCCATACTTTTTTACAGAAATAGTCTTCATTATCATAGTAGCCATGTAAAATAATAAAAAGAAACTACAGAAACAAACAGAATGTGGTTAAATATTATGAAATACATTATTCGTTATATTAAAACGGCAATAGTTTAATTAAACATAATGTGAAAAAATTAACACAACAATAACGACAAGGCAAATACATATTTACTTTTATACTAAATTGAAACAAAAAAATTACCTATTAAATACTGAGATTAATTATTTCTTTTTAATAAGTGTTCGAATAAACGACCCTCTTGTGCAATGCACAAATTTAGTCTTTTTTGCAGATTTTCTCGGACCCTGGACAAAATTAGTGGCGTTATTGTTCTACAGGTATCCCTAATCCTGTTTCGCATATCTTCCACTGTTGTTGGTAGATTAACATACACCTTCTTTTTAATATAACCCCATAGGAAAAAATCTAATGTGGTGATGTCGCAAGACCTTGGTGGCCACTCAATGAAACCCCCACGTCCAATCCATTTTTGCGGATATCGTTGGTCCAAAAACGCACGAACTTCACGATGGTAATGCGGAGGCGCACCATCGTGCTGGAACCACATACTGTCGAGCTCATCCCTATCGAGACCTTGAAGCATTTGGGGTAGTTCTTCTTGTAGAAAGTTCAGGTAACTATGGCCATTTAGTGGGGTCCAATAATTCGATTATGATGAATACCACACCAAACATTTAATGACCAGTGGTTTTGATGTTGCACCTCTCTAATCCAAAATGGGTTTTCTATGGCATAATAATGCATGTTGCGTCTATTTACGGCACCGTGACTTCTAAAAGTAAAGAAAAACTGAAATATCTCAAAAACTATTATAAATAGGTATAGGATATATTGAACAAAACTTTTAGGGTTTTTATTACTCTATTAAATAACATGAAAATATACAGGGTGTACCATTTAAAAAAAAAGATATTTATTCATTTAAACTTGTTCAAATTTGAGCCGATGTGTTCAACACCCTGTAGCTTTTATTGCAAATATTAGGTAAAAATTATGTTAACTGGTTCTTGGCCTTGCTAAATTCCAAATTTGAATATATTTGTCACAAAATTGAAAACGTTATTTACGATTGAATTGATGCTTGAAAATGTGACTTTTTTTCTTTAAACTTAATTATCTCAGAAACTATAAAGTTTTGTTATAGTAAATCCTTAATAAAAAAGATTTAAAATTATAAGCTAAATCGAAAATATGATTCGTATATAGGGTGTTCTATTTAAAAAAATACAACTTTATGCTGCCCTAGTTTTTTGGCTCACCCTGTAGAATCCTAAATATTTTTAAAATCTGCGTAAAAATAAACTGTATCAAACAATAAATATAGTTTCTTAGTAAATTTCACCGAAAAGGCACAAACCTACTTCATCCAATCGTTGACTCACCCTACATATTGAAATTTTTATGTCAAAAATAAGGTTTGCGGACCAAAACTAAAACATAAATTTTTGGTGTAAGAAAGTTTTTATTATTTAATTTGGGTTAGTTTTCTTGTAGACGAAGATCGACTTTAGTAGTCTTTTTATGATATTTTGAAAATTATTAGTATAGAATGGTCAAAACAGAAGAATAAAAATTATATGTAAAAAATCGCCCAAAGTCAATTTTTTCAAATAGAAAGCACCTATTTTTATAATTTTATCATATTAAGCATTAAAAATAAGGGTAACTTTGTATAAGGTTGTCTATTCCAAAAATTTGCACTTTTCAAAATATTGACAATTAAACTCTACGGAATTACATGCACGAAGATTATTTAAACTTATTTATTATTTATGGAGAATGTGAGTGAGTTATTTCAAGAACATGCTGTGACAGAATTTGATTATACACTCCTGCCAATGACATATTGAGGTAGCGTTAATCATTTTATCTATAATCATTTTTTGCCCCATATTAATTAGTAACTATTTTAATAACCTACAATTAAATTTCACAGTAATAAAGACACTCTGGAAGTCTGGTCGTGCATCTTCTCTCTTGTAGCTTTAGTACTTTAGTTATTTAAGCTTACCAACCACAACTCAGAACTTCAGGACTCAGGAAAGGCTGCTAATTAGTTGGTCAGAAGACATCTCGTGTTTTGTAGGTCTCGCAACAGCGCGCCCGCAAGTTAATTCGCGTGAAGGTTTTAATTAAATTGAATAAAACAAGTTTCTCAAAACACTTAAATCTATTTAACAAAAATAAATAGAAAAACGTACTATTTACAATGAGAAACTTAAACTAAAAAAACTAGCAAAATTGCTCTTTTCGGCCATTATTTTAACCAAAAACGTAAAATCCAATTTTGAAAAAACACGTATAAATAGCTTAATAAAATATTAAACAAAAAAAGAAATAAAACGCGAAAAAACAGCTATTTATATTACTTAATCGAACCGTATGAAACTCGCGAAATGCCCCACTAAAATAACACACGATAATCCCTTAATTTCCCAAAATTAAACAAAGATAATCTTCTTCCCCGACGATTATACCCGTGACGTAATTATTCTACGCCAATGGTACTCACGGTACCGTTCAAATGGCATTCAAATTATGACTGACATTTACTATTCCTTAAAAGAGTGTCTTCGAATCTTACACCCCCTCGACACCCCTCTGTTTCCCGTTTGTACCCATATTACTCGATGAAACCCTGTAAATGTCAATTTCTTTCCCTTAAAGTTCGAAGGTTTCGATCGTTACGTGCTGAGGGCGTTAGCTACTCTATACCGGATGCTTGATTCCCGAATTGGCCTCTGAGCGTCTTAATCTTAATTTTCATATAAATACAATTAATAAAACTATTCTATCTCTTTCTATACCTAAAGGAATAAGATAATATAACATATGTGAAAAAATCTGAGAGCCCTTTTATTCCTATTGCTGGTATTTAAAGCATTCTTTCTTGCAACCAAGAAAAACAATCGCTATATTAATTTCCTTTCACAGATCAAACGTTATATTACAGTATAATGAGTTTATTTAATTATTCTTTTGTTTCCTAACAATGAGAAGATCTTCGTCTACAAAAAAAAACTAACCCAACTTAAATAATCAAGACTTCTTTATAGAAAAATTTTATAGTTAAGTTTTGGTCTGCAAACGTCATTTTTGACATAAAAATTTAAATATGTCCGAAACGGTGAGACTTAAGTATAGAAATTTTACGTATAAATGAAAAATGCAATAATACATAGAGTATTCCATTTAATACAAGTAAGTTGACATCTATTTCTGGTATAATTGGAAATGTCACGATCCCCTGGGGGCTCGCGAACCACTGCTTGGCAAACATTGTATTAGAGTAGAAAAATTTGTTTAACTTTCGAACTTCTTATTTTATCGATAATTTTTTTTAATAAACGCGGGATTTGCGCCCCCTTAATCTCTCCCACTTCCGTCGCCGCATCGATTAAGTATAACTTGTCAATAATTTATTTGAAACACCAATTTGTCAATCTACATAAATTTAATCATTATCGTAATTCTCCTTGCGTGTCGAAATTGAGTAAAACTCAAAACAGAGGACTACGACTTATTATTTGTTGCTCCTCGTATACAATTCCCATAAATTCAGGGAAAGTTTTCCTGTCTTGACCCAATTCGTCTCAAATAGTAGCGACAGTCACTACGACCCATAAAAATTCATTAAAATAAAAACAACTGCCGGAATAAATTTGAGAAATTGGGTTAATCCTTACAAGGTGAAGTTTCATAGAGCTACGTAGGGATAACTAAAAGCACTTATTTATTACGTTGTTTTGTAAAAAAGGCTTTTAACAGGTGTAATCTTTTGTGGTATACAAGGTGCTTGAGGTTATGTAACAGGGCAACTTTAAAGTTCATCGCTATATTATATACGATAGCTAAAATTATTGACCCTCCAGTTCAGAACCTATTTAGATTTATATTGATATCTTTTTTCATCTCTAAAATATTGTAAGTTGAAATTTGTTAGTTTGGTATAAAAACCCGTCAACGGCAAACCGTCCAATCTTAAACAAATCGATTTCCGTTTTAAGGAAGTTGATACTTTCTCATCTATATGCTATATATATATATATATATATATATATATATATATATATATATATATATATATATATATATATATATATATATATATATATATATATATATATATATATATATATATATATATATATATATATGAAACGTCTAAGAAAAAGGTCTGGAACTTTTTATAAAATTATATTTTCTTATTTTCGACATGAAACGCCTATGACAGAAGATCTAGAAATTGCCGAATTATTCCTTTTTCTTATCTTTATTACACCAAGTAGTATGAAAATCCGTTTAAAAAGATCCGTAATCTTCTGGTATCCGGAAAAAAGGTAGATAAAGGGTCCAGATCGGCTTTCGTAGACAGTTCAGTTTGAGAGTTCATTGAAGTAACTTGAATTGTTTGACAAGTTGTGACAATAAGGGTTATAAAAAGAAAACAGTATGTGTTTAAAGATAGGCCGTTCAGAATAAATTGGTGTCAGAAAAGCGATCAAACCCAAAAGAGGTTAGTACAGGTTAGGAAATTAGAAAAAAGGAAAAACTGAACTGAAATTGTATGCCAGTGGCAGGTAGAAAAGAGAAGGCAAAAAGGGAAGAACAACTTCAAACTAGTTTAAATCAGATACTGATGATGATACAGGATATGGAGAAAGGCCAAGAAAACATAAGGAAAAGCTAAGAAATAACAAGAATTGAAAGAAAATATAACGAGAAATCAGGAAGATATAACTAAAAGCCAAGATGATATAAAAAAAAGAATTGGTGGCACTAAAAACAAGCCAAGGACATATAAAGATAAGCCAAGATGATATGAAACAAGAATTGATGACACTGAAAACAAGCTAAGAAAACATGTACCAAGAATTGAAAGAAGACGTGAAGAAAAATCAAGAAAGTATAAAACAAGAACTAAAAACAAGCCTGGAGAATATGAGACAAGTGATGAAGATATGAAACACGAACTGAAAGAAGGCATTTAAAAAAATCAAGAAGATATGAAGCGCATAGAACAAGAAATGCAACAGAAGATTAGCAGTCAAGAAGGTATGAAACAAGAACTGAAACAAGACATTAAAAAATCAGGAAGAAATGAAGCGCATAGAACAAGAGAGACAACAATTACATTTGCAAATCGAAAAAGTAGCCAGTACAGGTATAAGAACTATTGGTGGTTTACCTGCAACTAGTGTGATGAAGCAACCTACCTTCGACGGCAAAGTACCTTGG
Source organism: Diaprepes abbreviatus (assembly GCA_034092305.1). Lineage (NCBI taxonomy): Eukaryota > Metazoa > Arthropoda > Insecta > Coleoptera > Curculionidae > Diaprepes > Diaprepes abbreviatus. The sequence continues at coordinate 3,109,783 of JASJET010000054.1, read as the reverse complement.
CTTACGTATGTCCGTTAATTCGAAGCTGCCACCACCGGTAATAATTGGAGTTCACCGGAGAAGGAACGTGCTTTTGTTCTAGCACTACGAGGTGAAGATATGGAGGTTCTACGTAATGTTCCCGAAGAAAAACAGAATGATTACGAGTTTATTGTTACTTTTGTGGAGACGCGTTTTAGGGAAGCCTGCCTCCAAGAAGTTTATAAGGCCCAACTCCAAGGAAGAAGACAAAAATACAACGAACGTCTGCAAGAATATGAGACGGATAAAATGAGGCTAATAAATTTGACTTGCCCAAGATATTCGGAAGAAATAAAGCAAGAGTTAGCAATAAATAGTTTTATCGAAGGTTTCGCGGCGCAGAAACAAATCAAACTCTGAGAATGGCCTGACACTTCACAGTATTAGTTTGTGTTTCTAGTTTATAGAGTTTTAGGTTTGTTTTCTATGAATTCATAATTTATTTAGTTCTTCTCTTCTCAAAGTGCCGTGCAGATTCCTGCGTAGGCGTCCTCCGACTTCTTCCCATCATATAATTCTATCAATAGCAGCACTCTGGAGTGTCTGGAAATCGTGCATTCCCGTCCACTGGCGGATGTTCCGGAGCCAGGACAGTTTTTTTTTCTTTTTTTTTCTTTTTTTCTTTATTATTTAGTTAGTCTTACCTTTTGTTAACTTCCTCATGAAACTTCTAAGAAAGATTTGCAACTTTTTAGAAAACTATTTATCCTCATTTTCGACATGGGACTCCTATGACAGAAGATCTAGAAATCGCATATTTATTCTCTTTTCTTATTTTTATTACATATGTAGTATGAAAATCCACCTAAAAAGATCCACAATCTTTTGCTATCTGGAAAAAGGGTATATAAAAGGTCCAGACCAGCTTTCGTGGACAATTTAGTTTGAAAGTTCATTGAAGTAACTTGAATTGGTTGACAAATTGTGGTAATAAAGGTTGTAAAAAGAAAACAGCGAGTGTATAAAGGTATATATTTTCTTAGCCAACATAACATTCTGTCTGAATGTCAGTTTGGTTTTCAGACTTCCAAGAACACTACGAACGCAGTTTTTTCTTTTTTAGAGAAACTCTACATCAGTTTGAATGAGGGCGATGTCGCGGCTGCGGTCTTTTATGACTTCTCAAAGCCGTTCGATTGTGTGAATCACGAAGTACTTTTGAGTAACCTCGAATTGTATGGTATTAGAGGAGTGGCATTAAATTGGTTTGCTTCCTATCTTTCGAATAGGCAGCAAATGGTTAAGTACGATGGAGAATTTTCCAGTGTCTCTTCTCTGAGTTGTGGCATCCCACAAGGTTCTGTTCTTGGGCCCCTGCTCTTTCTTTCTTATATAAATGACCTGACCAAAATTGATATCCGAGGAACATTTACATTATTTGCAGATGACGCAACAATTTTATGGCGTAGAAAGAATGGCTGTGATTTGAAACATATTATCGAGTGTGACTTGATTAGAGTGAATGAATGGTGTGCCGCAAATTGTTTCAAAGTTTCAAATTTACCTGTGATAGTTTAACTTTGAATAATCATTTTATAGGGAATAAGCTAGTGACTAGATTTTTAGGTATACTTATTGACGATAAGTGGGAATTTACTGACCACATAATGGCACTAAATAAGAAGTTGGCTGCCGGGTGTTATGCGGTACGAATAGTGTCAAGGGAATTAGATTCAAATATGGCTAGAACAGTGTATTTTTCGTTGATTGAATCTCATTTGAGATACGGAATTGCATTTTGGGGATTCTGTAGTCGGCAGTTATTAAATTCGATTCTTGTCTTACAAAAGCGAGCAGTGCGTTATTTATTTAATGTAAAAATGAAGGAGCATTGTAGGCCTTTATTTATTCAAGGCAAAATATTAACAGTGATAGGCATTTTCATTTTAGAAATAGTAGGACTGATTCATAAAAAATATAAAAATTATTCAACTCTAAACCCATATAATACACGTAATAATGGCCTGCCACTGCCCATTCCCAGGACTACTCTCACTAAACAGTCTCTTATTTTTGAGGGAATTAAAATATATAACAAAATTCCTCTAAAGTATAGAAATATTATGGACGATAAATTGCTTACGAAAAAACTTAAGGACTTTCTTGTGACACGACCGTATTATTCACTGGAAGAATATTTTGCTGACCATTTTTAATAAGGTGTGTTTGTGCTTTCAAAATGTGTATAATGATGTAATTTTATGACTATTTTTGTCTTGTTTTGCTTTATTTTATTTGACTGTAAACTTTTAAATTAATTTAGTAGACATTTATTTTATTTTATTTTAGGTACCTGTTTTGTTAATTACGGACTTTTGTTTATTTACACTGTTTATTTTGATTACTGACTTTAATCACGTGTTTATTGTTATCATTGATCTAAGTTTTTTTTTTAATTTTTTATTTTCACAATTTCTTGTGTTGCATATGTTTTTGTTTATATTTATTTTTAACTTTTTGTTCTGCATAGTGCTTTGTTAACAAGATTAATTTCTTAACAACCATAAAGCTTATATATATATATATATATATATATATATATATATATATATATATATATATATATATATTACTTCGAAGGTTTTCACGGATGTGGTATGTGATTGAAGGCTTTCGGGTTTCTCGTGTGCTTGAAAAGATCCAGGTACGTGGCTGAAGAAATGCTGACGTTTCAACGAAATCTCATTCATCTTTTTCAAGACGACGGGGTTTGCAGACTGGACACCGACAGTCGGTTTTCCTTTATTTAACGTTGAATGGTTTGACTTCAGTTTTCGGCTGACAAAAAGTCACCTTCAACCAGCCATAACTCGGTACGTAAGGGCATCTACAGAAATAAAAAGAAAATAAATCTTTTTATTTTTTTATAAGCTTCATTTTTGTTTATAATTTTTTTTTATAAAAATGTAACGTTTTCGAGTTTTTCGTAAAAAACCGTTCAGAAACATGCTCTACCGATTTCTACTGTTATTCTGAATGTCATAATGTCGACCCCCGAGAAGGGGTGTCAGCCATTCCCAGGGCAAAAGCACAAATCGATACTATATAATTTTTGTTCATTGAATGGAAAAGTTTGAATGACTGGATTATCTGCCCTATCGGTTCTGCTTTCTAGGCCCTCATTTATAAACTACTTATTATTAATAATCGAGTAAAATGATTTTTAAAACTTTTGATATATTCAAAATACATCTCAAACTATCATTTTCTTAATCTTATATTATTGTATTCATTAGAGAGACGTTGAAAATGATATATTTTTTTATCTAAAGTTTGCTGCAATGTAATCTTTCATTGCTTCCATTCCATGCACGAACTTGACATATAAAACTGGATTGCTCATGCATAATACCTCCTTTATACTAAAAAAGACCCCACCATGCTCCGTGCCATTACGTGCAAATAATTGGTTTGGCCACAATGAATTCCCTAAATTTTTATTATATTGGTAAAAGAGTATTTTTGACATTGACTGAATAGTTTTCATTTTGACAAGAATTTATTTTTGATTTTGCTATTTTATAAATTTTATTACATTTTATGAACGTTTAACTGAAAATTTCAAACAGGAATGTGAACTTTAAGGATTTTTTGGTATTTTAAAAAATGCGATTCTTCATCGTAAGACGTGCAAATACCTCATCTGGTAAATTGGAATTTATTTAATTGGTAAGTTATAAAGCATTCAATAAGAATTATTTAAAATTTTACCTTAGAATCAAATTGTAAATCTAAGGGTAACAAGTTTCATCTTATGGATATGATGTATGATAATTTTTAAATGTTATCAATATTTTAGTTTTGTAAAAGAAAAGAAACTTCAAATTCAAGGGCTGAAGCAAATTGGTCGTGATCATAATTCTTGTATACACCAGATGAGTAACTCTATTCAGAGCATTTTTTCTGGAAATAGTTTTATACGAGAAGATGAGCAAAAAGTTTGTGGTGTGCTTCTTACAAATAAACTGCCTGAAAAAAACTATGAAGCACTGTTTGATGTAAACATCTTGAAGCAACAAAACTTAGACTTAATAACATACACTGGCTCTACAAAAAAAAGTCCTGAATTAGGTGTGTATTAACCAACAACAATATCGTTTTACCATAAAGTTAATGTTCCACTGACATATAAAGCTGAACATCGAAATTGGTATGCTGTTAAAATTTAAAATGATTATACGTTTAAAAACCAATATGCCATATTAAAATAGAAATAAATGATTGCATATAATATGAAATTTTTCAATATTATTAAGCATGTTTGTAAATTACAGACATTTTACTTTTATGTGTTTGTTTTGTGTAAAAATAAAATAATAACCTTTTGTTTGAATATGTTATTAATTCAAAATAAATTTATATTTAATTACTTAATATTCTAAAAAAAAATAAAACAAAAATTCTTGATTTTAGCTCAGATAGTAAGGAAATTTGTGTCGTGAAAATCCTTTGTCAAAGTAGTGAGAAGCTGTGATTGAATATCATTTCAAAAAATCAACTCTAGGAAAGGCCAATTCCAGATCCTCAAACAGTTAAATAAATGGAAAGTTTGATCTAGTGTAAAAATTAAAAGTTGCTAGTAAATCTTTATGTATATATTTAGATTAAAAATGATTGTATTAATGTAAGAATCCCACTCTTGTATTTACAATCTTTTTTATATTTAAAGTGTCTTAATAAATATTGTTTTGTTTACAATTAAATATAGATTGCTTTAACACTATCCACTTTGGAGTTTAATTCTCATTTTATAAAAATGGTTTAGTCCATAATGTTATTTTACTTCCTTCAAATTAAAGCTCTGTTATTATGAAGGGAATGTCAACATTATTATGAATGTTCTTAACCCTATATAAATACCTAACATATCAGTATCGAGGAGAAAATAATTTTAACAAAGACCTAATCGAAGCTGTTTTTAGATGATGAAACTCTATTAAGTTGCAATAGATTTTATGGACATTTCGATACCTTACATTAAACAATATACTATATTAATTCATGATACAAAATTTTTAAAAATAAATGCCCTTAATCCATTTTTGCGTTAACTTCTTCTACTCTACGTCCGAAGAAAGATATAGAGTATACTAACGTTATTTACAAAAATACCCACTGACTTCCACAATCTTTTCCAAAATAGATATTTAAAAAAAATTAGTCTCGATTTGTTTTTGGCGCACATTTCACATTTTCGCTATTTTGCTAAATAACAGTTTTATTGTAAAAAATAAAATATGTAAACAGTCGTAGAAAAAGCATTTTCATTTATTTCTAAGAACTGACATTTCATGCTTGTTATCTAAAAATAATAAAATTGTTACATATTTACGCTGTTCCAACAGAAAAATTATCATTTTGAGGAAACTAAAAAAGAAATTCAAGTTAAATATTGTTTTACAAAAATAATTATCCCGGTCTTTTTTATTGAATATACTCAATAAACCGGTCAAGTAAAACAAGGAAGAGCGATATATTGTGTTAGATATACTATAGAAAGAGATAGTTATTGTCTAAACCTGTTGGTTAGAATAATAGAATTGACATTCATACACGACACATTCACGCTAATATAAGAAACTAGCATGGAAATCAATGTTGCCATAGAAATCATTGCACCTAATGACGACCAATAAGGGGGGGGGGTCAAAAAATTATTTTCATGAGCTGTCCAGTTTTATATGTCATGTTCGTGATTCCATGCCTACCCAGTCTCCGCACTCCCCTCCGACCATCTTTAACATTCGTTCTCGTTCGACTGTCTAATCGTCAACATCGTTAACTACAATTTACGATTCAAATCCCCGCAAAACGTTTTAGAAAAAACCGCTTCGAAAATCGGCATCTCAATTTTCCTTTATTAACTTCCTTATTTCAAACAAACATTTTTCGAAAAAATATTTATTTACCACGTGCAAACCTTTCGGCGAGCGGTATATTGTGATTTCCCGAGCTTAAATAAATACTGGTTTATGAGAAAATAAAACGAATATTAACTTCCCAAACATAAAACGGATTGATGGAGGGTTTATTTTTCTTTTTGCGATTTACGGTTTTTCTTTTCAGTTATTTACTTTCCGAGATGGAAGTTTAAAGTGGAAAAGTGCGCTTTTCGGAGCGTATTATTGTTATCGTTGCGATGTTTCGATTAAAAACGCCTTATTTAGTAATAGCATAATATTATATATATATATATATATATATATATATATATATATATATATATATATATATCAGAAATTCTCGGTTATGCGAACTAAGACCGTTGATAAATATTATAAAAAGTGCAGAGGTCTCGTATCTGTGTCATATAAACAGACTTCACAGTTGAAAAATAGTAAATAAGACACAGTGGCGACATCTTGATGGCTCACTCAATAACATAAGAATAACACAAATCAACAAATGTTGCGTAAAACCGCCATGTGCTGGCGCGACGGTAAATTAAAAAAGAAATATATCAAAACTCGATACACGAATTTGCTACTCTAAGGATAGAGGTGGCATTATTTGGAGATCTCCACACTTTTTAGCATGACAATAATATTTATCAACGGGCTTAGTCCGCATAGCCGAGAAATTCTTATTTTATTTTAAAATTACACGGACGTTAACTTCTCTTTTTATTTTTATATTTGTTGGCTTAAAACATACACAACAGCTCTCTTTGGGAGATCGTTGGTGCGATACTGAACTTCAAATTTGGAATTCATGGTTAGTTTGGTTGCCGATGCCTATCATGAAAATATGATCACCGAGCTAAACGATCCTGTCTACAAGCCGATAAACAGAGATCATACCACTTATCTAGAAAAGACCACCAAAACATTGATCAGAGCATCCCCACTTATCGAAGAAGTAAAGAAGGTCACACCCAGAGAAAAATCATCCATATGTCCTACATTTTATAGCGTCCCAAAATACACAAGCCCGGAGCCCCCTTGAGATCATTTGTAAGCTCTGTTGACTCTCCAACTCAGGCCCTGGCAAAATATCTAGCCACCATTTTCCAACTCTTCGTCGAAAAAACGGCCTCCTACGTTAAAAACTCGCAACATTTTTGCGAAATAAACAAAAATATACGTTTACAAGAAAACTAATGTCTAGTTAGTTTCGACGTAACATCACTTTTCACGCAAATACCAGTTAAAGAAGCTCTTTCTGTAATAGAAAACAAAAATAATCTGCTAAAATATATTATCGAATTAGCTAGACACTGTCTTGATGACACCTATTTTACTTATAAAGGCCGACGATATAAACAAGTCGAGGGAGCCTCGATGGGATCGCCACTATCTCCTGCACTCGCTAACTTATTTATGGAATACTTTGAATCAAAAGCTTTGGAGACCTCTGTGGCTGCGTTACGTGGATGACACATTCGTTATCTGGCAACTTGGAGAAGAAAATCTCAAAAGTTTCCTGGATCACATAAACAGTATATATCCAAAAATCAAATTCACCATGGAGACAAAAAAGAAAAGAAAACTACCGTTTCTAGGTATCCTACTGAAAAGAAAAGAGGATGGCTTGCTTTCGCACACTGTCTACAGAAAGCCCACTCATACCAACAGATACCTTAACGCCGATTCACATCACCACCCCGCCCAATTATTTGCAGTGGTGAAATCACTTGCGTTTCGATCGCAGTCCCTTACAGATCAAGAAAATTACCACAAAGAAATGAACATACTGCAAGACGCCCTAACAAAAAAAGACCATATAGACAAGGTTCTAAAAAACAAACACTTGGCCTCAAAAAATAGCTCCAAAGCTCTTGTTCCTTATATAAGAGGTACTGCAGACCAGATCGCAAAAATTCTCAAAAGACACAACATTGAAACCATTTTCACCACAGACTGTAAAGTAAAAGATCTCTTGCCAACAGCTAAAGAAAGAAATCCCTCTAGAAAACCAGGGAGTGTACGAAACTCCATGCGGAGAATGCAGCTCATCTTACGTAGGCCCAACCAACCGTAAAATAAGCGCCAGAAGAAACGAACATATGAATGCTGTCAAGCAAAAAACAACTTCTTCTGCTCTGGCCCAACACTGGTTAAACACAAGACATAAAATTAATATCTCAGGAACAAAAATGCTATCGAGATGTGAAAACCTGTCCACAAGAGTTATAAGGGAAACCATTGAAATTGCAAAGAGGCCCGACAACTTAATTAGCAGAGATAGTAGCCAGCGAGTGCCTAATTCTTGGAAAAATCTGCTTACAAAACATCACCCAGTACCACTTAGTAACGAAACAGATTTCAACTCGGCAACACTTCCCCAAACACTGGCAACAGGACCGATGACGCGCAGCAGGTCTCGCAAGCTGATTGGCCAGAACCATTCGGAATACGAACGCGTCCGACGCACGCACGGGACCGGGTCAGTTCGCTCGTAGACGCCGTTCAGTGACCATTGAAAATGGTGAATGAGATTTCATCGAAACGTCAGCTGCCTTACAGTTCTGAGAGGGACTCAGCACATACTCGGGATAATATTAATAAAAAAATCGAGAAACAAAACAACAAAGATCAACCAAAAACCAGCATACAAGAAGCAATTATCAGTTCTCAGCGGATAACGAGACGAACTTCACTTGAAAATGCCAAATGAGATTTTGGCGAAACGTTGTGAAAACGATTTTTTGAATGAACGGATTGAAACCCGGAATATCCAAACAATTCATACATATATATATATATATATATATATATATATATATATATATATATATATATATATATATATATATATATATATATACAAAAATGTTAGATTTATTCTTGGATAATAGCACATGTTAAAAACAATTTTTATTGAAGAAAGTATAAAAATTCCTAAAAAATATTCCCTGGTGGCTGTTACACCGTTCAAGGAGGAAATAAACATGAAAGGTCATGTAATAAGCTTGTAATTCTAAAAATAAGGAATCCATTATGGAATTAGCTGGTATATTTCGACTTTTTAGCTAAAACAGCTAACTTATAAAATGTCCAGTATAAAATGAACAAGTGTAAGTTATTAATTATTTGCAAATAGGTGAGGTTATGTATGTTACATTATGTTCCCAATGTTTTCTGGACCATCGTCCCCGTTGGAGTAAAAATATATCCAAGGTCACCATTAGTTGTAACTTATAATAATATATCGAATTAAAAATAAAAGCAGCATCAAACGTATAAAAAAACTAGTTATTTTGAATAAGAAATTTGACATAAAAATGATTAAGAAATAAAAGAAATGATGAGGTGTTTGAGGCTGGAGATGACATTATCTGTGAAGCATATTCATAACATAAGATTTTACGATGTGCATATTGTTAAAAAATCTTTTTATTACGTGAGACCTACTAGCGCCTTTAAAATAATGGGTGTTTTTTATAGAGGTATAAAACTTTAAGTTGGCAACACTTTTTTAACTGGCGGCCATTTTGTCAGCTGTCAAATGATTTATGTTTAGTTTGGTTTGGAATTTCAACATGAATAGACTGACGCCTGAACAACGCTTCCAAATTGTGCAAATTTATTTTGAAAATCATGGTTCTGTTCGAAATACGTATCGCGCACTACGTCCATTTTACGGTCAACATAATCGTCCATTAGAGCAATTAATTCGATTAACTATGGAACGTTTTCGCACCACGTTTACTCTAAATGATAATATGCATCCACAGAGACGTCGTACAGTGCGTACAGAAGAAGTCATTGCTGCTGCAGAGCGTAGAATAGAGGAAGACCCGAGTCAGTCTATCCGCCATCGTGCACAGGAATTGGATATGTGTCCATTCACTTTATGGAAGATTTTGCGGAAAGATCTTGGTTTGTATGCTTACAAAATCCAACTCGTGCAAGAAATGAAGCCACACCATCACCTAGCAAGGCGTAGATTCGGTGAATGGGCCCAAAACAAGATTGCTGTTGATCCCGATTTTCATAAGCGAATTTTGTTTAGCGATGAAGCTCACTTTTGTTTGAATGGATACGTCAATAAACAAAACTGCCGTATTTGAAGTGATGATAATCCTCAAGTGTATGTTGAGACACCGTTACATCCAGAAAAACTGACTGTTTGGTGTGCTTTATGGGCTGGTGGAATCATTGGTCCGTACGTCTTTAAAAACGATGCTGGTCAGAACGTTACAGTCAATGGTGACCGCTATAGAGCCATGATTACTGACTTTTTCGTTCATCAATTGAACAACCATGATGTGCAGGAGCTGTGGTTTCAACAAGACGGCGCAACATGTCACACAGCTCGTGTCACAATTGATTTATTGAAGTAAACGTTTGATAACCGCATAGTTTCACGTTTCGGACCCGTGAATTGGCCTCCAAGATCGTGCGACTTAACGCCGCTAGACTATTTTCTGTGGGGATATGTGAAGTCGCTAGTCTACGCCGATAAGCCCGAAACGATTCATCACTTGGAGGACAACATTCGCAGCGTTATTGCCGATATACGGCCACAAAGGTTGGAAAAAGTCATCGAAAATTGGACCTCCAGATTAGACTACGTCCGAGCCAGCCGTGGCGGTCATATGCCAGAAGTCATATTTAAATTATAATGCCAGAAGGTTACCTTTCGAATAAAGTAAATTTCATGTCAATTTAAAAAATTCATCTTTGTTTTATTCCATTTACAAGTTCTATACCTCTATAAAAAACACCCTTTAGTAAGTTTCATTATTCCCTCAAAAAAACCCTTGCTAGTTTTTAAATGTAAGTTAATAAATTGTTAGTAATTTTTTTAAATGCCATAAAATTCCCTAACAAAACGCCACTGCTCCCAGTCCAGGCAAATCATATACCTGCTTCTTCATATTTTACCGAAATCCGTACGGCAGATGCTAAGACATCTGCAAAAGGCAAAAATAAATTTATCTCTAGCACATGGGGTCCAAAAACCCTAAAATCAAATAAAAAAACGTTGCATGCATATAATCTATGATGATAAATCTATAGCAATATCTCGACTATATATATTTTTTTAAAAGAAAAGGAATAAGGAGAGGAACAATGACTGGAGTCATAAATAAACTTAAAATTTTTGTGGAAAAATACGTGTGTTGTCGTCGAGTCCTTATTGGGGAAAAACAACCGTATTGAAAACCTTTTATGTTATTTTCGACACGAAGCCGTTCCACATCCAACCGCAAAAGGTCAATCGGGAATGTAGCTGGCGATGCGAATCGATATAATTTAAAGAAGTCGATACTATATTTCTAAAAGAGTCTAAATTAAATATAAACAAAAAAATATTATTCACTATGTAGAGCGAAACGTTAGAAAAATTGTCGTCTTTTGATCTTTTGATTTTCAAATAAAAAAAACCTATACCCAAGAAAATATTACAGAAAAAAAATGTATATATATATATATATATATATATATATATATATATATATATATATATATGAAGTAAAATGCGAACAGTAAATGCAAACTTCCCTCCATCATATCCTTTCTGTGTTAGAGGTTGCACAGTTAGAATAAATTGTTATAAAACGCAATTTATCCTATTCCACCACCATCGAGATAATGGCCTACCTGTACCACCATACCGAGAAGAAAGTCAAAACTTACCCTCCGCGCCACAGTGATACGGCAGAGGTACATGTTTTGTCTCTATTAGACTCATCAGGGTACCGAAATGCACCTGGCTGTGCAAAGGACAGATCGGAAGGAAGCATGCAAATACTGAACGCGGCTTCTCCGACCTCCCGCCGGATGGCGTATATATGTTTATGCCGATTTCACGGATTCCTCCGTGTGAGGTGCAATAGCAGTGGATATATTGCGTTTTATAACAATTTATTCTAACTGTGCAACCTCTAACACAGAAAGGATATGATGGAGGGAAGTTTGCATTTACTGTTCGCATTTTACTTCATTCATACGCGGAGCTGCATATAGTTGTACGTTTGCTGAATGTGATTTCAGCACTACAACGGCATAATGTGGATATATCCACTGTTGCATCTCACACGGAGGAATCCGTGAAATCCGCATAAACATATATACGCTATCCGGCGGGAGGTCGGAGAAGCCGCGTTCAGTATTTGCATGCTTCCTTTCGATCTGTCCTTTGCACAGCCAGGTGCATGTCGGTACCCTGATGAGTCTAATAGAGACAAAACATGTACCTCTGTCGTATCACTGTGGCGGGGAGGGTAAGTTTTGACTTTTTTCTTGGTATGGTGGTACAGGTAGGCCATCATCTCGATGGTGGTGGAATAGGATAAATTGCGTTTTATAACAATTTATTCTAACTGTGCTATTGCATCTCACACGGAGGAATCCGTGAAATCCGCATAAACATTATATATATATATATATATATATATATATATATATATATATATATATATATATATATATATATATATATATATATATATATATATATAATAAGAAATTGTCGGCTATGCGGACAAACACCTTTGATAAATATAATGCATATAAAATAAGAATTATAAACATATTTGATTCAAAAAGACATGAATCTTATAAACTAATAAATAAGTGATATTTTGAATAAGGTGTGAAGTGTTGTTATCTCGAAATAGTGACTGAAAAAGAAATTTGAAAACAATATAGTGAAATCCACGAAGATGAAAATCTTAATCACCCATTTTATAAACAGTGCGGGTAAAGATAATATTAATGAAAATAAATGTTAAATAATAACTATTTAGTGAAATATATACACTATTCATCAATAGTTAATAACATACTAGTTTCTACGTATTACAATAACAGTATTTGTTAAAACTTTGTAAAAAATATTGTAAATAAGTTTATTTTAATAAGAAACTAGGATAAAAGAGTACCTAATTATAGGTAAAACTTTGTTAAATAAGATAATAATATTAATAAGATAAGAATTATCAATTTTAGCAAGTTGTAGTTAAAATTTAAATGTATAAGTAAAATTTTCTTAGATGTAATCCAATTTTATTTATCAATTTTACGTGGTAAATAATAACCAAAAGTAAAGTTTAGATATATCAAAATGTCAGCAAAAGTCCAAAATTTACATAAATCGTAATTTATTGTCATCAAATAGAATATTTATTTCATAATATCAATAACATATCAAAATTTTTTCATAAATTGAGAATTAGAAATCTATTTTTATTTTGTATTTCAAAGTTTAAAATTTCATCTGGTTGCCAATTCACGTCAGGTGGCAGAAAAAAATTAAAACAAAAATTTATATCACGTGATCATTAACTATAAAAGCTAAAATTCATTTTTTTAAGGGAGTGTAGAGGTCCATCATTTGTACGGTAAACATCATAGTCTCGATCTTAAAAAAAATAACATAACCTCAATATATTCACTTGTTATTTTGAAAAGTAAAAGGAGTGGTTATTAATCGATTATAGTGAAAATTCGCTAGTTTTTTTTTTTATTAACGGGACCATAACCTAACAGTTTTCATTTGTTATTTTATAAATAAAGTTAAAGAAAGGCAGTGTGGATTTATTTGTGGTAAAGAAAACATTGCTGGTCTCATTCATTAGAATTTTTTCAAAAAAAGTAAAAGGAAGAAACATAGAGCTTGGATATTAAAATATCTGGAGATTGAAAATAAATTTTGAAGGACGGAAAAGAAGTTTAATAAATTAGTAAATAAATTATTTCAATAAGCAAGCAGCTGTGAAAAATATTTAAATAATTGGCAAAGGAGAAAGGATTTGTAAATTTTTCTTTCTTAAAAAAGGAAGGAGGAAATATAAAACGTGGATATAAAAAAATTTTCTGGAGATTTAAAATGTCTTTATTTATTGTTTAAGATATAAAAATTTTTGACTTGTCTGAAAATAAATTGATAAAATACATTTTGTACTAACCTTATTATGAAGAGTTATAGTTAATAATAAAAATAAATTGTTTAATTTGCACTGTATCAAGATCACTTTTTGATAATAACGGCACACAGTAAATTATTTTTAGATTGTTTAAAATAAAATCACATTTTAAGACGCTAATAATGTGTAACCGTTTAGGCATTTATACAATATTGCCACATTAAATAATTCTAAATCCCACAAAAGAATACAGTGCATATTGAATAATATTTGATAATTTAAATGGGTTTAGATAAGGTGATTTATAAAATTTACATAAAAAACTGCACCCACTGACATGGTTGTATTTTTCTAAATAAAATTTGTATTTGTGTTTCTGAATCATTAGTTTGAAATTTTGCGATAATAATTATATTTTCATCTGAACTCACCTGAGAGATTGAAAATTGACATCAATGTTTTAAATGTCAAATCACTAAAAACAGGGTACATTCAGAAATACAGCATATGTGTAATTGAGTGATATTTATTGAAAAAAAAAATTTGGTACAAATTGATTATACTTAGGTTCAGTTATTTGTGCCTGGCGCCCAACAATTTAATAAGTATTATATATATATATATATATATATATATATATATATATATATATATATATATATATATATATATATATATATATATATACATATACAGGGTGATTCAAAAATCGATCACGAAACTTAAGGGGGTGATTCTACTTGACAAAATAAGGGTAAAGCTTCATATAATTTTTTTTCAAAATGTCATTCGTTTTCGAGTTACAAGCCGTCCAAGTTCAAGTTTTTATTTTTTGTTTTTTGAATTACTCGCTTACAGGAAAACCGATTTGACTAATATTTGAAAGATAGGCTAAGTCTTCTGCGCTTCATCATTTTAGTAACAATTCACATTGATTGTTTGCCGCTAGAGGGCACTTTACCTACATTGAAAATGGTTTTTTTGTCATAATTTTTTAGTGTTGACAGCTACAGTAGTTTTTGGCATAATTTCTGAAAGACTGATGCCAGGCCTTTAAAAAAGGTGCTCTTTATTTACATCGCTAAACCCAACGGTTTAGACGTAAATCACCCTTAAAAATTAAGTGGTAAATTTACTTTTCTCATTTCATTACCACCAGCTACCAGGTAAATAGCTATCAAAGTATACTAGAGCTGTCAGTTGAACATCAAATAAATTCGCTTTTTAAACTATTTAATTTATAATCTTAAAATAACTAATAATGGCTAATCAGTAAATATTCATATTATGGATTATTGCGATATACATTTAATTGATAAAAATTAATGAAACAGTACTAAACAAACTAAAAAAGATTATCAAAATGTCCCCCATTTTCTTCTATACATTTCCTAACACTCTTCAAAAAATGTCGCCTAACTCGATGAAAAATTTCTGGTGTTTCTTTAATAATTTGGCACTTTTCGATTATCCTGAAGCGAAGATCCTCGACGTTGATTACTGGAATATCGTACACCAATTGTTTCAAATGACCCCAAAAGAAAAAATCCATAGGATTAAGGTCTGGTGACCTCGCTGCCCATGCCAATGGTCCACTTCGTCCTATCCATCGCTCAGGATACGTTGCATTCAAATACTGTCGGACACGTATACTAAAGTGGGGCGGAGCTCCGTCTTGGAGGATCCACATGTTGGCCCTTACTTCCAATGGCACATCTTCCAGATACAATGGGAGACGATTTTGGATAAAATCTAAGTATACGTCACCAGTTAATGGGCCATCAAAGAAATGAGGACCAATAAGGTAATCTCCTATTATCCCTGCCCACACATTTAGTGAAAATCTACGCTGATGTTTCGTTTCTACTACATTGTTTGGGTTCTCGTAAGCATATGTGTGGATGTTGTGTAGATTTGTTATGCCATCACGAGTAAAACCAGCTTCGTCAGTGAATAATATGACGCCAATTAATCGATTATCGTGTTCATACTTAGCTAGGATCTGATTGCACATTTCCAACCGTCTCGGCCGATCATCGTCATAAAGAGCCTGCATCTTTTTTGAATGAAACGGGTAGAGTTGTTCTTCTCTTAGTATCCTCCATGAACTAGCCTGACAGAGCCGCACTTCATTCCCAATTTTTCTAGTACTAATACCTGGATTATCTTCAATAATTTCAAGCACTCTTTCTTCTTGTTGCACGTTTCTAGCAGTTCTAGGTCTTCCCCTATTTCCATTATAACTTTTAAAGGAACCACATTCCGCAAGCCTCCTGTGCACACTGGAAAATGTTTGAGCATGAGGGATATTTCTTTCCGGATAACTCTCCATATAATATCTTCTTGCCAACTCTGCATTACCATTTGCTTTTCCATAACAAAAATGGATATCACAATATTCGATATTTGAATATTGGTGATTAGCCATTATTAGTTATTTTAAGATTATAAATTAAATAGTTTAAAAAGCGAATTTATTTGATGTTAAACTGACAGCTCTAGTATACTTTGATAGCTATTTACCTGGTAGCTGGTGGTAATGAAATGAGAAAAGTAAATTTACCACTTAATTTTTAAGGGTGATTTACGTCTAAACTGTTGGGTTTAGCGATGTAAATAAAGAGCACCTTTTTTAAAGGCCTGGCATCAGTCTTTCAGAAATTATGCCAAAAACTACTGTAGCTGTCAACACTAAAAAATTATGACAAAAAAACAATTTTCAATGTAGGTAAAGTGCCCTCTAGCGGCAAACAATCAATGTGAATTGTTACTAAAATGATGAAGCGCAGAAGACTTAGCCTATTTTTCAAATATTAGTCAAATCGGTTTTCCTGTAAGCGAGTAATTCAAAAAACAAAAAATAAAAACTTGAACTTGGACGGCTTGTAACTCGAAAACGAATGACATTTTGAAAAAAAATTATATGAAGCTCTACCCTTATTTTGTCAAGTAGAATCACCCCCTTAAGTTTCGTGATCGATTTTTGAATCACCCTGTATATATATATTATTTCGTTCTTTTTCACACTACTACCATAACCCTAGAAATTTGATTTGCCCACTCATAGATCGCCATAGAATCTCCCGATCACTGAGAATAAAGTCGACTGGCCTAGTCTATAAACTAACATAAATATGGTGCTCAGGTTATTGCAAATATATGATTCATAAATCGCATTTTACAATAAGAAACCACTAAAAGTTATGGTGTTTCGTCCTAGCTAACGGCGATGGTTGGTTTCGCCGCTGCCTTTCCCAGCCACCTTTTACGTACTTTCCATTTTTCGGATCTTATATTTGAACTTAAACCTTGACGGAATCTATAGGTGAGATATTCTGTGGGCGGTCGTTCATACAACAAGGTATATCATTGCATTGAGCAAGTAAATTAAAATATACTCATTACTTAGTGCTAAAAATTTCTACAATATTCGTAGACGTGATGACCACCAAGTAAATTTTTTAACTTTTGGCCCAGCATTTCTTAATTATTTTCGTTCTGAATACCGAAACAAACCAAAAAATATATTTTTAAAAAAAGTAAAACGATTACTAATAGATAATGCATTTTATAGCATTAAAGCTGTTATAAATGACAGATGTAATTCTAGATGAATATAATTTTATAATTTTACAGGTTTCCTGATATTGTTATTTTTTGATATATGTAAAATAATTTTAAGTTGCACTACTATCGATACTAAAATATCGATTCGAAAGCACATCAGTGTAATTTCTCTCCGAAAAAACGTCGTTATCGATCTCAGGTTTTTGCACGATACGGTCTTGTTATTGCAAAAAATGAACAGTTCCACCGCGGATTTCTTGAATTTCCATCATTTTACTTGGCTTCGACTTGGAATAATTTTCCACAACAACACGAAAATAGTGTGGAATGGTCTTATTAAATTTTATTCGAATATTACCATCCAGGCGTATGATAAAGTGCATAAGAAGTTCTCGTTAAAAGCTGTTGCGCACTAACTAATATTACTATTAGAAATATACCAAATAACAGCGAAACCCGCATTTATTGTCGTAAATGAATATATAAAACTTGGAAGAGCGGGATAATTTGAGCAAAATTTACATTTATTGATTTTGCTACTTTGTTAACGACATGCATGTACGATCAAAGGAAAAATAATCGAAACGCAACCATGCATGGGGACCATTTACACATTCGGGGTCAGGAGATACATACTCCAAAACACCCTCCCTTCTCCTTAATAATGCATTATGAGCACGAACATGACATATAAAACTGGACTGCTCATGTATAATACCTCTCTTATACTAAAAATGACCCCACCATGTTCCGTGCCATTACGTGCAAATAATTGGTTTGGCAACAATGAATTCCCTAAGTTTTTATTATATTGGTGAAAGTGTATTTTTGACATTGACTGAATACTTTTCATTTTGACAATAATTTATTTTTGATTTTGCTGTTTTATGCATTTTATCACATTTTTTGTAACGTTTTACTGAAAATTTCAAAGAGGAACGTGAATTTTAAGGTTTTTTTGGTATTATAAAAAATGCGATTCTTCATCGTAAGACGTGCAAATACATCATCTGGTAAATTAGAATTTATTTAATTGGTAAGTTTTAAAGCATTGAATAATAATTATTTAAAATTTTACCTTAGAATCAAATTGTAAATCTAAGGATAACAAGTTTAATCTTATGGATATGATGTATGATAATTTTTAAATGTTATCCATATTTTAGTTTCCTAAAAGAAAAGAAACTTCAAATTCAAGGGCTGAAGCAAATTGGTCATGATCATAATTCTTTTATACACCAGATGAGTAACTCTATTCAGAGCATTTTTTCTGGAAATAGTTTTATACAAGAAGATGAGCAAAAAGTTTCTGGTGTGCTTCTTACAAATAAACTGCCTGAAAAAAGCTATGAAGCACCGTTTGATGTAAACATCTTGAAGCAACTAAATTTGGACTTAATAACATACACTGGCTCTACAAAAAAAGTCCTGAATTAAGTGTGTATTAACCAACAACAATATCGTTTTACCATAAAGTTAATGTTAAACTGACATATAAAGCTGAACATCGAAACTGGTATGCTGTTAAAATTTAAAATGATTATACGTTTAAAAACCAATTAGTCCGGTCAAGTTAGCATCAAAAATAGGGTTAAGGTTACATTAATTCGCACCTTGCTAAAAATTGGCATGAATGTTGGGAATCCTATTATACACAATTTGTCAATTATCCACATCAATCCGAAGTGTGGAAAAAAATTTATTCAAGGTCAAATGTTGCAAAAATCGGTTTTTTGAGTTTTCCAGCTAAACGGTAAGTTTTATAATAAAAATAGGTGAGACAAAAATCATTCATCATGCAATTATCTTTTCCTAAGAATCACCATTTCGGAGATACAGCGATGCAAAATGTTGAAAAAGTTGTATTCTTCATAATATGCACACGTTTCCGCGCCACCCGTGAGGTAGTGTACATGGCGCGTTTTTTTTTACGTGGTTTCCCCGGTAGGCCTATTCCACGATCTATTGTGCTTCTGTTGAGTTAAAAAGCTATTGTATTAAATTGAAAATGGTACTATTGTAAATAACAAGAGCGGTGTAAGTAATGTGTAAATTGAGAAAATTATTCGTCTGATTGATACTTTTCTAATGGAACATAATCCATACTGTCTTGCTCTTCTTCTTCTTCTTCTCCTTCTTCTTCTTCTTCTTCTTCTTCTTCTTCTTCTTCTTCTTCTTTTTCTTCTTCTTCTTCTTCTTCCTGCTGAGTACAAATAAATTGTTCAAAGAGCAATGCATCAGATGTCTCCTCGCCTATATCGTAAGAATCCTCTTCTACTGGCGATTCAACATTGGAGCACGATTGGCCTCGACAACTGATACATGCTAATGAACAAAACAAACCAACTTTTTTACAGCCGCATTTAGCATTACACCCCGTTTTGCAATTGCAAAAAATTGAATTGAGGAGTTTTTCCGGTGCAGGAGGGAGTAAAGTCTGAATTGGTTCCAATATATTGTCAGTTAACTTCCAACCCCAGTCTTCTGGGTTTAGTTTATTACCAAGCCATACTTGAACTTGATAATATACTCGAAATAGATGTTGATGAGCAGAAGCAGAGGTTGGAGGAAGACAAGCTAATTGTACTTGTTTCTTTTAACACGTATTTTTTGCAAAAGATAAGTATCGAAACTTATCTAAGCACGTAATTTTTTTTGGAGCTCCGTAAATTGAAAGAAGAAAGCGAATTCCGTTGGTGATTACAGCTTGTGGAGTAGAGGTACTTTCTTTGAAAACATCAGCACAATCAACTAAATCTTGTCTCTCAAACAATTTCAAAACCGATCTTTTACCTCTCCTGAAAAATGCTGATGTCGTGTCGCAACCAGTTAGTGCATGTAGAAATAAGATATGATTTTGGCATTTTGAAAAAGCAGATAAACTCTTGGATGAATATATTTTTGATTGTTGTTGAGCCTTCCCAGGTTTTAAAAAATAAATAATTTTTTCAGTTGGCGTTCGAGCAGTAAGTAATACCAACAAATCAACATCTTCACCAACAAGAATAGTTGGATTTGTCGAGTTAAATTGTTCTATTGCTGTTTCAACTATCAGGACATCAGCATCATTATCAGCTTGCTTTACAGAGATATTTTCAGACGTAAATTTTTCTTTCAACATTGTAATGAACCGAGACTTGTTGTGATG
Organism: Diaprepes abbreviatus; assembly: GCA_034092305.1. Lineage (NCBI taxonomy): Eukaryota > Metazoa > Arthropoda > Insecta > Coleoptera > Curculionidae > Diaprepes > Diaprepes abbreviatus. Next base: position 3,089,231 of record JASJET010000054.1, on the reverse strand, counting down.
CTTGAGACTAATACTATTCTATCTAGGGAGGCCCTTCAAAAAGGAGCAGGTATACGAGCGTCGCCACGTGGACAATTGAATAGCAGACAGATGTTGCTCAAGGCCGTACGGTCATATAAAATGAGGGACTGGGTTTTTTTTGGAGTTTATATTTTTAAAACTGTATAATATGTATGTATACGCTACGAAAATTAATATTTTTACTTATATTATCGTTCTGTAACGTATATTACGGTAATTGACATGCATATTATGAAGAATACAACTTTTTCAACATTTTGCATCGCTGTATCTCCGAAATGGTGATTCTTAGGAAAAAAAGTGTATGAACAATTTTTATAGATAATTGCATGATGAATAATTTTTGTCTCACCTATTTTTATTATAAAACTTACCGTTTAGCTGGAAAACTCAAAAAACCGATTTTTGCAACATTTGACCTTGAATAAATTTTTTTCCACACTTCGGATTGATGTGGATAATTGACAAATTGTGTATAATAGGGTTACCAACATTCATGCCAATTTTTAGCAAGGTGCGAATTAATGTAACCTTCAATGTCTATTTTGACCGGACTATATATTAATTCATGATATAAAATTTTTAAAAATAAATGCCTTAATACTTTTTTTCGTTAACTTCTTATAGTCTACGTCCGAATAAGGATGTTTCTAAAAAAGATATTAAAAAAAAAATTAGTCTCGATTTGTTTTTGGCGCATATTTCACATTTTAGCTATTTTGCTAAATAACAGTTTTATTGTAAAAAATAAAATATGTAAACAGTCATAGAAAAAGAATTTTCATTTATTTATAAGAACTGACATTTCATGCTTGTTATCTAAAAATAATAAAATTGTTACATATTTACGCTGTTCCAAAGAAGTTAAAAAATTAGCTTTATTGGAGTTGCTTTAAACAGAAAAATTATAATTTTGAGGAAACTAAAAGTAGAAATTCAAGTTAAATATTGTTTTACAGAAACAATTATCCTGGGCTGCGATTCTATAAGAGTAAAGGGAAAGAGAATGTCATAATAAGGATCTTTTATCTTTGTTCAGTCTGTATTAACACATAAGTATATCACTGTCCTAAAAGAGATAAGGGAAGAGAATGTCAAAAAATATGCTTACAGAATCGGAGCTCTGGTCTTTTTTATTGAATATACTCAATTAACCTGTCAAGTAAAACAAGGAAGAGCAATTTATTGTTTTAGATATAGTATAAAAAGAGATAGTTATTGTCTAAACCTGTTAGTTAGAATAATAGAATTGACATTTATACAGGACACACTCACGCCAATGTAAGAAACTAGCAGGGAATTCAATATTGCCATACAAATCATTGCACCTCGGGGCGACCAATAAGGGGGGGGGGTCAAAATATTATTTTCATGAGCAGTCCAGTTTTATATGTCAATGATTATGAGCCAGAAGCGTTCATTTTTCTTTCTAACGAGCGCACTTGAATTTTTAAAACAAAACGCAAAAGTTAGGCGCGAAATAATAAAAAACCATTAAAAAAATATCTTATATTAACAGGAAAATGCACCGTCGAACGTAGTTATATCATAAAAAATTAAAATCTCCAATCTGGCAGCGGTAATTCACTGCTATCCGGCGTCTTTTAAAAAATTAATTTTAATTCCGTTCTAGGCGCGAAAACAGTTGAAACTCAATTGCTTTGTTAAAGATTTAGTTTAACGCAGATTGTTTTTTCAGACAATGTTGGAAAAACGTAAATAAAAAGACATTTGTACGGAATATTTTCATTGATTGCGACTTTGATACCTTTCGAAGAGGTTTTTTAAGTTGCATAAGAGCTAACAAGTGTTTTTCGGCTCTGGAAAATAAAATACTTTAAAATAACTTTTAAAAAGTCGCTAAAAAAAAGGAAAAATAACAATACCCGATGTCAATTTGAAACCTTTCCACTTTTAGTGTCATCTTTCTACTAAATCAGCGGTTCCCAACCTTTTTCTTCTTGCGACCCCGAAAACTTCAACATTCCAGTTTTGAAGAAAATCGGAAAAAGTTCATTCTTTTTGTCCGTCATACTGAATTTTTTAAAAATAATTTCAGATTCATTACGTGCGATCCCGAAAACTTCCTAATATTATTTTTGGAGAAAATCGGATAAAATCAATTTTTTGTCGCCATATTGAATCCGTCAAATTGAATTTTTTAAAAATACTTTCAATTTCGTTATGTGCGACCCCTAAAACTCTCCTATATATATATATATATATATATATATATATATATATATATATATATATATATATATATATATATATATATATATATATATATATATATATATATATGTATATATTTATATATATATGCAGAAAATCGGAAAAAGTTCATTCTTTTTGTCCGCTATATTGTGTCTGCCATACTAAATTTTTTAAAAATAATTTCAAATTAATTATTTGCGACTTCAAAACTCCCTAATATCAATTTTGAAGAAAATCGGACAAAATCAATTTTTTTTTGTCGCCACATTGAAACTGCCATATTGAATTTCTTAAAAATAATTTCAGATTCGTTATGTGCAACTCAAAAACTACCCTATACCAATTTGGAGAAAACTGGAATAAATTTCCCGCTTTAGGCAGTCCAGTGTATTTTCAACTTCATACGATTTTTCATTTATCGGAAAAAATATATCGATAGTACAAATCGATATCAAATAATTTGATAATATCGAATTAATTCGATATATCGAGGGCATATATCGGTATTTTATTAAATATCGAGGTATATCGAGAGTAGTGGTTAGCGGGAAGGCCTTGCTTCCAGATTTTATATATCAATCGGAATATTAAAATTTATTTATGCGCTCGTTGCCTCACAGAAGGCAATGACAAACCATTGTACGGTATTCGGTTTGGTAAAATCTTCTCAGATGTGCTTCGGAAGGCACGTAAACCCGGTAGTTGAGCTTATTTCTGTACAACATAATAGACATACAATATAGCGAAACAACAGAAATCCGAAAAATACAGAAATTTATCAAATTCCATGTCAGGATTGTTCCAAAGTTTATTTATATGGGCCAAACAACAACATATTAAATCAACTAATGGGCATTGATACGACAACAAGAAAATAAAACCGCACTGACAATTCATGAAAGTAAAAATTTACATAAATTCAATTTTCCAGAAACAAAAATATTACAAACGGAAAATAAAAAAAATGAACATTTTAGAAATGATACATATTAAAAATATATAGACTCAATAAATGAAAATTTTGATATTTTGTACGCCATATTGGGTCAGCCATATTAAATTTTGTAAAAATACCTTCAAATTCTTTATATGCGACCTCGAAAACTCTTCTTTACCAATTTTGGAGAAAATCGGAAAAAGTTCATTTTTTGTCCACCATAGTGAGTCCGCCATATTGAATTTTTTTAAGAATAACTTCAAATTCTTTATATGCGACCGCGAAAACTCCCTTATACTAATTTTGGGCAAAATCGGAAAAAGTTCAATCTTTTTGTCCACCATATTGAATCCACCATACTGAATTTTTTAAAAATCATTTTAGATTCGTTATTTGCGGCCCAGAAAACACCCTAATATCATTTTTAAAAACTAAAATTTCAGTAAGAAATAAAGAAATCTTTCTGCCGTATTTAAATAGTTTGTTATATATGTAATTCTCCTTTCAGGCAGAGAATATGAAAAATATATATCCAAACAGTTTATTTCCTGCAAATATCGCTCTAGTCCTCTCTCCATACGCGTTTCTATCACCTTATGATTTCGTCAGTGGAGCTGTATCGGACCGAGAGCAACATTAGCAGGAAATAACTGATATAAGAAATACAAACTTCAAGGTAGGTCGGCAGGATATTGCACCTGCCATCTACCAACCTCGATGTCAGACTGAAAAATATCGTCAGTCGAACGACATCTATGAATCATTGGTCATCCAATGCAACCCCGAAAACTATTTTATACCAATTTTGGAGAAAATCGCAAAAAGTTAATATTTTTGTCCGTTATATTGGATCCGCCATATTGAATTTTTTAAAAATAATTTCAGATTCGTTATTTGCGACCACGAAAACTTCTTAACATCAGTTTTGCAGAAAATCCGACAAAATCAATTTGTTTGTCGCCATATTGAATCCGCCATATTGAATTTTTTAAAAATAATTTCAGATTTGTTATGTGCGATCCCGAAAATTCCCCCATACAAATTTTGGAGATAATCGGAAAAAAAATAATTTTTTGTTCGCCATATTGGATCCGCCATACTGAATTTTGAAAAAATCGGACAAAATTATTTTTCTGTCCGCCATATTATCAGCCTCATCTTGGATTTTACTTCACCAATTTCATCCAAAATGATATGGGACCTCCGCAGTAACTTCCTGAACATAACGTAAAAAAATCATTCAAATCGGTACCGCCGTTCCAGTGTAATCGATGTACATACATAGAAACAGGCGCGGATCCCAGAGCTTTGAGTTTAGGAAAATGGACCCTATTTTTCCTCTTATACTACAGTTTATTTAAGAACTAGAGAGAGCAATTAATCATTTTTTACCCTTTTTCTCTTCGCAAACTACTTGTATTCTTTAGTCCGGTGTCTTTAGCAAAATCTGTTAGACACATATATTTTTCATAGGAATGGGTTAGAAATTTTGTAATCAAAATTACTGGTCTATAATAATGAACTAAAACGTAGCCTTATTCTCACAAAAAATTCGAAGTTATAATTTAAATACTTACAAAATATCCATTGTCAAAAATACAAAAAGGTAAACATATATAAAAAAATAAATTCGTCCATATATTATTAAAATATTTTTGGAGCTATCGGTCATTTTATTATTAATTAAAAACTTTTTTAGGGTATTTGACGTTTCGGTTTATTTACTTCTTAAACCATCTGCAGAATTACAATTAAACACTAAAAAGGGATTCAAATGTATTTACTTTTTTTTATGTTGTAATTAATATTAGACCTACTTATTTTTATTTCTGTTGTACTGATATCTTAATTTAATTTACTTCATTATATGGAAAAACTATAGTCCCAAAACAATAAGATAAATATGTTAATTCTACACGCTTAAGAAAAAGACACAAATACAATAATAAAATAATAAAAAACTTACAGCTAATTAGAATTAAATATATATAAAATTAAAGAGTGGGACACACTAAAATAAAAATATATAAAAAAACATATAAACAACATTAAAAAATAAATACAACAAAAACAACAATTTAAATAATAAATTGTGTTTACACTAGTAAATATTACGTATCTAATTCCTAATCAAAGTCAGTGAAACTATCTTCGCTCAAATTAATTATAATTGGTTCCCCTATCTCACCGATCATGAGATCGAGTTCTCACATTTTGTTTTATTCTTTTATTATATGGATTTTTCCCAATTTTCCACAGTAACTTTATTCAAAAAAATCTTTCAAAAGTTAAGTTAAATTATTAATTTTGTTAATTGTGTTATTTCTAGCAACTCTACTTTTTACTTGAGAGAGATATTTACTTCTCCAACGGACAGTTTCCGAACGATCTATAGGAACAGATTTTCTATCTGGCTTTTCCCCAGCAAAAATTAAGTTCTCTGAGCAATTTCCAGAGATCAGTTCTTTTAATATCAGGTAAATCGCGATCTTCATTGATTTTAGTCAGAATTTTGTAGACGGTTGGGATCTGCTTCTCATAATAAAATGTATATACAACCCCTTTAATTGCAGTTTTCATTTCTTCTTCCAACAAGGTTTTTCATCTGCCTGTGATCGAATGTGGCTTGGGAGTACTAACAATTCCAGTCGTTTTCTCCTTCAGTATTCGTACGGTACATAGTAGATTATCCAACGCCTGTCATATTGGCATTCCAACTCCTGTCATATATACATTCATCGTAATAAGTTTTTCGTTGAGAAAAAATGCCCTGGTTTAACGATTTTGGAATAAATATAGAGGTGAAAGCCATATCTTTTGGGTATCTCACTAATCTCAAATAATATATAAAAATAAGCGTAAACAAGATAAATCACTAAAGACACACTGTAAGGTGTACTTTGCTCACTGACAGAAATTAAATTAAACTATCAGAAATTCTATGTTGCAGTAAATTTTTAAAATATATTTAAATATAATGAAATATAATTAGATTTACGGCAGTTCTCAGTTACCAGCGGCACTGGAGCAGGCACGTTGGAGGTTTCAGTAACAGTTTTATTACTCTCTCTAGTTCTTGAACAGAGTATAGGAATGTGTATACTTGAGATCGCCCCCCCCCCTCTCAAGAGCTTTGAATTCAGGAAAATAGAATCCATTCTGCCTTTTATATTAGGAATGTGTATACTGCTTGTACTCCGCCCCCCCCCCCCCCCGCCCCCCGTTGACAACTTGTTTTTCTTGCATACTGTACTTTTGTGATATCACCCCCCCCCCCCCAAAGAGAGAGGCTGGATCCGCCCCTGCATAGAAATCGATTAAAAAGAAACCATTGCTATAAACAAATTGGTCCAAAGTGTCATTAATGAAGTTTAAAAGGCCTTCTTTATTCCATGAATAACATCCCCACAGAAAAACGTTGTCCTAATCATATTTAACTGTGGGTGTAACATGTTTAGGTTTATATTTTTATTATTTTTTTATTACAACCCATTTTCCGTACAAATTTTATTATTTATAATGACGCTCAATAAACTAAAACATGAACTACTAAACACCTAAACACTCTTGTCTGTAAACCCCTAAAAATAGACACCCATAAAATTCTCTACTGCAAGCTAAACGGTGTATTTTCGGCACAAAATTATTTTCGGAACTTCTGCCACACTTCTGTTTGAAATTCCAGTTCTTTGAAAATTTTAACTCTGCCGAATGACACGACTGTTTTAAACCGTCCCGTTGCGGATAAATAGCAATTTTCCGAGTTTGATTTATCGAAAACGACCGAATTAGTGGGAATATTAGCGTAATCAGTGGTAAAAATACGGTTTGCAATAACTGAATTAGTCGTTTTGTGAATATAAAATAGTGAGCCGTGAAAAAAAAAAAAACAATTGTGCGTGGACCTACTATTCATATTTTATTAAAACAAGTGAAAAAAATCATAGTGGAAACTTCAATTTAAAAAAAAAAACACACACAATCGGCGCACAGGTGCTTTGATAAAATAAATGAACCACTAAAATTCAGTTTGCTTTGAACAAAATAAGGAATCAATGGCTTTTGTTTTTCGGTTGACTAGATGAAAAGAGATTGATTGAAGTTAGGCATGAGACTCGCGTAAACTCTGGAAAAATGCGAAGCCGTTGGAAAACAAGTGATAAACGTCACTGATAATGATGGTGGTATATTATGACAAGCGAAAAATATGTTTTTAAATATGTACATATTATGGTTAAAACAAGTGAAATGACACATACTTTGTTTAACGGTCTATTGCGATGACATTATGTTATTTTTAGAAAGTACCTACTCCTTTGTTTTAAAACGGTTCGTTAATTTTAAATTACCGAATGCTTAGAATTCTTGGAATATTTTTTATGTGACTGCTGTTTCATTAAGATTGTAACGAAAACATTTCATTTAAATAACTAAGAATCACAAACTACTTATATATATATATATATATATATATATATATATATATATATATATATATATATAGGAATTAATTTTTCTTGGACCATTAAATATGTTTTTAGTTGGTCATTTTCTTGGAAATGTGGTTCATTTTTATGTTGAAACTACATATATAACGTAGTCATACTTATTGTATATATATTTCATATTTCAGGACGTTTCGATTCTTTCGAATCTTGTTGAACTGAAGGTTTCGGCGGATTCTACAAAAATGTACATTTTTAATATTATTATATACGGAATAACGGGTAAAAACTTACCATTAGGAACAGAGATTTTTGTTTTACATAAAAATTAATTACATCACAACCAATTATAATCACACACTTTCTTGTATATTAACTTTTCAAAAGTATTTTTAAAAGTCCAGCTAGAAGAATGGACACTACATTTTTAACCCTATAGCTGCCTTGACTTGACTGAATGTGGAACCCAGATGGTCTATGTTTTAGGTACTTTAAGTGGCGTAAAAAGTTTGGGTTTTTTTTGAAGTGATATCTTTCTGAAAAAATATCGTGATTCAATTTAGAAGAATTGAAAGCGGAGAATTATTTTTATTTACTGTTTTATTTATTTTAGAAATTCCCTTAGATTGGTTTATTTTCTCTTCTTCTTCTTTTTCTAGGTAGAACCAAGTTCTGTTATCTATACAATGCCTCATCGATCCTCGTTTGAAGTCGAAATCCAGCTGTCTCTCCATCTTTTGGGGGGCCGTCCAGGCGGCCGTTTGGTGTTTGGTTTCTCCCTCATCACGGTTTTTGCTAGTCTGTCATCGTCCATTCGTTCCACGTGATCTCTCCACTGCCTACGACGGTTTCGGACCCACTTCACAACATCCCTCACTCCGCTGTCCTCGCGTATTTTTGCATTTCTTATTCTATCTCTTAAACTTGTTCCCGTGATCATTCTCACCGTTTTCATTTCTGTGGTTCTCATAATTTGTTTCGTCTTTGTGGTTTCATTTCTTGTTTCTGCGCCGTAGGTCAGTATCGGTCTTACACAGACCTTGTAAATTCTTGCTTTGCTCTCAACCGTCATATGTTTATTGTTCCAGATTATGTCTCTTAGTTGGCCTGATATCATGGCCGCTTTGTTGGCTTGTGTGCGTACTTCTTCCGTTACTGCCCTGTTACTTGTTACCTGTGCTCCCAGGTATTTAAACTTCCCAACCTGTTCGATATGTTTGTCATCAACCATTAGTTTGCATATTACCATTGCTTTGGTTTTCTCCACAGATATCTTCATATTATACTGTTTGGCTGTTCAATTGAGATGGAAAAGCATTCTTTGTAAGTGTGTTTATTTTAATATGTTGAAATAAATTTGATTTAGATTATTAATGTCTGTTTTATCATTTACGGCATTCGGATTTTTTTTATTGCGATCATTTCCTAAAATTCTCGTTTTCCTTACGAAATGATCGCAATAAAAAAAAATCCGAATACCGTAAATGATAAAACAGACATTAATAATCTAAATCAAATTTATTTCAACATACTAAAATAAACCAATATAAGAGAATTTCTAAAATAAATAAAACAATAAATAAAAATAATTCTCCGCTTTCAATTCTTCTAAATTGAATCACGATATTTTTTCAAAAAAATACCACTTCATTTAAATGACCCAAACTTTTTACGCCCCTTAAAGTACCTAAAACATACACCATCTGGGTTCCACATTCAGTCAAGTCAAGGCAGTTATAGGGTTAAAAATGTAGTGTCCATTCTTCTAACTAGACTTTTAAAATACTTTTAAAAAGTGAATATACAAAAGAGTGAGTGATTACTATTGGTTTGTGATGTAATTAATTTTTGTTTAAAACAAAAATCTCTGTTCTTAATGGTAAGTTTTTAACCTCTTATTCCATATATAATAATATTAAAAATGTACATTTTTGTAGCATCCGCATCAGTTGAAAAAGATTCGAAAGAATTGAAATGTCCTGAAATATAAAAATATATATGTATAAGGTGAGTCAACGATGGGATGAAGTAAGTTTGTGCCTTTTCGGTGAAATTTACAAAGAAACTATATTTATTGTTTGATACAGTTTATTTTTACGCAGATTTTAAAAATATTTAGGACTCTACAGGGTGAGCCAAAAAACTAGGACAGCATAAAGTTGTATTTTTTTAAATAGAACACCCTATATACGAATCGTATTTTCGATTTAGCTTATAATTTTAAATCTTTTTTATTAAGGGTTTACTATAACAAAACTTTATAGTTTCTGAGATAATTAAGTTTAAAGAAAAAAAGTCACATTTTCAAGCATCAATTCAATCCTAAATAACGTTTTCAATTTTGTGACAAATATATTCAAATTTGGAATTTAGCAAGGCCAAGGACAAGATAACATAATTTTTACCTAATATTTGCAATAAAAGCTACAGGGTGTTGAACACATCGGCTCAAATTTGAACAAGTTTAAATGAATAAATATCTTTTTTTTAAATGGTACACCCTGTATATTTTCATGTTATTTAATAGAGTAATAAAAACCCTAAAAGTTTTGATCAATATATCCTATACCTATTTATAATAGTTTTTGAGATATTTCAGTTTGTCTTATTTTCCATACTTTTTTACAGAAATAGTCTTCATTATCATAGTAGCCATGTAAAATAATAAAAATAAACTACAGAAACAAACAGAATGTGGTTAAATATGACGAAATACATTATTCGTTATATTACAACGGCAATAGTTTAATTAAACATAATGTAAAAAAATTAACACAACAATAACGACAAGGCAAATACATATTTACTTTTATACTAAATTGAAACAAAAAAATTACCTATTAAATACTGAGATTAATTATTTCTTTTTAATAAGTGTTCGAATAAACGACCCTCTTGTGCAATGCACAAATTTAGTCTTTTTTGCAGATTTTCTCGGACTCTGGACAAAATTAGTGGCGTTATTGTTCTACAGGTATCCCTAATCCTGTTTCGCATATCTTCCACTGTTGTTGGTGGATTAACATACACCTTATTTTTATATAACCCCATAGGAAGAAATCTAATGGGGTGATGTCGCAAGACCTTGGTGGCCACTCAATGAAACCCCTACGTCCAATCCATTTTTGCGGATATCGTTGGTCCAAAAACGCACGAACTTCACGATGGTAATGCGGAGGCGCACCATCGTGCTGGAACCACATACTGTCGAGCTCATCCCTATCGAGACCTTGAAGCAGTTGGGGTAGTTCTTCTTGTAGAAAGTTCAGGTAACTATGGCCATTTAGTGGTTCATTAAAAAAGTGGGGTCCAATAATTCGATTATGATGAATACCACACCAAACATTTAATGACCAGTGGTTTTGATGTTGCACCTCTCTAATCCAAAATGGGTTTTCTGTGGCATAATAATGCATGTTGCGTCTATTTACGGCACCGTTACTTCTAAAAGTAGTTTCATCACTAAACATTACCTTGCATAATAAATTTGGATTTAATTGAATCTCCGCATTTATTGTACGACAAAAGTTTACACGACTTTCAAAATCCTGTCCATGCAATTCTTGGTGTAATTCCATGTGATATGGATGATACCTATACTTGGTAGTACGATTAGCGGTGGATTGTGATGTTTCACATAATGCTGCTAACTGACGGCTACCAATATAAGGATTTTCCTGAACATTTAACAATACTTGTAGTTCTTTTTCTTCATTAGTTACTGGTTTGTTGACCACTTTACGTTTTGGATAATCAACACAGAAGAATCAAATCTTTGCATTAAGTTTTGAAAAGTATGGGTATTAGGCTGGCGTCGATCAGGATACTTCATTTTGTAAATTCTTTGAGCAAGAAGGCAATTTTTTTGAGCCTCTCCTATTGTATAAATCATATCTATTAACTCATTCTTTGGAAAATTCATTTTACAATATAAGATGAATGCAAAAAAAAAAACAAACTACACTACATAAAAACCAAAAGAAGCGATTGCGGTTATAAATTTGACACACAGAAAAATGTTCTTTTACATTGTTTTTGCCATGGCTACTATGATAATGAAGACTATTTCTGTAAAAAAGTATGGGAAATAAGAAAAACTGAAATATCTCAAAAACTATTATAAATAGGTATAGGATATATTGAACAAAACTTTTAGGGTTTTTATTATTCTATTAAATAACATGAAAATATACAGGGTGTACCATTTAAAAAAAAAGATATTTATTCATTTAAACTTGTTCAAATTTGAGCCGATGTATTCAACACCCTGTAGCTTTTATATATATATAGTAAACCCTTAATAAAAAAGATTTAAAATTATAAGCTAAATCGAAAATACGATTCGTATATAGGGTATTCTATTTAAAAAAATACAACTTTATGCTGTCCTAGTTTTTTGGCTCACCCTGTAGAGTCCTAAATATTTTTAAAATCTGCGTAAAAATAAACTGTATCAAACAATAAATATAGTTTCTTTGTTAATTTCACCGAAAAGGCACAAACCTACTTCATCCAATCGTTGACTCACCCTGTACAATAAGTATGACTACTTTATATATGTAGTTTCAATATAAAAATGAACCATATTCCCAAGAAAATAACCAACTAAATATATATATATATATATATATATATATATATATATATATATATATATATATATATATATATATATTAAATGTATATGTCATTATATTGAACCGGAATATTCCGAGTTGTTAAGGCTTAGGAAATGAGAAAAAAAAGTGTTAAAAATAGTGTGTTTTTGAAAGTGTTTTTAAACAATAAATTTTCGTTATAGAAATCTAATATTTACGTTTTTATTTAGGCCATAACGACTATTAAATTATCGCATTCTAAGAAACATTGCAAAACGATTAAACCGCCGATATAAAAGTAAAATGATGCAAGATCTGGATGAAAGTTCGGAATAAACATATGTTTAATAACAAAGAGTATTTTTAGTGAAATGAATAGTTTGTATGAAAATCAATGTAATATGCCTTCAAAGATAAGTGGACCCGTATTGAAATTCATTGAGAGTTTGGAAGAAATATCGGCGAGCAAAGGTTGGTAAACGTAATAAATGTACTATTTTTAGAAAGATATCAACTGTATGTATATAAATGGGGATTTATATAGATCAGATTGATTGGGAGACTATAAATATTAATTATTTTACCTTTGAAATTATTCATCTGTAAAAATTTATTGAAGTATCGTCAGTTGCTAATATACCTGCAATAAAACAAGGTAATATACTCTGTTGTAGTTATATACACAGTGGATTACAAAAATATTTCTTTATTTTATTCAAAAATAATTAAAATAATACTATATCTAGAAGTAAAAATATATTTTTTGGTTATTATTCTTTTGAAATAATATTTTTGGTAACTCAGGTCTACAAGGTTCTGTTGTTGTGCACCTGGGGTCATTTCCAAGGTAATTTGCTACGTAGACTCCGAATCTGAAATCAGAATTATCCTATCACGTCATGATTTTGAGATATTTGAGGCTATGTACTCGAAAAAATTTTTTTTTGCTAATTTTGTGGTTATGTGCAGAATGCACAAATTTTTTTTGGTCTTCTTTCTAGTAGCATCATTTAATAATAACACAGATTTACAAAAAAAATGGATGCCTCTTATCTAATTAGTCGTCCTCAATCCAAATCTGAAGTCCGCTAACCTCTATCAAGTCAGGTTCAAGGTCATTTCAAGGTCAAATGGAGTAAAATTCACTAAATAAATCTGAAGAAGTAGATAAGTACGTTTTTGAGGTTGCTGAATCCAATTTCGTGGTTTGGGTTTGTTTAATTCCTCAAGGTCGACTATAGGTCATTAAAGGGTTATTACAAGGTCAAATTGAGACAAATCCACTAAATAAATTCGAAAAAGGAGATAAGTGGGGTTTTGGGATCGCTAAATCCATATTCGCTGTTTGTTTAATCCCTCAAGGTCAGCTAGGGGTCATTTCAGCGTCATTTCAAGGTAAAAGTGAGAAAAATCTCCTAAATAGATCTGAAATAGAAAATAGGTAGACTTTTGAGGGAGCTGAGTTTGAATGCGCGGTTTGTCTATTACCTCAAGGTTAACCTTAGGTCAATTCAAGGTCGTTTTAAGATCAAATTGAAAAAATCTACTAAAAAAGTCTGCAAAAGAAGAGAACGCACGTGGAGCTAGATCAATATCCGTTACATAGCAGACAGGCAAGCGGATGATATTTTTGAGCCGAATCTCGAGCTCCCAAAACCTCGTACACCACGCACAGTTAGACTGATGTCCGTTACACAGCAGAGAGGGGAGCGGATCAAGTTTTTAAGAACAAACGAAGTTATGAAATATAATCAGAAATATAATGAGCATTTACATTAATCGTTTCAGGCTTATTTTGAAAGGAAAAGTAGCATTAAATGATGCAGTTAAAAAAAAAGACCAAAAAAATGTGTGCAAATAACCTAAAAACTAGCCAAAAAAAAACATTTTTCGAGTATATAACCTCAAATATTTCAAAATCCTTACATGGTGGACCAGTTCTAATCGCGGATTGGGATTTTACGTGGTAAATAACTTTGAAAATGACCTCCAGCTACCCAATATTAATAATGACCCCATTTTTTGTAGGCCTGTGTTATAAAGGGTATTTTTTATAGAGGTATAAAACTTTAAGTTGGCAATATTTTTTTACCTGGCGGCCATTTTGTCAGCTAAGTGATTTATGTTTAGTTTGGTTTGGCATTTCAACATGAATAGACTGACGCCTGAACAACGCTTCCAAATTGTGCAAATTTATTTTGAAAATCATGGTTCTGTTCGAAATACGTATCGCGCACTACGTCCATTTTACGGTCAACATAATCGTCCATCAGAGCTATTAATTCGATTAACTATGGAACGTTTTCGCACCACGTTTACTCTAAAAGATAATACGCATCCCCAGAGACATCGTACAGTGCGTACAGAAGAAGTCATTGCTGCTGTAGAGCGTAGCGTAGAGGAAGACCCGAATCAGTCTATCCTCCATCGTGCACAGGAATTGGATATGTGTCCATTCACTTTATGGAAGATTTTGCGGAAAGATCTTGGTTTGCGTGCTTACAAAATCCAACTCGTGCAAGAATTTAAGCCACACGATCACCTAGCAAGGCGTAGATTCGGTGAACGGGCCCAAAACAAGATTGCCGTTGATCCCGATTTTCATAAGCGAATTTTGTTTAGCGATGAAGCTCACTTTTGTTTGAATGGATACGTCAATATACAAAACTGCCGTATTTGGAGTGATGATAATCCTCAAGTGTATGTTGAGACACCGTTACATTCAGAAAAACTGACTGTTTGGTGTGCTTTATGGGCTGGTGGAATCATTGGTCCGTACTTCTTTAAAAACGATGCTGGTCAGAACGTTACAGTCAATGGTGACCGCTATAGAGCCATGATTACTGACTTTTTCGTTCATCAATTGAACAACCATGATGTGCAGGAGCTGTGGTTTCAACAAGACGGCGCAACATGTCACACAGCTCGTGCCACAATTGATTTATAGAAGGAAACGTTTGGTAACCGCATAGTTTCACGTTTCGGACCCGTGAATTGGCCTCCAAGATCGTGCGACTTAACGCCGCTAGACTATTTTCTGTGGGGATATGTGAAGTCGCTAGTCTACGCCGATAAGCCCGAAACGATTGAGGACTTGGAGGACAACATTCGCCGCGTTATTGCCGATATACAGCCACAAATGTTGGAAAAAGTCATCGAAAATTGGACCTCCAGATTAGACTACGCCCGAGCCAGCCGTGGCAGTCATATGCCAGAAGTCATATTTAAATTATAATGCCAGAAGGTTATCTTTTGAATAAAGTAAATTTCATGTCAATTTAAAACATTCATCTTTGTTTTATTCCATTTAAAAATTCAATACCTCTATAAAAAACACCCTTTAGTTACTTAAGTCTGTAGCTTCGCTAGAAATTACTCACTATTGTTCTAAGGTGGCTTCCTTCTCGTCAGCAGCTGTAACGTCACTGGAGGGGGGGGGAGGAGAGTGTTAAATAACCCGACCTCTGTCGATCGATAGACTGTCGAAACGAGGCACGAGCTCTGTCGACTTTGAAAAATGTTAAATTGGTACACTATCGAAAAATTGGTATGATGAAAATTCGAATGAGACTAGGCTTGTTGGTACTTATTTTCTAGTAAATCGGGGATGTAGATTACGAATTTATGGTAAAAAATTAAATTAGGGCAATTATCTAAATTTAATTAAACGTTGAATAAATTTAAAAAATTGTTTTTCTTCAATACACGATTCTAACCAACCTTGGCAAGTCAAACAGTAATACTTAAACTATTTACTAAACCAGCAACCCTCTGAAAGCAATAAAACTCCATCACTCTCTATAGATTCCACGTGATGAAATCAGGATGCTCCGGTATCGCATGAAAAAGCTCCCGCTTATGGAAACATTACCGAGGAATCAATGAAAAAAGAAAAAACGCAATAAAAGCGCCAGACTACTCTTAACAAAATAAAATAAAGCTCATAAAGAGGCTTTTTATTTGATTTCAAGTTGTTGTGTAAGAACATAAAAGGAAAGTGAGAGGCGATAAAGGGCTCTAGAGATGAAAAGAAACTTTAGATTTTGAGCTCGGTATCGCTGAACGTAATGTTTTATTTTTTTTTTTTTCGTATCGAGGGGTAGGAAAATATGGATGTTTTATTTACTTACTACGTAGTAAAATCTCTTCGCTTGTAGTTCATAGTCTTGGCGCCGAGGGGTTTTTTGTCGCCGAACAAGAAAGTTTTTCTTATATATTTAAGGCTCGATGCTTCAAGGATCTCAATTTATTAAAGTTTCTCTCCCATACCACCTGGGGCTCAGACTTCCATACGCTCCTCATAATATACAATTCCATCATTCTCCCCAAGCTGGACTATGGGTGCATTGCTTACGACTCGGCTAGGCCCTCGTATATCTCTTCCCTTGACCCTATCCAGAACCAAGCCCTACGATTATCGACTGGTGCATTTCGTACCTCCCCAATAGTCAGTCTTCAGTGCATTACTCCTCTGTGTCTCCGACGTTCTTCTCTTCTTATAAAATATCTCATATCTGTCAAATCTAGACCATTCCTTTTAGATTATGATAAAATCCTTAATCCTTCTGATTTCCTGGTTGTCTCAAATATCACATTGGGTGCCAATGATAGAGCTTCTGCATTTATAGCCTCCCATAACATATCCATTCTCAATACTACCCCCTCAGGTCTTCTCCCCCTGGGATTTTCCCCCTTTTGAAATCAATTTTGATCTTCTGCAGTATGATAAGAACAATACTCTACCTTCCATTATCAAACAACACTTCCTTAGCCTAATTAACTCTAAGTTCAAATCTTTCAAACTATCGTTGACCGACGGTTCCAAATCGGATCAAGGGGTAGGCTCAGCTGCCGTAACCAGCTTTTCATGCAACAAAACAAAGTTAAATCCACTTTCATCCATTTTTTCAGCTGAGTTATTTGCCATCAAGCAATGTATCAGAGAAATAATTAAGCACTCCTCCACCCCCAATCATCTAATCATTTCTGATTCCCTCAGCTGCCTGAGATCGATCCAAGCCCTTAACACATCCCACCCTCTCATGAATCAAATTCTCGACCTTCTTAAAATGGGATCCCAACGTAATCTGTACATAGCTTTCATTTGGGCCCCGAGCCACATCGGCATAGAAGGGAATGAATTGGCCGACACTCAAGCAAAATCTGCGATCCTTGAAGGCACCCCTTTCTTCTCTTTACTCAACCCCAAAGAATTCAATAGACACATCGATAACATTATTCGCAACATTGTATAGGTTCGCTGGGAATCTCTAGAAAACCCCAATAAACTCTCTCACATTAAAAGAAATTTCTCAGAGACATACCACTTTCCTCAACTGTCCAGAAGGGAAAATGTCGTATGGAAGAGAATCGCCATCGGACACTGCAGAATGACTCATTCCTTTCTTCTTAAAAACGAGGACCTCCCTCAATGTCCGTCTTGTCGTTCCCCTCTATCTATAAAACACATAATATCTGACTGTCCCTCATACAGAAATGCTAGAGAGAGGTATCTAACCTCAAATAATTTTGCGACAGTTATGTCTTTTGATCTGACTAAGGCCAAACGCTTACTTTGTTTCTTGAGGCATATTGATCTTTACAGTAAAGTTTAATTAAATAAACCCAACAATTTCTACAGAAGGCGCTAAATGGTCTGAGATACTGACGCCCCTTTAACCTTTAAATTGACTAACTAACTAACTTCTTATATATTTTGATCAGCTGATTACTATTATCGAGGTGTTTTCTCGAGAAATGAGCAGCACATTTGTTATTATTTTATTAATAAAATTTTTATAAAAAAAATTGAACCGACTTCTAAAAGGGCGCTAAAAAGTGAAAAATAACTAGAAATTTTTAAATGAAATTGAAATTTTTGAAGTCTGCGCCAAACTAATACCTGACAAAATGTGATTCGCATAAACATATTCAAAACACTTTATTTGTAATTGTTTTCTTACCATAATTTGGATATATTAGTAGTTATTTATTTCATTTAGAAATTATTTGGCGCCGACTTTAAAAATTTCAATTGCATATAAAAATTTATAGTTGTTTTTCACTTTTTAGCGAACTTTTAGAAGTCGGTTCAATTTTTTTATAAAAAATTTTATTTTTCTATTTTTAGTTTTAGAATTCTTTATGATATCCATAAATTATTTGAACTAAATACTAATCGAAATTAATGTACCTCGCAATGACTGCAAGGTAGCAAAAAAGTACCCATTTTATCCAAAGTTGTAAATCGCCCTAAAATGAACCACTAAAAGTTCTTTGGTTCTTAGAGTTTTCCAAATATCAGTAAAATTGTGTCAAACAAATATTTAGTCTGTCATAGTAAATCCACTATCATAAATTTCAAATTAATTTGAGATTGGTAATATAGGCCCCAAAACCTTTCAATATCGATATTTAAAGAATTTGGGACGTAAATTTCTTAGCCCGATATATTTTATATTGTATATTGAGTTTGTATACGCCCCAAGAACCCCGCAATATCAATTTTATATAAAATCGGAAAATGTAAAATTTTTAGTTCTTCATATTGTATTTTATTAACCTAATAGTTGTAAAAGATTAACTTAATATTTGTAATACACCACCCCCCCCCCACCCTCTAATACCAAATTCGAAAAAATGCAAATAAGGTAAAATTTTCGTCCTACCATATTGGATCCGCCATATTAAATTTCAAAAAAATAATTTTAACATCTTAATCTAATCTAAATCTAAACCCTTTAAAGCCCCGTAGAACCAATTTTAGATGAAATCAAGAAATTTTAAATTTCTAAAGGGTCATTTTGCATCTGACGTATTAGATTTTCTTAAAATAATTTTATATTCGCTATTTACATCCTCAAAAACGATTTGAACAAAATCGAAAAATGTAAAACCTTTAGTCAGCTATATTGATTGCATTCGCCATATTGAATCCTGAAAAATACTATTAAGTTATTAGTTTACATCCTCAAAAACCCTGTATATCAGTTTTAGAGAAAATCGAAAAATGTAAAATTTTTAGGACACCATATTGATTCCGCCAGATTGAGTTTTTCAAAAATTATTTTAATTTCGTAATTATCACTAACAAAAATCCCTCAATACTTTATACAAAATCGAGAGATGTAACATATTTAATCCGCCATCTTAGATCTGCTATATTTAATTTTTTTAAATATCAGATTCGTAATGTGCTATCCCAATTTTGAAAAAAATCGGACAAAATTAATTTTTTATCTACCATATTGGATACTTTTTCTTCTTTTTCTTCCTCTTGTTATAGGCTTACAGCCTGTTTTTTCCAACTCAATCATTCATCTCATTTGATGTTGAAATCTAGGACTCTCTCCATCTTTTAGGTGGTCTACCTATTGGTCTTCTGGTTTCCGGTGTTCCATCTCGGGCGATTCTCTCTGTCCTATTTTGCGCCATTCTTCCTACGTGCTCATTCCAGGCTCTTCTGCGCTTCCGTCCCCATCTTACTATATCCTGCATTCCATGTTCCTCGCATATTGTTGAATTGCATATGTGATCTCTTAATGTGTATCCCGATATTCTTCTTAGTACTTTCATTTCGGCAGTTCTTAGAATTGATTTTGTTTTTGTGTTGTCAGCTCTCGCCTCTCTTGCGTACGTCATTATCGGTCGAATACAGGTCTTGTAGATTTTTGTTTTTGCGTTCTTGCTCATGTATGTATTGGGCCATATTATATCCGCCAGGCTTCCTGAGATTCTATTTGCCTTGTTTACTTGATTTATTACTTCTCTTGTTCTGTCTTGGTTTGCGGATATCTCAACTCCTAAGTAATTAAAGGTCATGAGTTGTTCTATTGGTTTGGCATCCATCCATGAATTGCTTGCTTATGGTGTGGAATACAAATAGAAGTCTTTGGAGATCGTCTTCATTTTCCGAGACTATGACGGCGTCATCAGCGTAACATATCATTGTTATTTCCCCGGTATTCATTCTGTACCCTGGTGCCGCTCTTTTGACGTTCTCAATTATTTGGTCCATTACTACGTTAAACAGTAATGGACTCAGAGAGTCCCCCTGTCGTATGCCCGACGCTATCGGTACATCCTTAGTTAGGTTGCCGCTTACTGAGATTTGTGTTGTGGTGTTGGAGTTTAGCTGTTCAACTATGTTAATTAAATTGTTTGGGATGCCTTTAATTCGCATTATTTGCAGAATATCATCCAGTCTCACATATTGGATACGATGTATTGAATTTTTTAAAAATAATTTTAGATTCGTCATGTGCGACCCCGAAAATTCCTCCGTACCAATTTTGGAGAAAATCGGACAAGATTAAATTTTTTTGTCTGCCATATTCTATCCGCCATTTTGAATTTTTTAAAAATAATTTCAGATTCGTTAGGTGCAACCCCGAAAATTCCTCCATACCAATTTTGGAGAAAATCGGACAAAATTAATTTTAATGTTGGCCGTCATATTGTAAGCGCCATCTTGGATTTTACTGCACCAATTTCATCTAAAAAAATATGGGACCACCGCGGCAACTTGCTGAATGTAACGTCAAAAATTTCATTCAAATCGGTGCAGCCGTTCCGGAGTAATCGGTGTTATACATAAAAAAAAATACATACGCGACGAATTGAGAACCTCCTTCTTTTAGAAGTCGGTTTACAAAAGGCAGATGTCTAAAACTCCACAGTTTTGTCAGATTGTTATTATTTATGAAATATTTTTGGTATGTAGGTGTTTCTATTTTGCTTTTTATTTATTTTGCATTTACAATGGCTGTTTATGATAATTATGAAAACTATGATCTGTTATATAAAGCAATGAAATTTCGCAAGAAGCTTCTGGATTATCCAGAAATCCTAGAGGAAATTATTCCAGAAATACTTAAAAATGTTCCATTGGTCCATTTTAATTCTATTTATCTTCAAGAAGACTGTACCTCGAGCCACAACTCTGGGCTGTTAAAGCTATTTCTGGATAATAACTTTCCTCAAAGATGGATAGGTACTAATGGGCCAGTGAAATGTCCCCCACGATCTTCCGATCTTTTCCTGTTGGATTTTTTTTTGTGGAGTTTTATGCAAAATCAAATGTTTAAAACACAACATGAATTTATAGTGGAACTTCGTGAGGCAATTGATTTGGCCTTCCAAACTCTTCATAATATTCCTATGATTCTTTTAAATGCAATTAGAAGAATAGCAAAAATGTGCCGATATTGCATTCGAGAAAAAGGCCGTCATTTTGAAAACCATTTTTAAAAAACCATTTGTTGTTTTTAGTTTCAGTGTTCTTTTCGTTTTTGTTACTTTAATTTTATGAAATAATGTTGTTCTTGTTTCTTTGCAAACAAATTTCAATATTCAGGTTTTATATATAATAACAGTGTTGTTTAAAGTAAAAATGTAATAATAAACAAGAGTTTATCATTGAAAATATAAAAAAAAAACATTAAAATTAAGTTTCAAAGTGTCTAATCTTTTGTTTGTTTGAAGGTCATAGACAATGATGTTTCTTGCGAAGTAGTAAATATCTGTTGGACTTCCATTGTCTTTATTTTTGTTGAATATCATGACGTTTCGACTAGTAGTTATCTCTAGCCGTTTTCAAGTGAAACTAAATAAATCCCTTAGCTACATGACTATTTATACTAAAAGTAAATGCAGTAGAGTATGACTGAGATGGGTGCAGTCATGCCTGCTATGGCAAAATCATATTTTTTTATGCTGCATTTAGTTTTAGTTTACAATTACTAAGAAGTGGTTTCCACACTTCTCTTATATCTAAAGATGGTTTACTAAAACAACTCGGGTTCTGATGTATAACCGCGGCTTCTTTGAATTTCCGTTTTCTCCAATGTTGTTCTCGGTGTAGTATTTTAGCTTCAGACCATTTTATGTGGTGTCCGTGAGTCCAGGCATGGTTGGCGGCACCAGATTTTTCTGTTTCTCTTCGAGATGTGCATTTTTGGTGTTCTTTGATCCTTACGTCAAGAGGTCTCTTTGTTTCGCCAATGTAGGAATTGCCACATTACCACGTGAATTTGATTTTTGAATCTTCCGATTCGTTAAAAAATAGGATAGTAATGTGAAAACTGCAACGCTCTTCTGTAATAACTCCAATACCCCCTAAAAGTGTAGAAAATGGGATACCCTGTACAGGGTGAGTCAACGATTGGATGAAGTAAGTTTGTGCCTTTTCGGTGAAATTTACAAAGAAACTATATTTATTGTTTGATACAGTTTATTTTTACGCAAATTTTAAAAATATTTAGGACTCTACAGGGTGAGCCAAAAATCTAGGACAGCATAAAGTTGTATTTTTTTAAATAGAACACCCTATATACGAATCGTATTTTCGATTTAGCTTATAATTTTAAATCTTTTTTATTAAGGGTTTACTATAACAAAACATAATTTTTACCTAATATTTGCAATAAAAGCTACAGGGTGTTGAACACATCGGCTCAAATTTGAACAAGTTTAAATGAATAAATATCTTTTTTTTTAAATGGTACACCCTGTATATTTTCATGTTATTTAATAGAGTAATAAAAACCCTAAAAGTTTTGTTCAATATATCCTATACCTATTTATAATAGTTTTTGAGATATTTCAGTTTTTCTTATTTTCCATACTTTTTTACAGAAACAGTCTTCATTATCATAATAGCCATGTAAAATAATAAAAAGAAACTACAAAAACAAACAGAATGTAGTTAAATATGATGAAATACATTATTCGTTATATTACAATGGCAATAGTTTAATTAAACATAATGTGAAAAAATTAACACAACAATAACGACAAGGCAAATACATATTTACTTTTATACTAAATTGAAACAAAAAAATTACCTATTAAATACTGAGATTAATTATTTCTTTTTAATAAGTGTTCGAATAAACGACCCTCTTGTGCAATGCACAAATATAGTCTTTTTTGCAGATTTTCTCGGACCCTGGACAAAATTAGAGGCGTTATTGTTCTACAGGTATCCCTAATCCTGTTTCGTATATCTTCCACTGTTGTTGGCGGATTAACATACACCTTATTTTTAATATAACCCCATAGGAAGAAATCTAATGGGGTGATGTCGCAAGACCTTGGTGGCCACTCAATGAAATACCCACGTCCAATCCATTTTTGCGGATATCGTTGGTCCAAAAACGCACGAACTTCACGATGGTAATGCGGAGGCGCACCATCGTGCTGGAACCACATACTGTCGAGCTCATCCTTATCGAGACTTTGAAGCAGTTGGGGTAGTTCTTCTTGTAGAAAGTTCAGGTAACTATGACCATTTAGTGGTTCATTAAAAAAGTGGGTCCAATAATTCGATTATGATGAATACCACACCAAACATTTAATGACCAGTGGTTTTGATGTTGCACCTCTCTAATCCAAAATGGGTTTTCTGTGGCATAATAATGCATGTTGCGTCTATTTACGGCACCGTTACTTCTAAAAGTAGCTTCATCACTAAACATTACCTTGCATAATAAATTTGAATTTAATTGAATCTCCGCATTTATTGTACGACAAAAGTTTACACGACTTTCAAAATCCTGTCCATGCAATTCTTAGTGTAATTCCATGTGATATGGATGATACCTATATTTCTTGGTAGTACGATTAGCGGTGGATTGTGATGTTTCACATAATGCTGCTAAATGACGGCTACCAATATAAGAATTTTCCTGAACATTTAACAATACTTGTAGTTATTTTTCTTCATTAGTTACTGGTTTGTTGACCACTTTACGTTTTGGATAATCAACAGTACCAGAAGAATCAAATCTTTGCATTAAGTTTTGAAAAGTATGGGTATTAGGCTGGCGTCGATCAGGATACTTCATTTTGTAAATTCTTTGAGCAAGAAGGCAATTTTTTTGAGCCTCTCCTATTGTATAAATCATATCTATTAACTCATTCTTTGGAAAATTCATTTTACAATATAAGATGAATGCAAAAAAAAAACAAACTACACTACATAAAAACCAAAAGAAGCGATTGCGGTTATAAATTTGACATACAGAAAAATGTTCTTTTACATTGTTTTTGCCATGGCTACTATGATAATGAAGACTATTTCTGTAAAAAAGTATGGAAAATAAGAAAAACTGAAATATCTCAAAAACTATTATAAATAGGTATAGGATATATTGAACAAAACTCTTAGGGTTTTTATTACTCTATTAAATAACATGAAAATATACAGGGTGTACCATTTAAAAAAAAAAGATATTTATTCATTTAAACTTGTTCAAATTTGAGCCGATGTGTTCAACACCCTGTAGCTTTTATTTCAAATATTAGGTAAAAATTATGTTAACTCGTCCTTGACCTTGCTAGATTCCAAATTTGAATATATTTGTCACAAAATTGAAAACGTTATTTAGGATTGAATTGATGCTTGAAAATGTGACTTTTTTTCTTTAAACTTAATTATCTCAGAAACTATAAAGTTTTGTTATAGTAAACTCTTAATAAAAAAGATTTAAAATTATAAGCTAAATCGAAAATACGATTCGTATATAGGGCGTTCTATTTAAAAAAATACAACTTTATGCTGTCCTAGTTTTTTGTCTTACCCTGTACAGTCCTAAATATTTTTAAAATCTGCGTAAAAATAAACTGTATCAAACAATAAATATAGTTTCTTTGTAAATTTCACCGAAAAGGCACAAACTTACTTCATCCAATCGTTGACTCACCCTGTACATATTTATTGCAACTATTTTTCATTAATCCTTTCTCGATTTTCTTTCCGATTGTTTATAGAAAAGGGAAAGTGACCGGTGGTCGGAAAACCGCCGGCTTTCCACCGTAAACACGGAAAAGCCGGCTGGCGATTCGTGTTGTCGGGATATCGATTGTCTTGCAGCACTTTTCACCAACTTTTAACGTCCGTTTATAGTTTTATAGTGAAAATATATCGAACAAATTTCCGCGTCCTTTTTATGTTTTACCAGATATTAATGTTTATTTAACGTTCCGAATGTCGGGTTTTTAATTCCTGTTTGCTTTAGCCGATCGGTTTATTTAGTGCGTGCGAAAATAAAATTTTATTTTTACTTTTAAATACGCATTCTATCGGAAACGTATACATTACCATGCTATAGGTTCTGTCCAAGTTAAAATAATTTATTAATAAAGATACAGGGTTATTGCGGCCAAAATACGTGATTTTCAAAAAATTATTTTCATATTATACAGGGTGTCCAAAAAGCTCTGGAAGCATCAAAGTTGGGTTTTTTTAAATGGAACCCCCTATATATTATTGCATTTTTGGATTCTCCGATCAAAATAAGGGCCGATTTTAATAAGATTTATAGTATCTAAACCTTTTTAAATAATTTGAATTTTGACAAAATCTAACCTAATTTTCATGTTTCAAATACTTAAGAAATATCTGAGTTATGTACTGGAAATTTACAGCGAAGTGTAACAATAAATCATATTTTATATCCCAATTAGAATTAACTTGCTATCTTATACAGGGTGTCCAAAAATTGAAACTAATTAAATAAGAATTTAAGTGACTATAGCCTGATTAAGTTAAATAGAACGCTATACTTTTTACCTTATCAGAAAATGTACCTTTTAAATACATATCGAATGGTATAAGAGTGTAAGTCTTCGCGTTTTTACAGAATACACCAAATAATTGTTTTTTGCACCATTTTGGCCTTATAAAGGCATAGTGGATTTTAAAATAACAAAAAAATTCCTTTTTTTAACGTCAGTGGGTGTACACACTTAAAATAAATTGTTAGCGTTATAATTGTAGAACTATGAATTTTTTACAGACACCTAAGACTATTTTAAAGCATTTTTTTTAAATTTCTGAGTGCTGGGTGACCTTGAAAATGCATAGTGAATTTTAGAATAACAAGAAAATTCCTTTTTTTAATGTCAGTGGGTGTGCACCCTTAAAATAAATTGTTAGCATTTTAATTTTTGATCTATGAATTTTTTACAGATACCTAAAACACTTTTTAGGCTTCTCTTAAAATCCTTGAGTACTGGGTGCCCTTGAAAATGCATAGTGAATTTTAGAATAACAAGAAAAATTTCTTTTTAACGTCAGTGGATGTACACCCTTAAAATAAATTGTTAGCGTTATAATTGTTGAACTATGAATTTCCTACAGATACCTAAGACAATTTTAAAGATTCTCTTAAAATTCCTGAGTGCTGGATGGCCTTGAAAATGCATAGTGGATTTTAAAATAACAAGAAAATTCTTTTTTTAACGTCAGTAGGTGTACACCCTTAAAATAAATTGTTAGCATTATAATTGCAGAACTATGAATTTTTTACAGATACCTAAGGCTCTTTCAAAGCTTCTTTTAAAATTTATGAGTGCTGGGTGAACTTGAAAATGCATAGTGAATTTTAGAATAATAAGAAAATTTCTTTTTTAACATCAGTGGATGTACACCCTTAAAATAAATTGTTAGCGTTATAATTGTTGAACTATAAATTTTTTACAGATATCTAAGACAATGCTAAAGCTTCTCTTAAAATCCCTGAGAGCTGGGTAGTCTTAAAATTGCATAGTGGATTTTAAAATAACAAAAAATTCCTTTTTTTAACGTCAGTGGGTGTACACCCTTAAAGTAAATTGTTAGCGCTTTAATTCTTGATCTATGATTTTTTTACTAATACCTAAGACATTTTTAAAACTTTTTTTAAAATTCCTGAGTGCTGGGTGCCCTGGAAAATGCATAGTGAATTTTAGAATAATAAGAAAATTTCTTTTTTTAACGTCAGTGGACGTACACCCTTAAAATAAATTGTTAGCGTTATAATTGTTGAACTATGAATTTTTTCACATACCTAAAACACTTTTAAAGCTTCTCTTAAAATCCCTGACTGCTGAGTGGCCTTGAAAATGCATTGAGAATTTTTAAATTAACAAGAAAATTTCCTTTTTTTAACGTCAGTGGATGTACACCCTTAAAATAAATTTTTAGCCTTATAATTGTAGAACTATGAATTTTTAACAGATACCTAAGACTCTTTTAAAGCTTTTCTTAAAATTTCTGAGTGCTGGGTGGCCTTAAAAATGCATAGTGGATTTTAAAATAACTAGAAAATTTCTTTTTTTAACGTCAGTGGATGTACACCCTTAAAATAAATTGTTAGCGTTATAATTGTAGAACTATGAATTTTCTACAGACACCTAAGACTATTTTAAAGCTTTTTTTAAAATTTCTGAGTGCTGGGTGACCTTGAAAATGCATAGTGAATTTTAGAATAACAAGAAAATTCCTTTTTTTAATGTCAGTGGGTGTGCACCCTTAAAATAAATTGTTAGCATTTTAATTTTTGATCTATGAATTTTTTACAGATACCTAAAACACTTTTTAGGCTTCTCTTAAAATCCTTGAGTACTGGGTGCCCTTGAAAATGCATAGTGAATTTTAGAATAACAAGAAAAAATTTTTTTTAACGTCAGTGGATGTACACCCTTAAAATAAATTGTTAGCGTTATAATTGTTGAACTATGAATTTCTTACAGATACCTAAGACAATTTTAAAGATTCTCTTAAAATTCCTGAGTGCTGGATGGCCTTCAAAATGCATAGTGGATTTTAAAATAACAAGAAAATTCTTTTTTTAACGTCAGTAGGTGTACACCCTTAAAATAAATTGTTAGCATTATAATTGCAGAACTATGAATTTTTTACAGATACCTAAGGCTCTTTCAAAGCTTCTTTTAAAATTTATGAGTGCTGGGTGAACTTGAAAATGCATAGTGAATTTTAGAATAATAAGAAAATTTCTTTTTTAACATCAGTGGATGTACACCCTTAAAATAAATTGTTAGCGTTATAATTGTTGAACTATAAATTTTTTACAGATATCTAAGACAATGCTAAAGCTTCTCTTAAAATCCCTGAGAGCTGGGTAGTCTTAAAATTGCATAGTGGATTTTAAAATAACAAAAAATTCCTTTTTTTAACGTCAGTGGGTGTACAACCTTAAAATAAATTGTTAGCGCTTTAATTCTTGATCTATGATTTTTTTACTAATACCTAAGACATTTTTAAAACTTTTTTTAAAATTCTTGAGTGCTGGGTGCCCTGGAAAATGCATAGTGAATTTTAGAATAATAAGAAAATTTCTTTTTTTAACGTCAGTGGACGTACACCCTTAAAATAAATTGTTAGCGTTATAATTGTTGAACTATGAATTTTTTCACATACCTAAAACACTTTTAAAGCTTCTCTTAAAATCCCTGACTGCTGAGTGGCCTTGAAAATGCATTGAGAATTTTTAAATTAACAAGAAAATTTCCTTTTTTTAACGTCAGTGGATGTACACCCTTAAAATAAATTTTTAGCCTTATAATTGTAGAACTATGAATTTTTAACAGATACCTAAGACCCTTTTAAAGCTTTTCTTAAAATTTCTGAGTGCTGGGTGGCCTTAAAAATGCATAGTGGATTTTAAAATTACTAGAAAATTTCTTTTTTTAACGTCAGTGGATGTACACCCTTAAAATAAATTGTTAGCGTTATAATTGTAGAACTATGAATTTTTTACAGACACCTAAGACTATTTTAAAGCTTTTTTTAAAATTTCTGAGTGCTGGGTGACCTTGAAAATGCATAGTGAATTTTAGAATAACAAGAAAATTCCTTTTTTTAATGTCAGTGGGTGTGCACCCTTAAAATAAATTGTTAGCATTTTAATTTTTGATCTATGAATTTTTTACAGATACCTAAAACACTTTTTAGGCTTCTCTTAAAATCCTTGAGTACTGGATGCCCTTGAAAATGCATAGTGAATTTTAGAATAACAAGAAAAATTTTTTTTTAACGTCAGTGGATGTACACCCTTAAAATAAATTGTTAGCGTTATAATTGTTGAACTATGAATTTCTTACAGATACCTAAGACAATTTTAAAGATTCTCTTAAAATTCCTGAGTACTGGATGGCCTTGAAAATGCATAGTGGATTTTAAAATAACAAGAAAATTCTTTTTTTAACGTCAGTAGGTGTACACCCTTAAAATAAATTGTTAGCATTATAATTGCAGAACTATGAATTTTTCACAGATACCTAAGACTCTTTTAAAGCTTCTTTTAAAATTTATGAGTGCTGGGTGAACTTGAAAATGCATAGTGAATTTTAGAATAATAAGAAAATTTCTTTTTAACATCAGTGGATGTACACCCTTAAAATAAATTGTTAGCGTTATAATTGTTGAACTATAAATTTTTTACAGATATCTAAGTCAATGCTAAAACTTCTCTTAAAATCCCTGAGAGCTGGGTAGTCTTGAAATTGCATAGTGGATTTTAAAATAACAAAAAATTCCTTTTTTTAACGTCAGTGGTTGTACACCCTTAAAATAAATTGTTAGCGCTTTAATTCTTGATCTATGATTTTTTTACAGATACCTAAGACATTTTTAAAACTTTTCTTAAAATTTCTGAGTGCTGGGTGCCCTGGAAAATGCATAGTGAATTTCAGAATAATAAGAAAATTTCTTTTTTAACGTCAGTGGACGTACACCCTTAAAATAAATTGTTAGCGTTATAATTGTTGATCTATGTATTTTTTGCACATACCTACAACACTTTTAAAGCTTGTCTTAAAATCCCTGACTGCTGAGTGGCCTTGAAAATGCATTGAGAATTTTTAAATTAACAAGAAAATTTCCTTTTTTTAACGTCAGTGGATGTACCCCCTTAAAATAAATTGTTAGCGTTATAATTGTTAAACTATGAATTTTTTACACATACCTAAAACACTTTTAAAGCTTCTCTTAAAATCCCTGACTGCTGAGTGGCCTTGAAAATGCATTGAGAATTTTTAAATTAACAAGAAAATTTCCTTTTTTTAACGTCAGTGGATGTACACCCTTAAAATAAATTGTTACCGTTATAATTGTTGATCTATGAATTTTTTACACATACCTGAAACACTTTTAAAGCTTCTCTTAAAATCCTTGACTGCTGGAAGGCCTTAAAAATGCATTGCGAATTTTTAAATTAACAAGAAAATTTCTTTTATTAACGTCAGTGGATGTACATCCTTAAAATAAATTGTTGGCGTTATAATTGTTGAACTATAAATTTTTTGCAGATACCTAAAACACTTTTAAAGTTTATCTTAAAATCTCTGAGTGCTTGGTTGCCTCAAAAATGCATTGTGAATTTTAAAATAAACAAGAAAATTTCTTTTTTAACGTCAGTGGATGTACATATTTAAAATAAATTGTTAGCGTTTTAATTGTTGAACTATGAATATTTTACAGATACTTATGACAATTTTAAAGCTTCTCTTAAAATCCCTGAGTGCTGGGTGGCCTCGAAAATGCATAGCTGGTTTTTAAAATAACAAGAAAATTCCTTTTCTTAACGTCAGTGGGGTAAGGGTGTACCCTTAAAATAAATTGTTAACGTTATAATTGTAAAACTATGAATTTTTCACAGATACCTAAGACTCTTTTAAAGCTTCTTTTAAAATTTCTGAGTGCTGGGTGAACTTGAAAATGCATAGTGAATTTTAGAATAATAAGAAAATTTCTTTTTTAACATCAGTGGATGTACACCCTTAAAATAAATTGTTAGCGTTATAATTGTTGAACTATAAATTTTTTACAGATATCTAAGTCAATGCTAAAGCTTCTCTTAAAATCCCTGAGAGCTGGGTAGTCTTGAAATTGCATAGTGGATTTTAAAATAACAAAAAATTCCTTTTTTTAACGTCGGTGGGTGTACACCCTTAAAATAAATTGTTAGCGCTTTAATTCTTGATCTATGATTTTTTTACAGATACCTAAGACATTTCTAAAACTTTTCTTAAAATTTCTGAGTGCTGGGTGCCCTGGAAAATGCATAGTGAATTTTAGAATAATAAGAAAATTTCTTTTTTAACGTCAGTGGACGTACACCCTTAAAATAAATTGTTAGCGTTATAATTGTTGAACTATGAATTTTTTACACATACCTAAAACACTTTTAAAGCTTGTCTTAAAATCCCTGACTGCTGAGTGGCCTTGAAAATGCATTGAGAATTTTTAAATTAACAAGAAAATTTCCTTTTTTTAACGTCAGTGGATGTACATCCTTAAAATAAATTGTTGGCGTTATAATTGTTGAACTATCAATTTTTTGCAGATACCTAAAACACTTTTAAAGCTTCTCTTAAAATCTCTGAGTGCTTGGTTGCCTTAAAAATGCATTGTGAATTTTAAAATATACAAGAAAATTCCTTTTTTTAACGTCAGTGGATGTACACCCTTAAAATAAATTGTTAGCGTTATAATTGTGGAACTATGAATTTTTAGCAGATACTTAAGACACCTTTTAAGCTTCTCTTAAAATCCCTGAGTGCTGGGTGGCTTCAAAAATGCATAGTTGGTTTTTAAAATAACAAGAAAATTCCTTTTTTAACGTCAGTGGGTGTACACCCTTAAAATAAATTGTTAGCGTTATAATTGTAAAACTCTGAATTTTTTACAGATACTTAAGACACTTTTTAAGCTTTTCTTAAAATCTCTGAGTGCTGGAAGGCCTTGAAAATGCATTGGGAAATTTTAAATTAACAAGAAAATTTCTTTTTTTAACATCAGTGGATGTACACCCTTAAAATAAATTGTTAGCGTTATAATTGTTGAACTATGAATATTTTACAGATACTCATGACAATTTTAAAGCTTCTCTTAAAATCCCTGAGTGCTGGGTGGCCTTGAAAATGCATAGTGGATTTTAAAATAACAAGAAAATTCATTTTTTTAACGTCAGTGCGTGTACACCCTTAAATTGTTAGCGTTATAATTGTAGAACTATGAATTTTTTACAGATACCTAAGACTTTTTTAAAGCTTCTCTTAAAATTTCTGAGTGCTGGGTGCCCTTGAAAATGCATAGTGAATTTTAGAATAACAAGAAAATTTCTTTTTTTAACGTCAGTGGATGTACACCCTTAAAATAAATTGTTAGCGTTATAATTGTAAAACTATGAATTTTTTACAGATACTTAAGACACTTTTTAAGCTTTTCTTAAAATCTCTGAGTGCTGGAAGGCCTTGAAAATGCATTGGGAAATTTTAAATTAACAAGAAAATTTCTTTTTTTAACATCAGTGGATGTACACCCTTAAAATAAATTGTTAGCGTTATAATTGTTGAACTATGAATATTTTACAGATACTTATGACAATTTTAAAGCTTCTCTTAAAATCCCTGAGTGCTGGGTGGCCTTGAAATTGCATTGTGGGTTTTAAAATAACAAGAAAATTCATTTTTTAACATCAGTGCGTGTACACCCTTAAATTGTTAGCGTTATAATTGTAGAACTATGAATTTTTTACATATACCTAAGACTTTTTTAAAGCTTCTCTTAAAATTTCTGAGTGCTGGGTGCCCTTGAAAATGCATAGTGAATTTTAGAATAACAAGAAAATTTTTTTTTTAACGTCAGTGGATGTACACACTTAAAATAAATTGTTAACGTTATAATTGTAAAACTATGAATTTTTTACAGATACTTAAGACACATTTTAGGCTCTTCTTAAAATCTCTGAGAGCTGGGTGGCCTTGAAAATGCATAGTGAATTTTAGAAAAATAAGAAAATTTATTTTTTTAACGTCAGTGGACTTACACCCTTAAAATAAATTGTTAGCGTTATAATTGTTGAACTATGAATTTCTGACAGATACCTAAGACAATTTCAAAGCTTCTCTTAAAATCCCTGAGTGCTGGGTGGCCTTGAAAATGCATAGTGGATTTTAAAATAACAAGAAAATTCTTTTTTTTAACGTCAGTAGGTGTACACCCTTAAAATAAATTGTTAGCATTATAATTGTAGAACTATGAATTTTTTACAGACACCTAAGACCCTTTTAAAGCTTCTCTTAAAATTTCTGAGTGCTGGGTGAACTTGAAAATGCATAGTGAATTTTAGAATAATAAGAAAATTTATTTTTTAACATCAGTGGATGTACACTCTTAAAATAAATTGTTAGCGTTATAATTGTTGAACTATAAATTTTTTACAGATATCTAAGACAATGTTAAAGCTTCTCTTAAAATCCCTGAGAGCTGGGTAGTCTTAAAATTGCATAGTGGATTTTAAAATTACAAAAAATTCCTTTTTTTAACGTCAGTGGGTGTACACCATTAAAATAAATTGTTAGCGCTCTAATTCTTGATCTATGATTTTTTTTGCAGATAGCTAAGACATTTCTAAAACTTTTCTTAAAATTCCTGAGTGCTGGGTGCCCTGGAAAATGCATAGTGAATTTTAGAATAATAAGAAAATTTCTTTTTTAACGTCAGTGGACGTACACCCTTAAAAAAAAATTGTTAGCGTTATAATTGTTGAACTATGAATTTTTTACACATACCTAAAACACTTTTAAAGCTTCTCTTAAAATCCCTGACTGCTGGAAGGCCTTGAAAATGCATTGCGAATTTTTAAATTAACAAGAAAATTTCTTTTTTTAACGTCAGTGGATGTACATCCTTAAAATAAATTGTTGGCGTTATAATTGTTGAACTATCAATTTTTTGCAGATACCTAAAACACTTTTAAAGCTTCTCTTAAAATCTCTGAGTGCTTGGTTGCCTTAAAAATGCATTGTGAATTTTAAAATATACAAGAAAATTCCTTTTTTTAACGTCAGTGGATGTACACCCTTAAAATAAATTGTTAGCGTTATAATTGTGGAACTATGAATTTTTAGCAGATACTTAAGACACCTTTTAAGCTTCTCTTAAAATCCCTGAGTGCTGGGTGGCTTCAAAAATGCATAGTTGGTTTTTAAAATAACAAGAAAATTCCTTTTTTAACGTCAGTGGGTGTACACCCTTAAAATAAATTGTTAGCGTTATAATTGTAAAACTCTGAATTTTTTACAGATACTTAAGACACTTTTTAAGCTTTTCTTAAAATCTCTGAGTGCTGGAAGGCCTTGAAAATGCATTGGGAAATTTTAAATTAACAAGAAAATTTCTTTTTTTAACATCAGTGGATGTACACCCTTAAAATAAATTGTTAGCGTTATAATTGTTGAACTATGAATATTTTACAGATACTCATGACAATTTTAAAGCTTCTCTTAAAATCCCTGAGTGCTGGGTGGCCTTGAAAATGCATAGTGGATTTTAAAATAACAAGAAAATTCATTTTTTTAACGTCAGTGCGTGTACACCCTTAAATTGTTAGCGTTATAATTGTAGAACTATGAATTTTTTACAGATACCTAAGACTTTTTTAAAGCTTCTCTTAAAATTTCTGAGTGCTGGGTGCCCTTGAAAATGCATAGTGAATTTTAGAATAACAAGAAAATTTATTTTTTTAACGTCAGTGGATGTACACCCTTAAAATAAATTGTTAGCGTTATAATTGTAAAACTATGAATTTTTTACAGATACTTAAGACACTTTTTAAGCTTTTCTTAAAATCTCTGAGTGCTGGAAGGCCTTGAAAATGCATTGGGAAATTTTAAATTAACAAGAAAATTTCTTTTTTTAACATCAGTGGATGTACACCCTTAAAATAAATTGTTAGCGTTATAATTGTTGAACTATGAATATTTAACAGATACTCATGACAATTTTAAAGCTTCTCTTAAAATCTCTGAGTGCTGGGTGGCCTTGAAAATGCATAGTGGATTTTAAAATAACAAGAAAATTCATTTTTTTAACGTCAGTTCGTGTACACCCTTAAATTGTTAGCGTTATAATTGTAGAACTATGAATTTTTTACAGATACCTAAGGCTTTTTTAAAGCTTCTCTTAAAATTTCTGAGTGCTGGGTGCCCTTGAAAATGCATAGTGAATTTTAGAATAACAAGAAAATTTCTTTTTTTAACGTCAGTGGATGTACACCCTTAAAATAAATTGTTAGCGTTATAATTGTGGAACTATGAATTTTTTGCAGATACTTAAGACACCTTTTAAGCTTCTCTTAAAATCCCTGAGTGCTGGGTGGCTTCAAAAATGCATAGTTGGTTTTTAAAATAACAAGAAAATTCCTTTTTTAACGTCAGTGGGTGTACACCCTTAAAATAAATTGTTAGCGTTATAATTGTAAAACTATGAATTTTTTTCAGATACTTAAGACACTTTTTTAGCTTTTCTTAAAATCCCTGAGTGCTGGAAGGCCTTGAAAATGCATTGGGAATTTTTAAATTAACAAGAAAATTTCTTTTTTTAACATCAGTGGATTTACACCATTAAAATAATTTGTTAGCGTTATAATTGTTGAACTATGAATATTTTACAGATACTTATGACAATTTTAAAGCTTCTCTTAAAATTTCTAAGTACTGGGTGCCCTTGAAAATGCATAGTGAATTTTAGAATAACAAGAAAATTTCTTTTTTTAACGTCAGTGGATGTACACACTTAAAATAAATTGTTAACGTTATAATTGTAAAACTATGAATTTTTTACAGATACTTAAGACACATTTTAGGCTTTTCTTAAAATCTCTGAGTGCTGGGTGGAATTGAAAATGCA
This sequence comes from Diaprepes abbreviatus, assembly GCA_034092305.1. Lineage (NCBI taxonomy): Eukaryota > Metazoa > Arthropoda > Insecta > Coleoptera > Curculionidae > Diaprepes > Diaprepes abbreviatus. The sequence continues at coordinate 3,053,534 of JASJET010000054.1, read as the reverse complement.
TAGTGAATTTTAGAAAAATAAGAAAATTTATTTCTTTAACGTCAGTGGACGTACACCCTTTAAATAAATTGTTAGCGTTATAATTGTTGAACTATGAATTTCTGACAGATACCTAAGACAATTTTAAAGCTTCTCTTAAAATCCCTGAGAGCTGGGTAGTCTTAAAATTGCATAGTGGATTTTAAAATTACAAAAAATTCCTTTTTTTAACGTCAGTGGGTGTACACCATTAAAATAAATTGTTAGCGCTCTAATTCTTGATCTATGATTTTTTTACAGATAGCTAAGACATTTCTAAAACTTTTCTTAAAATTCCTGAGTGCTGGGTGCCCTGGAAAATGCATAGTGAATTTTAGAATAATAAGAAAATTTCTTTTTTAACGTCAGTGGACGTACACCCTTAAAAAAAATTGTTAGCGTTATAATTGTTGAACTATGAATTTTTTACACATACCTAAAACTCTTCTAAAGCTTCTCTTAAAATCCCTGACTGCTGGAAGGCCTTAAAAATGCATTGCGAATTTTTAAATTAACAAGAAAATTTCTTTTTTTAACGTCAGTGGATGTACATTCTTAAAATAAATTGTTGGCGTTATAATTGTTGAACTATCAATTTTTTGCAGATACCTAAAACACTTTTAAAGCTTCTCTTAAAATCTCTGAATGCTTGGTTGCCTTAAAAATGCATTGTGAATTTTAAAATATACAAGAAAATTCCTTTTTTAACGTCAGTGGATGTACACCCTTAAAATAAATTGTTAGCGTTATAATTGTGGAACTATGAATTTTTTGCAGATACTTAAGACACCTTTTAAGCTTCTCTTAAAATCCTTGAGTGCTGGGTGGCTTCAAAAATGCATAGTTGGTTTTTAAAATAACAAGAAAATTCCTTTTTTAACGTCAGTGGGTGTACACCCTTATAATAAATTGTTAGCGTTATAATTGTAAAACTATGAATTTTTGCAGATACTTAAGACACTTTTTAAGCTTTTCTTAAAATCTCTGAGTGCTGGAAGGCCTTGAAAATGCATTGGGAATTTTTAAATTAACAAGAAAATTTCTTTTTTTAACATCAGTGGATATACACCCTTAAAATAAATTGTTAGCGTTATAATTGTTGTAGTATGAATTTTTTCACATACCTGAAACACTTTTAAAGCTTCTCTTAAAATCCCTGACTGCTGAGTGGCCTTGAAAATGCATTGAGAATTTTTAAATTAACAAGAAAATTTCTTTTTTCAACATCAGTGGATGTACACCCTTAAAATAAATTGTTAGCGTTATAATTGTTGAACTATGAATTTCTTACAGATATCTAAGACAATTTCAAAGCTTCTCTTAAAATCCCTGAGTGCTGGGTTTCCTTGAAAATGCACAGTGGATTTTAAAATAACAAGAAAATTCTTTTTTTTTGACGTCAGTAGGTGTACACCCTTAAAATAAATTGTTAGCCTTATAATTGTAGAACTATGAATTTTTTACAGATACCTAAGACTATTTTAAAGCTTTTCTTAAAATTTCTGAGTGCTGGGTGGCCTTGAAAATGCATAGTGAATTTTAGAATAACAAGAAAATTTCTTTTTTTAACGTCAGTGGACTTACACCCTTAAAAGAAATTGTTAGCGTTATAATTGTTGAACTATGAATTTCTTACAGATACCTAAGACACTTTCAAAGCTTCTCTTAAAATCCCTGACTGCTGGGTGGCCTTAAAAATGCATTGCGAATTTTTAAATTAACAATAAAATTTCTTTGTTTTAACGTCAGTGGATGTACATTCTTAAAATAAATTGTTGGCGTTATAATTGTTGAACTATCAATTTTTTGCAGATAACTAAAACACTTTTAAAGCTTCTCTTAAAATCTCTGAGTGCTTGGTTGCCTTAAAAATGCATTGTGAATTTTAAAATAAACAAGAAAATTTCTTTTTTAACGTCAGTGGATGTACATCCTTAAAATAAATTGTTAGCGTTATAATTGTGGAACTATGAATTTTTTACAGATACTCAAGACACTTTTTAAGCTTTTCTTAAAATCCCTGGGTGCTGGGTGGCCTGGAAAATGCATAGTTGGTTTTTAAAATAACAAGAAAATTCCTTTTTTTAACGTCAGTGGGTGTACACCGTTAAAATAAATTGTTAGCGTTATAATTGTAAAACTATGAATTTTCTACAGATACTAGAGACACTTTTTAAGCTTTTTTTAAAATCCCTGAGTGCTGGGAGGTCTTGAAAATGCATAGTGGATTTTAAAATAACAAGAAAATTATTTTTTTAACGTCAGTAGGTGTACACCCTTAAAATAAATTGTTAGCATTATAATTGTAGAACTATGGATTTTTTACAGATACCTAAGGCTCTTTTAAAGCTTCTTTTAAAATTTCTGAGTGCTGGGTGAACTTGAAAATGCATAGTGAATTTTAGAATAATAAGAAAATTTTTTTTTAACATCAGTGGATGTATACCCTTAAAATAAATTGTTAGCGTTATAATTGTTGAACTATAAATTTTTTACAGATATCTAAGTCAATGCTAAAGCTTCTCTTAAAATCCCTGAGAGCTGGGTAGTCTTGAAATTGCATAGTGGATTTTAGAATAACAAAGAATTCCTTTTTTTAACGTCAGTGGGTGTACACCCTTAAAATAAATTGTTAGCGCTTTAATTCTTAATCTATGATTTTTTTACAGATACCTAAGACATTTTTAAAACTTTTCTTAAAATTCCTGAGTGCTGGGTGCCCTGGAAAATGCATAGTGAATTTTAGAATAATAAGAAAATTTCTTTTTTAACGTCAGTGGACGTACACCCTTAAAAAAAAATTGTTAGCGTTATAATTGTTGAACTATGAATTTTTTACACATACCTAAAACACTTTTAAAGCTTCTTTTAAAATCTCTGACTGCTGGAAGGCCTTGAAAATGCATTGCGAATTTTTAAATTAACAAGAAAATTTCTTTTTTTAACGTCAGTGGATGTACATCCTTAAAATAAATTGTTGGCGTTATAATTGTTGAACTATCAATTTTTTGCAGATACCTAAAACACTTTTAAAGCTTCTCTTAAAATCTCTGAGTGCTTGGTTGCCTTAAAAATGCATTGTGAATTTTAAAATATACAGGAAAATTCCTTTTTTTAGCGTCAGTGGATGTACACCCTTAAAATAAATTGTTAGCGTTATAATTGTGGAACTATGTATTTTTTGCAGATACTTAAGACACCTTTTAAGCTTCTCTTAAAATCCCTGAGTGCTGGGTGGCTTCAAAAATGCATAGTTGGTTTTTAAAATAACAAGAAAATTCATTTTTTAACGTCAGTGGGTGTACACCCTTAAAATAAATTGTTAGCGTTATAATTGTAAAACTATGAATTTTTTACAGATACTTAAGACACTTTTTAAGCTTTTCTTAAAATCTCTGAGTGCTGGAAGGCCTTGAAAATGCATTGAGAATTTTTAAATTAACAAGAAAATTTCTTTTTTTAACATCAGTGGATTTACACCCTTAAAATAAATTGTTAGCGTTATAATTGTTGAACTATGAATATTTTACAGATACTTATGACAATTTTAAAGCTTCTCTTAAAATCCCTGAGTGCTGGGTGGCCTTGAAAATGCATAGTGGATTTTAAAATAACAAGAAAATTCATTTTTTTAACGTCAGTGCGTGTACACCCTTAAATTGTTAGCGTTATAATTGTAGAACTATGAATTTTTTACAGATACCTAAGACTTTTTTAAAGCTTCTCTTAAAATTTCTGAGTGCTGGGTGCCCTTGAAAATGCATAGTGAATTTTAGAACAACAAGAAAATTTCTTTTTTTAACGTCAGTGGATGTACACACTTAAAATAAATTGTTAACGTTATAATTGTAAAACTATGAATTTTTTACAGATACTTAAGACACATTTTAGGCTTTTCTTAAAATCTCTGAGTGCGGGGTAGCTTTGAAAATGCATAGTGAATTTTAGAAAAATAAGAAAATTTATTTTTTTAACGTTAGTGGACGTACACACTTAAAATAAATTGTTAGCGTTATAATTGTTGAACTATGAATTTCTTACAGATACCTAAGACAATTTCAAAGCTTCTCTTAAAATCCCTGAGTGCTGGGTGGCCTTGAAAATGCATAGTGGATTTTAAAATAACAAGAAAATTCTTTTTTTAACGTCAGTAGGTGTACACCCTTAAAATAAATTGTTAGCATTACAATTGTAGAACTATGAATTTTTTACAGACACCTAAGACTCTTTTAAAGCTTCTCTTAAAATTTCTGAGTGCTGGGTGAACTTGAAAATGCATAGTGAATTTTAGAATAATAAGAAAATTTCTTTTTTAACATCAGTGGATGTACACTCTTAAAATAAATTGTTAGCGTTATAATTGTTGAACTATAAATTTTTTACAGATATCTAAGACAATGCTAAAGCTTCTCTTTAAATCCCTGAGAGCTGGGTAGTCTTAAAATTGCATAGTGGATTTTAAAATTACAAAAAATTCCTTTTTTTAACGTCAGTGGGTGTACACCATTAAAATAAATTGTTAGCGCTCTAATTCTTGATCTATGATTTTTTTACAGATACCTAAGACATTTTTAAAACTTTTCTTAAAATTCCTGAGTGCTGGGTGCCCTGGAAAATGCATAGTGAATTTTAGAATAATAAGAAAATTTCTTTTTTTAACGTCAGTGGACGTACACCCTTAAAAAAAATTGTTAGCGTTATAATTGTTGAACTATGAATTTTTTACAGATATCTAAGACAATGTTAAAGCTTCTTTTAAAATCCCTGAGAGCTGGGTAGTCTTAAAATTGCATAGTGGATTTTAAAATAACAAAAAAATTCCTTTTTTTAACGTCAGTGGGTGTACACTCTTAAAATAAATTGTTAGCGCTTTAATTCTTGATCTATGATTTTTTTGCAGATACCTAAGACATTTTTAAAACTTCTCTTAAAATTCCTGAGTGCTGGGTGCCCTGGAAAATGCATAGTGAATTTTAGAATAATAAGAAAATTTCTTTTTTTAACGTCAGTGGACGTACACCCTTAAAATAAGTTGTTAGCGTTATAATTATTGAACTATGAATTTTTTACTGATACCTAAAATACTTTTAAAGCTTTTTTTAAAATCCCTGACTGCTGAGTGGCCTTGAAAATGCATTGCGAATTTTTAAATTAACAAGAAAATTTCTTTTTTTAACGTCAGTGGATGTACACCCTTAAAATAAATTGTTAGCGTTATAATTGTAGAATTATGGATTTTTTACAAATACCTAAGACTCTTTTAAAGCTTTTCTTAAAATTTCTGAGTGCTGGGTGGCTTTGAAAATGCACTGTAAATTTTTAAATTAACAAGAAAATTTCTTTTTTTAACGTAAGTGGATGTACGCCCTTAAAATATATTGTTAGCATTATAATTGTCGAACTATGAATTTTTTGCAGATACTTAAGACACTTGTAAAGCTTCTCTTAAAATTTCTGAGTGCTGGGTGGCCTTAGAAATGCACTGTGAATTTTTAAATTAACAAGAAAATTTCTTTTTTTAACGTAAGTGGAAGTACACCCTTAAAATAAATTGTTAGCATTATAATTGTCGAACTATGAATATTTTGCAGATACTTAAGACACTTTTAAAGCTTCTCTTAAAATTTCTGAATGCTGGGTTGCCTTAAAAATGCACTGTGAATTTTTAAATTAACAATAAAATTTCTTTTTTTAACGTAAGTGGATGTACGCCCTTAAAATAAATTGTTAGCATTATAATTGTCGAACTATGAATTTTTTACAGATACTTAAGACACTCTTAAAGCTTCTCTTAAAATTTCTGAGTGCTGGGTGGCCTTGAAAATGCACTGTGAATTTTTAAATTAACAAGAAAATTTATTTTTTTAACTTCAGTGGATGTACACCCTTAAATTAAATTGTTAGCATTATAATTGTCGAACTATGAATTTTTTACAGATACTTATGACACTTTTAAAGCTTCTCTTAAAATTTCTGAGTGCTGGGTGGCCTTGAAAATGCACTGTGAATTTTTAAATAAACAAGATAATTTTTTTTTTAACGTAAGTGGATCTACACCCTTAAAATAAATTGTTAGCGTTATAATTGTCGAACTATGAATTTTTTACAGATACCTAACACAATTTTAAAGCTTCTCTTAAAATCCCTGAGTGCTGGGTAGCCTTGAAAATGCATAGATGATATTAGAACAACTATGTGGCTTCAACTGGATGTAGCTCCGCCTCATTATCATCGCGAGGTTCGAGAATTTTTAAATGTCAACTTTCGAAACAGGTGGATTGGGAGAGACAGATTTCAAAACTGGCCTCCGAGCTCTCCGGACTTATCTCTACCAGATTTTTTTCTATGGGGATACCTAAAAAGAATTGTCTACAATGCGCCGCCGACAACATCACAAGATATGAAAATACGCAAAAGAGACGCTTTTCAAACTGCAACTCCGCAAATGTTCTCCAGAGTTTGCAGTTGTTTTGGTGGTGGGAGATTAGGTATTAGAGAGTTTTCAGGGTCGTGTATTACGAATATGAAATTAATTTTTTACAACTATTACGTTGATAAGTTACAATATGAGGGACAATAAATGTTACATATTCCGTTTTTTTCTAAAATTTATATTGTGGGGTTCTTGAGGCGTATACAAACTCAATATGCAGTATAAAATATATCGAGCTAAGAAATTTACATCTCAGGTTCTTTAAACATCGATATCGGAAGGTTTTGGGCCTATATTACCAATCTAAAATTAATTTGAATTTTAAGAAAGTGGATTTACTATGACAGACTAAATATTTGTTTGACACAATTTTAGTGGTATTTGGAAAACTCTAAGAACCAAAGAATTTTTAGTGATTCATTTTAGGGTGATTTACAACTTTGGATAAAATGGATACTTTTTTGCCACCTTGTAGTCATTGTGAGGTACACTAATCTCGATTAGTACTTAGTTCAAATAATTTCTGGATATCATAATCAATTCTAAAACTAAAAATAGAAAAATAAAATTAAAAAAAAAAAATTGAACCGACTTCTAAAAGTGCGCTAAAAGGTTAAAAATAACTATACATTTTTATATGAAATTGGACTTTTTGAAGTCGGCGCCAAATTATTTGTAAATGAAATAAATAACTACTAATATATCCAAAAAATGGTAAGAAAACAATTAAAAATAAAGTATTTTTAATCTGTTCATGTAAATTACATTTTATCAGGTATTAGTTTAGCGTCGACTTCAAAAAATTCAATTTCCCTTAAAAATTTCTAGTTATTTTCCACTTTTTAGCCCACTTTTAGAAGTCGGTTCAATTTTTTTATAAAAATTTTATCCTACATTTTATCGCACAGTTGATTCTATATTATTTACTTCTTGAACATTTTGTTAAGTATTTTTTTTGCCGCCGACTTCAAAAATTTCAATTTCATATAAAAACATATATTGTTATTTTTCGCTTTTTAGTCCATTTTTAGAAGTCGGTTCAGTGTTTTTTATAAACATTTTATTAACCTTGGATAATCTAAAAATATTTGGCCTAATAATGCTTACTAAATATATTTAATGAAAATTAATACGATCAAGTTACGTCCGTTAGTTTATGAGATATAAAACCACTGTTTAAAATTTAATCCCCCTTGTTTCAATGTGCTTTCCGCGAAAAATTTGATCCTTTATGGTTTAATTTTGCAGAAACATGCTTTCAATTAACCCAAAAATTAAGGTGAAACGAAATTGAAAAAAAAAAACATTTGGGGTGACGTGAAAGTTGGGGTGGAAAATTGTTTCTGTTTTCTGACTTTCAATGCTTTTGGTCATTTGTATAGTTTTAAAATATGTGTAGGGTTGTCCCTTATATTTTGACAATCTCTGGTGAGTTTATTATAAGAGTTAGAAAAAGATTTTAATTGCATAATTGTTAATTTTTTTCTTGTGTCACAAGAATATGTTACTAGAAGAAATAAATGCGAAAAATTGTATTTTTTAAAATAAATTATTTTTTTTTAATGGAATACCCTGTATGTTACTATAAATTAAAATAGAACTTAAAATTTCCTTTTCAAAAATTTATGTTTCCTATGTTTGCTCCAACCGTTTTTGAGATATTTACCTCAAAATACTATACCGACACTGCTTAAGAATGCAAAAGGCAAGCTAATCTTAGACACCCAAGAGAAACTTAAAAAATGGACAGAATACATTAAAGACCTGTTTAAAGACAATAGAGTAGAGCAGATGGAGATTGAAGTAGAAGATAACGATGCATTAATGATACTGAAAGATGAAATTAATGCAGCTATAAGAAAGCACAAAAATGGAAAAGCACTAGGTCCAGATCAAATCCCAGTAGAAATCTTAAAATGCATGAATGATGATACCATGGATATATTGTTAGATCTGTTCAACACAGTATATAAAACGGGGAATATACCCAGAGAATGGTTACTCTCCACCTTTTGCGCTGTTCCAAAAAACAAAAATGCAAAAGACTGCAGCGAATATAGAACAATATCTTTGATAAGCCATGTGCTCAAGGTGTTTTTAAAAGTAATACACGGACGCATTTATAAAGAACTTGAAAAGGGGATAGATGATAGTCAGTTTGGATTCAGAAATGGTATAGGCACCAGAGACGCGTTGTTTGCACTTAATGTGCTTTCACAGAAGTGTATGGATATGCACACCGATATACACATTTGTTAAGTTGACTTCGAGAGGCTTTTGATAAAATTAGACATGAAAAACTAGTCGAGATTCTAAGAAGAAACAACATAGACAACAAAGATTTAAGAATAATAACTAACCTATATTGGAATCAACGCGCACAAATAATAGTAGATAACGAAACAAGTCCGGAAACTGAAATAGGAGAGGAGTGAGACAAGGATGCATTTTGTCACCCCTACTATTCAATGTGTACAGTGAATCGATTTTCGAAGAAGCACTGTTAACGAAAAGTAAGGGAATAATAATAAACGGAAGAGCTGTAAACAACATAAGATTTGCAGACGACACTGCTATCATAGCTAGCTCCGCTGAAGAACTCCAAGAACTAGTGAACGAAAGAAATAACGTTTGCGAGCAACACGGATTAAAAATGAACACCAAAAAGACTAAATATATGGTAATAACTAAAAAACAAAACATGTAAACAAGCATAACGTTGCGAGGTGTGAAGTGCAAAAATACAAATACTTGGGCACATGGATAACAGCAAATAATGAACAAACAACAGAAATAAGAACGAGAATAGAAATGGCAAGAAGTGCGTTTGTAAAACTGAAAACCATTCTGTGTAGCAGAGACATCACTCTAGAACTAAGAATGAGAATTTTAAGATGTTATGTATTTTCAGTGCTGCAGTATGGGTTGGAAGACTGGACACTAAAACAAGAACACATAAATAAACTGCAAGCGTTTGAAATGTGGTTTTACAGAAGGATGTTGAGAATATCTTGGACGGAGAGAAAAACAAACGTAGAAGTATTGCTAGCGATGGACAAAAAATATGAAATAATTAATAACATAAAAATAAAGAAACTGCAATATCTTGGACATATAATGAGAGGCCAGCGATACGAGTTGCTTAGATTGATCATGCAGGGTAAAATTGAAGGAAGAAGAGGTATCGGAAGAAGAAGAATTTCATGGTTGAAAAATTTGACAGAGTTGTTAATTGTAGCTCAGTGGAACTTTTTCGAGTGGCGGCAAATAGAGTGAGAGTGGCAATGATGATATCCAACCTTCGATAGGAGATGGCACCTGAAGAATAAGACTATATATTTCAAAAAGTCGTCATACCCATGTAAGTGCGCCTAGGTCCTAGACCTAGAAACAGAAGATAAATATTGGTCGAGGGGTGCGACAAGGAGCTACGATTTCCCCTAAATTCTTTACTTTAACATTGGAAGATGTATTTAAACAACTAAACTGGGAACATAAGGGCATTAGCATCGATGGTAGATATCTCAATCATTTATGTTTCGCAGATGACTTGGTATTAATAAGTGGAGATTTAGTAGATTTAGTACAGGAAATGCTCTCCGAATTGAAAATTGCTTCAGAGAAAGTTGGATTAAGCATGAACTTAGCAAAAACCAAAATAATGTCTCCAGAAGACACGCCACTTCGTGTAGGAAACAACGAAATACAAAAAGTCGAGGAATATGTGTACTTGAGCCCTCTAATTAGACCTTGGGAAAGAAAACCAACAAGGGGAAATAAACAGAAGAATTAGAATATCATGGGCAGCCGCCGGAAGATTGTGGCACGTTCTTAAAAACCCTAATGTTTCCATTAATTTAAAAAGAAGAATATTTGACTCGTGCTTCTTCCGGTAGTGACCCATGGAATGGAGACAACCACATTAACAGTTAAAGCAGCCAATAAACTACGTACTACCAAAGATTATTATAGCTTTAGCGTTAGTTATAATAATCTTTGGTATTACACAGCGAGCAATAGAAAGAATCAGGAACGAAAAAGTAAGAAGTCGTACGAAGGTGGAGGATGTTATAAAACGAATTGCTACTTTAAAATGGACCTGGGTAGGAGACGTCGCTAGGCAAGACTATACAAGATGAACAAAAAATATATTGCAATGGAGACCTAGGTCGTCTAAAAGAAGTATTGGAAGACCCCCAAATAAAGTGGAAAGCAGGTAAAAATTGGCAGCAGATTGCAAAAAATAGGTTGAAATGGTAGAGACTAGGGGAGGCCTATGTCCTGAAGTGGTCCAAATTGGGCTGCTAAAGAGAGCGAGAGTGAGAGAGAGACCTATGTAAGTTATGAAACAATTGACAATTAAGTTGTTCATTGAAAAACAACATATTATAGTCGAAATTATAATATGAAATCAAATTAGCTATGAGAAAATAATTATAAACTCTAACGACGGTAAAATAATTTTATAGCCCATGGAAATTAGACAAACAAGTTTTTGTTTTTGGAAAAAAATGTGACCTGCAGTTTTATTATTATAAAGTCTTCATTTTGGCATTCTTTAAAACATACATCGATGATAAGTTTGGTAAGTTCCTGCTAAAAAAAAGGCGGCCCAAAAATGGTCACTTTTTTCTGTTTTTCCAATTTATCTTGAAAACTAAAGGTTATATGAAAAAATGTTCAATACAAAACTTGTAGACAATTGAAAAACCTATCGATTTATGTAAAGACGATTAAAGTTATAGGTGGTGGCAGTAGTTATCGAGATATAATTTTTTTTCGCGAAAATTATCACGTTTTTATATTTTAAAGAAAATTATGTTTTTTTTACGTATTATCGCCATGAAATTCAAGAAAAATAGATGTTAAATTTGAAAGTTTGACTTCGATTATTATTCTCTCTCCTAATTAGGATAGAGCGACCAGTATTACGATAAATTGTTCAAAATAACGCATATTTTTCAGATATATTTTTTTAAAAGTGTATTTTTAATTTGGAGCTGAGAAATTTAGAAAAAAACAAATTTTTGAATCCAAAAATAACTTTTTTCCTAGTGAACTTAAATTTTTTTTAAGATGCTCATAACTTTTAAATATAATTTTCTTGAAAATATAAAAAATTGATAATTTTCGCGAAAAAAAATTATATCTCGATAACTAGTGGCGCCACCTGCAACTTTTGTCTTGAACATGTTTCCATACAAGGTTTAATTTTCGAGATGAACTGGAAAAAAACGAAAAAAGTAACAATTTTTGGGCTGAAACTTTATTAGCAGGAGGTTTCCAATCTTAACGTCGATGTATATTTTAAAGGATGCCAAAATGAACGCTTTACAATAATAAAATCGCAAGTCGCATTTTTCCCAACCAAATTTTTATTTCTATGGTCTATTATTAAAAATAACTGATTAGAAATCATGATTTCTGTGCACAATTTTTTTAAAAACTTTGAATAAAAGAATATAATTACAAGATTTCAATATGAACACAAACAAAATAGACTAGAACCACAGAAAATCCATTTTTTACAATGAATCTTATATTGAGCACTTGTAACTGTATTATATATATATATATATATATATATATATATATATATATATATATATATATATATATGTTTATGCGGCTTTCACGGATTCCTCCGTGTGCTATGCAATAGCAGTGGATATATCCAAACTATGAAATAGACGAATTTTGTATTTCAGTGTATATTTTTTAAATTTTACTATCGGCCAAGCGCTTTCGGTCTAACTTAGACCACCCTCAGGGCTCAGACCTCGTCAAAAGGCACACCTAAACCCTGCCAGTTTGAGAACAGCCTCCAACAACGCCAGCGTGGCCTCTACACAGAACAAGTTATATACAATTAAAAAAATTTTAACAAATTTTTCTTTCCAAATTAAAATTAAAACTAAAACATTTAAAACACTATATAGATTAATATTATTAAAACAATAGACCTTTACAATAACAACTCAAAAGAGTGAGGTTACAACCTGTTAATAACTTATTAACTTATATCCAAATTATGCCGTTGTAGTGCTGAAATCACATTCAGCAAACGTACAACTATATGCAGCTCCGTGTATGAATGAAGTAAAATGCGAACAGTAAATGCACACTTCGTTCCAAGCATATCCTTTCCGTGTTAGTGCATAGTTTGAACAAATTGCTAAGGAACACAATATATCCTATTCCGCCACCATCGAGATGATGGCCTATCTGTACCACCATACTGAAAAGAAAGTCAATACTTACCCTTCCCACCACAATGATACGGCAGAGGTACATGTTTCTTCTCTACTAGACTCATCAGGATCTCGATGATGGTGGAATAGGATAAATTGTGTTCCTTAGCAATTTGTTCAAACTGTGCATCCTCTAACACGGAAAGCATATGGTTGAAACGAAGTTTACATTTACTTCATATATATATATATATATATATATATATATATATATATATATATATATATATATATATATATATGTATATATATATATATATATATATATATATATATATATATATATATATATATATTATTTATTAGTATGTCGTATTTAAATTTACAATTTTTTGGGAGTTACGCAAACCTGCAAACCTAAGGAAAAGCCGCTACTCTATTTGAATATTTTGTAATATATAGGGTGTTCCATTTTAAAGTAAGTGAATTTATTTAAAAAATACAAAAGATAATATTCTTGCGATATAGAAAAAAATCTAGCAACTTTTGTATTTAAAGATTTTTTCTAACTCTGAAAATAAACTCACCAGAGCTTGTAGAAATATAAGGAACGACCCTGCATATTGACAGTTATGGAGAACCTTTTTATTTTTGACATAAGACTGTTCGTTTAATTTACTTTTTTCTTCTCGGTATATTATTCCATGAAAATTAGATCAAAAAAGAGCTGTTTTGTTAACAAAAATGCAACATTGGTTTTTTTGCTGGAATGTGTTAATTTCAGCATCCTATAAAACATATCTCGATGGTTTTTTGAATTTATCTCGAAAAGTAAATGTTGTTTTGAAAAATGTTTCAAACAAAAGTTGTAGAGAATTAAAAAACCTATCGATTCATATATTATAAGTTATAGGTGGCGCCACTTGTTGTCAAGATATATTTTTTTTTCGACATAATTTACGGTTTTGGTTTTTCTTAGAAAAAAGACATTTATTAACAAATTACTGATTTAAAATTTAATATAAATATAGGTATTATCATTCTAAAAAAGTATGTCAAAAACGGAATCTGTAAGTTTTTTATTTTCCAAGAAATTCGATGTCAAAATTGAAAATTCTACCTCAATTTTCCACTTTCCTAATTAAGATACAATGCTCAATTTTAATGGAAATTATTTGTATCGTTTTATATTTTGAAAATCTATTAAAAAAAATTTTTTTTCAATCGTGGGCTGAGAAATTTTGCAAAAACCAATTTTTGCACCAAAAAAATTGCGAACAACTTTTCACCGGATGGAGATAAATTTTTTTTAATGCATGCATTGGATTTAGATGTATCATTTCCGATCTCAAAAAAAAAAAAAATTTTGGATGAAAAAAACGTTTTTTTTTTCAAAAATTCATAATGGCGTGGCAAATGAATATTAAGGGCTCAAATTTGCAGAAGATGCTTTTTAATACTTGTACTTTACCAGTGAATTTTTTGGATCTAAGAAATCCACTTCCATACGATCTGTGAACTTTCGAAAATTGGACCGAATCTAATCGAAAATTGCTGCTGCAAGGAAACTTATGCATTATAAGTAATATTTATAATATTGATGTTGTTTTATTAATTTATATAATAGTAACAATTTATTTAGACATATGATTGATTTGTTTATTAACAAAATTTTTACAAAAAAGTATAGAGAGATAATAACAATTTGTTTAATCATATTAATTATTAATTTGTTTATTAACAAAATTTTTACAAAAAATTATAGAGAAAATCATACAAATATTCAATTATATATTACATATTATATGTTTTTTTCCTTTATATTATTACTTAATAGTTTAACAAAATTTTTACGAAAATTTCATAAATTTCTAAAATATACAGATTTGCGTGAGCACTGTGATTGACAGTGCGATAATTGCTATGAAAATTTTAATTCCTGCGATTTAGAAAACGATGATGACAATTCAGAGGAAATTAATAATATGTGTGAGAATGATTTTGACTATGAAAATGTTAATAATGATGAGAATGATATGTACAATGAAATTGAGAATAATGAGGAAAATAGTATGTGCAATGTGAGTGAGAGTAATAATTGCGACGATAAAATGGACGCCGATTGCATAGAAATAATAGAACAAAAAAGAAAGATAAATGTATAATTGATATAATGTATTTGTATGATTTTCGCACGTAAGTTTAATGTATTATTAAATATTTATATAACGTGTTATATATTATTATTATATTTTTATATGATTTGCTTATAGAAATTTTCGTAAAAATTTTGTTAATAAACTATTAGGTAATAATAATATAAAAGAAAAAAACCGTATAATATGTAATATATAATTGAATATTTGTATGATTTTCTCTATAATTTTTTGTAAAAATTTTGTTAATAAACAAATTAATAATTAATATGACTAAACAAATTGTTACTATCATATAAATTAATAAAACAACATCAATATTATAAATATTACTTGTGATGTATAAGTTTCCTTGAAGCGCCAATAAATAATGCGCCTGAACTATGGCAACCCGCCGACAGCGGCCTGCAGTAGCTATTTTCGATTCGATTCGGCCCAATTTTCGAAGGTTCACAGATCGTATGGAAGTGTATTTCTTGGATCCATATATATATATATATATATATATATATATATATATATATATATATATATATATATATTTAGTAGATCTTCAAAATATAAAACGATACAAATAATTTCCATTAAAATTGAGCATAGTATCTTAATTAGGAAAACGGAAAATTGAGGTTGACTTTGACATCGAATTCCTCGGAAAATAAAAAACTCAAAGATTCCTTGTTTGACACACTTTTTTAGAATGATAATATCTATATTTTTGTTAAATTTTAAATCGGTAATTTGTTAATAAATGTCTTTTTTCTAAAAAAAAACCAAAATCGTAAATTTTGTCGAAAAAAAATATCTCGACAACTAGTGGCGCCATCTATAACTTATATTATATGAATCGATAGGTTTTTTAAGTCTCTACAACTTTTGTTTGCAACATTTTTCGATACAACTTTTACTTTTCGAGACCATTTTTGGTACGCCATTTTTTTTGCACAGGTCTTTCAGAGTTACCATCGAGATATGTTTTATAGGATGCCAAAATGAACACATTCCAGTAAAAAACAATGTTACATTTTTGTTACTGACGAAAGTTTATTTTCCATGGAGTATATATGAAACTTCCAAGTACATCGCTTGAAAAAAAATGTGTCTATCGAGGTATATTCCTTTATCTTCTACCTACGCCAAAAATATATACATTTTTAATTTATTGACTATCATTATTATGATCCTTATTATGTCATATTATATTGAAGTACCTTATTTATCATTATACGTATGTATTTATGTATTTTATTGGTATTAGAACATTTTTAATACAAAACATATTTTGCACACATGGACATTTTCCTTTACATACAACTAGTTTTTTGTGCATTTTTCGCCTTTTTGGCATAACTTTAACCAATATGAAATGGAAGTACGTGAAAAAAACCTTCATACTGAGCATGGTGGTGAATAAAAAATTTGGTTGTTATCCAGATATAAGATATACCGTGCACTGAAAAAAAGCCCTTTTTCGCCCAATGCAATAGCAATGGTTATTTCCACATTATTTGGTCCGATCTATCCTTTGCACAAATAGTTGCATGTTAGTACCCTGATGAGTCTAGTGAGAGACGAAACATGTACTCTTGCAGATCACTGTAGCGGGAAGTGTAATTTTTGACTTTCTTCTCGATATGGTGGTACAGGTAGGCCATCATTTCGATGGTGGTGGAATAGAATGAACTGTGTTTTGTCGCAATTTATTTAAACTATACAACCGCTAACACGGGAAGAATATGATGGAGTGAAGTTTGCTTTTGCTGTTCGCATTTTACTTCATATATATATATATATATATATATATATATATATATATATATATATATATATATATATATATATATATATATACAGGTGTGGAAAATCCAAAACTGAACCTCTAAATAATGGAAAGGTAATAGAAAGAGACGGACAACCCGTTTAGGTCTGTTGATAAAGCGAAATAAAGCATACTGTTGTATCGTAGCTTGCTTCCTGGTTTCCAGGAAAAATGGTGTCGGGCAAGGACTTTTCGCTGGTTTCGGGTCGTCAAAACACAGTGGGTCGAAAATACAGATTTGATATTAAAAATAAAAATCGGATCCAACATAGCAGACTGAAACTTTAAAATCATGAAAATAAATTCGAAAAACGTCTAATGTGGTTCGACGCTTTAAAAATAAAATAAAAAGAATAATTGTATTTCCATGAATAAAATATTGCGCTTGACTTGAAGGTACATTTTAAATATAATACTATAATAATAAATACATGGATATCGATAATCGTTAAAAAGGCGAAAGTACTTTTTCCTCTATGCTTAAGATTCTTAATAAATACCAATGCAAATAATTTGTAAGTAATATAATGTTTATTGATTCACATAAATGAAGAAATAATACGACTGTAATAAAAAAAATAAAAAGAACTTTTTAATCATTGCCTTCTGTGTCAACAGCTCATTTCTCATTCTCCAATACGTACGAATTGTTATCCGAATCCTTAGTATGTCAAAAAGAGTGTAAGGATCCATTGACGCGAAAAGTTTTGGAACATATTCTCCATATTTTTTCTCCAGAAGATTTTCGGGCAAAGTCTTGACGATAGTTTCTTATCAACTTGTCCGTTGATTTTTGTGCATTTTTCGATAGTTTACCTATCGGTAATATTGCAAATGCTATGATGTCTGGTCAATGGAGTAAGTAATTTGTGGATTCCTGTTGGCATGTTTTAACAAGAATATCTTTTGATAAACAAACTTGTTGTTTGAAGTGTGTATACCAAATCTTCTCTATTGCAGTTTAATGTCCGCTTCCAATAGCAAAATGACGGGAAACCAGAGGATCAGTGTTCGCTTTACTCTTGCTATAATAGCTGGCTCATCACTGTTCTCGAAGAAACGTCGAGCTGTGTTGCCACTGTTAGTGCTTCCTAACCCTTTCTTTGGCATGTCAATAAGAAGTCCTAATCTGTCTCCTTAAAGGGCTGTTGGATGGTAGCATTTGTCTGTGGTTTCACCTCTTTATCTTTCTGCTTACGGCCCTACCACTTCTGGGTATCACATTGGTACGACAAATACAAGCAACATTCGGAGAATCGAATACATGCGTGTAGAGTTAACAGTTGTAGCTTGAAATACTCTGTATTTACTGGGACACAGTATCAATGTTGTTGAACTGAGGTGTTGTTTGGCAGAGGTAACAACGTTGGACCGATTTCGCTCCAGCTAAAGCATTCACCTAACAGTCTATCATCGTCATAGATTCAAGCTCGGGTGGCAAAGATAACTCTATTATATGGTGCAAGTTAATACCTGCTAATTGAAGTGTAATAAGAGAGGTTAGGAATAAGTTTGTTTCAGAAATATTCGAATCAGTGAATTTCATTTTGTACTGGCTCTGACCTGACGTTCCATCGAAGCCCCATTTGCAAATGAAACTCATATCTACAAATCTAATTTATCGATTTGTTCAAGGGCGTCTAATTGAAGCAATATAATTTGATCCACTGCATGATCCAGTAAGCCTTGAAATTTAACCTCGGCTTTTGAGTTAGTAAAAGATAGATACTGGTCATGTAGATAACATGCTTTTTTTTTGTATTTTACACACCAGAGTATGGCGTAAATATATTACTGCCTTTCTGTTTGGCCCAATTTTGTAATCGTTTATATTTGTTTCTCGACAATCCAATGTCAAATAGAAGAGCAGCGCGCAAATGTAACTGGGCGCGATGCAACCACAACACTGTTGCCTTTGACGTAAGACGAAACTTTAGAAAGAAAAGACTGGTCGTTCATATTACCGAGATTTAATAGAAACGTTACTATAGCCAACCTTCTATTTTAAATTTCTTAACGGCCAAAATAATTTCTAAATTATTTTGGCCGTTTTCTCAAATTCTGACCCACTAAGCTCATCTAACTTCTTTCAGGTTAGTTCGGGACAGAAGATCGCAGGGAACGCCTACGCCCAATATTACCCCCGCTAACTTCCATGCAACACGAAGACGATTAGTACCTTGAAACGAATGAGAGGGTGTAGTTACTTTTCGTTTAAACTTATAACGTAATCGATGGAATTTGGGATATTTAACGACTATTTGATACATTGATTGTTTTAAATAAATACATCAAATAGTTGAAATACAAAAAAAAAATAGTTTTTGTTAGCCGTTGAGCGTAAAGAAAATTGATATTTCTGTTACAAAATAAACATTTATTCTAATAAAAATATTAGTGAAACGCAACGGTAATTTCTAAGTAAATAAGCTAATCGACCACTTTAAAATTAAAAATCATTCTCAAAAATAAACTTTTATTCTGGCAAAAAATAAAAGTAACACGTTCAGTAATTGTAAATAAATAAACAAATAATTAAATTCTGTTTAAATCAACAAAAACACCTCGAAGTCTACAAGAGGTGTTCAAACAGGCCTCCACTTTGAGCGAGACAATAACCCAGTCTATTGAGAAATACGGTTCGCGTATTTGCCAAAACTTCAGGGGTTATATCCCTATTAGCCCTTTGTATCATGTCCTCACAAAATACCATACGTGTTTCCTGGTTTTTCGGAAAAATTTCTTGAGTTATTCTCAATTTGTAACAGCGATATTTGTTCCGCTTTAAAATGTTCCGAACTGTTCGAGCGTTCATATCAAGTTCTTCGGCAATTACGGTACTTGCAAGGAAAATTAATTTCTGCTTAACTACAAACGTCAGTCTCTCGATTTGCTCGTTCTTCAGTAATTTGAGGAACCGGTTGCTCCTCATTATTATCAGTGCATTTTTTACAAATTTTTAGACAACCGGTTGTTTCAAATTTTTTAATAATTTCCGATATTCTAAATTTTCAAGGAACAGGATCATTTTCTCACGTAAATGAAAATCTGCCGATTATCTCATCCATATCTTTACCAGAAAGTACCACTTAATAATCTGCTCTTTTTGTTCCGTGGAATAAATTACCATTTCAAATACAAAAAAATTTGGTGCGAAACACGGAAATACCAATACTCGGTACTTACGCTTCGACTGCCTGAAGGAAAGCAAATAACTTGGAATCCTCTTGTTGTGCTAGGGCGTGGCGTATGCTGCCGCCCGCTCTCGCCGCGCCAGCATTGTATTACCTCTCACCCGAGGGCCAAACTGGTAATTTACACGTATGCCGATGCTTACGACTGTCTCATTCTGATTTGATGAATAATATAGTATTTGCTTTATCACACTGAAGAAACATCGAGGTTCCGGTTTGGATTTTCCAGACCTGTATATATATATACATACTTTTTTTTCTGTGTTTCAATTTTATTGATCCATGATCAATTTATATAAGGAATCGGTGTTTGTTTTTTTATAATATGTGCGACGAACCTATTATAAAACATCTCTATTAGAAATAAAAATAATTTTTCCACGCTTAAAACTCAAATAAACAATTTTAATCCAAATTTCAATAGTAACTTCCCTAAACAAACGTCTAGAGTTACATCTATATTTAAAATTTTAGATTTCCGACCGCTGCCTATCGACAAATCTTAACTTTCCAACATATAACAACTTCAAAGTTTTTAAATCAGCTTTCGCAAAGTTTTAACTTAATTTCGTAGAAATAACACAAACTTCTTATCTGAAGCCATTAAGATCTCTAACGCAAAGTGAACAACTTTCATGTTAACTTTGCCAACCTTATCAAAAAATCTCCGTAAAATTAAAATTACATTTCGTTATTTCTAATGAAAGTCATTACTATAGATTAACTTAGTGTTTAAATTGTGTGTATTCGCCTTGTGTTTCTAGTATTTATACAGGGGCTTCGAAAAAAAAAAAAAAGGGCCTACTATGCTCATTATCTCGGCCAAAGTAAAAATCAAAATAAACCCACTATATTGCTCCAAGGCCAGAATACAATATTAAATGAGCGGCTAAAAAAACAGGATAATTAATATTTATCAATTTTTCTTTACAGATCGTTCGTTCCTAGTAGCCAATTACTCGAAACCAGGACAATGCAACATAATCTATTGTTCCGACGGATTTTGCCGACTGGCCGGGTACTCGAGAGCCGAAGTAATGCAACGGTCGGCATCATGTTCTTTTTTGTGTGGACCTCTGACGTCACAACAGGCCGTGAACGGACTGAGGGAAGCGTTGCAGAAAGGTGTAGAAAAGCATGCGGAAGTTTTGTATTATCGAAAAGATGGTGAGTAGATCAATTTTTAACGCGTAACGAAAAAAGTGTGGTAAAAATATTTCACGGAAACGTTTCTTCTTCTTACGTGAAAGATAGAAAGATCAATCTTTATGAAAATATGTAATTAAGCTTGTTTTATCCTTCAGAACAAATTTCCATGGAAATATTAGATGTTGAATTTCCTGAGATCAAAGTCTAGTATTCTGTCGATTCAGTATAGCGGCGCTGGTAAAATAAGCCTCATCAGACCATAAAACGGCATTTTCAAAATTCTTTTCTCTGTTTATATTTTGTAAATTTCAATTACAAAACTCTATTCGGCGCTGTGCATCACCAGGATGTAAGTTTTACACCAGGTGATATTTATATCCTTACGAACGACTAGGAGAAACTTATTGATACGCCCTCGTAAACAAATATTCCGATGTGATGAGGTATCCTTATTACAGTCTGCCCAAAAGAATATTATATCGACGCGTCATATATCTAGGTAGATCTCAATTTTTATGTTCTGGATTTATATAGCAAATTCCATAAGTATATAAAAGGGATAAGCGTAGTATGGAGAATTGTATAGTGGTATTTAAATAATGAAGATATTAAAAAACAATCAAAGTCCGTAAGGAGCTTCTGAATGAAACCACTTAAACTTGTAGATCATATTTTTAGCACTTAAACACAGTTAATTGTAAAAGTATTACTTTAAATTTTAAATCTTGTGGTAAAGCCACTGGTTTAAGTACTGATTTTTTATCCGAAAAAGCGAGTAAACAATTTTCTTTTCATCATAACTCCGTTAGTTTTCATGCTAATGACTTTAAATAAAGCTCATTTTAAGAGTTTTTCCAAATACTTAGAAAAATGTCCCATACGTTTTTCCCGAAAAAATTACCGTTTTTCCGTTATTTAGGCGAAAAGAAGTCACCTTCAACCAGTCATAATTGGGAACGTATTGCATCTACAGATCTACAAAGAGCAATCTTCTTGCTTTTTTACAAGGTCCATTTCTGTTTATCATAATTTTTTTAATTAAAAATATGACGTCGAGTAACTGGTAAAAAAATGTTGCAAAATCTTTTTTTTTTAGTGAAAAATTAACATTTTCAATTTAGAATAATCAGGGAAGATCGAGGGGGTAAAAGGAAGGAGAATACCCTGAAATAAATTCGGTTGGGCTTTAAAAGCTGTACTCCCCTTACGGTGGCTATACTGTACAGGGTGAGTCAACGATTGAATGAAGTAGGTTTGTGCCTTTTCGGTGAAATTAACAAAGAAACTATATTTATTGTTTGATACAGTTTATCTTTACGCAGATTTTAAAAATATTTAGGACTCTACAGGGTGAGCCAAAAAACTAGGACAGCATAAAGTTGTATTTTTTTAAATAGAACACCCTATATACGAATCGTATTTTCGATTTAGCTTATAATTTTAAATCTTTTTTATTAAGGGTTTACTATAACAAAACTTTATAGTTTCTGAGATAATTGAGTTTAAAGAAAAAAAGTCGCATTTTCAAGCATCAATTCAATCCTAAATAACGTTTTCAATTTTGTGACAAATATATTCAAATTTGGAATTTAGCAAGGCCAAGGACAAGTTAATATAATTTTTACCTAATATTTGCAATAAAAGCTACAGGGTGTTGGACACATCGGCTCAAATTTGAACAAGTTTAAATGAATAAATATCTTTTTTTTTAAATGGTACACCCTGTATATTTTCATGTTATTTAATAGAGTAATAAAAACCATAAAAGTTTTGTTCAATATATCCTATACCTATTTATAATAGTTTTTGAGATATTTCAGTTTTTCTTATTTTCCATACTTTTTTACAGAAATAGTCTTCATTATCATAGTAGCCATGTAAAATAATAAAAAGAAACTACAGAAACAAACAGAATGTGGTTAAATATGATGAAATACATTATTCGTTATATTACAACGGCAATAGTTTAAGTAAACATAATGTGAAAAAATTAACACAACAATAACGACAAGGTAAATACATATTTATTTTTATACTAAATTGAAACAAAAAAATTACCTATTAAATACTGAGATTAATTATTTCTTTTTAATAAGTGTTCGAATAAACGACCCTCTTGTGCAATGCACAAATTTAGTCTTTTTTGCAGATTTTCTCGGACCCTGGACAAAATTAGTGGCGTTATTGTTCTACAGGTATCCCTAATCCTGTTTCGCATATCTTCCACTGTTGTTGGTGGATTAACATACACCTTATTTTTAATATAATCCCATAGGAAGAAATCTAATGGGGTGATGTCGCAAGACCTTGGTGGCCACTCAATGAAACCCCCACGTCCAATCCATTTTTGCGGATATCGTTGGTCCAAAAACGCACGAACTTCACGATGGTAATGCGGAGGCGCACCATCGTGCTGGAACCACATACTGTCGAGCTCATCCCTATCGAGACCTTGAAGCAGTTGGGGTAGTTCTTCTTGTAGAAAGTTCAGGTAACTATGGCCATTTAGTGGTTCATTAAAAAAGTGGGGTCCAATAATTCGATTATGATGAATACCACACCAAACATTTAATGACCAGTGGTTTTGATGTTGCACCTCTCTAATCCAAAATGGGTTTTCTGTGGCATAATAATGCATGTTGCGTTTATTTACGGCACCGTTACTTCTAAAAGTAGCTTCATCACTAAACATTACCTTGCATAATAAATTTGGATTTAATTGAATCTCCGCATTTATTGTACGACAAAAGATTACACGACTTTCAAAATCCTGTCCATGCAATTCTTGGTGTAATTCCATGTGATATGGATGGTACCTATATTTTTTGGTAGTACGATTAGCGGTGGATTGTGATGTTTCACATAATGCTGCTAACTGACGGCTACCAATATAAGGATTTTCCTGAACATTTAACAATAATTTTCCTGAACATTTAACAATACTTGTAGTTCTTTTCTTCATTAATTACTGGTTTGTTGACCACTTTACGTTTTGGATAATCAACAGTACCAGAAGAATCAAATCTTTGCATTAAGTTTTGAAAAGTATGGGTATTAGGCTAGCGTCGATCAGGATACTTCATTTTGTAAATTCTTTGAGCAAGAAGGCAATTTTTTTCAGCCTCTCCTATTGTATAAATCATATCTATTAACTCATTCTTTGGAAAATTCATTTTACAATATAAGATGAATGCAAAAAAACCAAACTACACTACATAAAAACCAAAAGAAGCGATTGCGGTTATAAATTTGACACACAGACAAATGTTCTTTTACATTGTTTTTGCCATGGCTACTATGATAATGAAGACTATTTCTGTAAACAAGTATGGAAAATAAGAAAAGCTGAAATATCTCAAAAACTATTATAAATAGGTATAGGATATATTGAACAAAACTTTTAGGGTTTTTATTACTCTATTAAATAACATGAAAATATACAGGGTGTACCATTTAAAAAAAAAGATATTTATTCATTTAAACTTGTTCAAATTTGAGCCGATGTGTTCAACACCTTGTAGCTTTTATTGCAAATATTAGGTAAAAATTATGTTAACTTGTCCTTGGCCTTGCTAAATTCCAAATTTGAATATATTTGTCACAAAATTGAAAACGTTATTTAGGATTGAATTGATGCTTGAAAATGTGACTTTTTTTCTTTAAACTTAATTATCTCAGAAACTATAAAGTTTTGTTATAGTAAACCCTTAATAAAAAAGATTTAAAATTATAAGCTAAATCGAAAATACGATTCGTATATAGGGTGTTCTATTTAAAAAAATACAACTTTATGCTGTCCTAGTTTTTTGGATCACCCTGTAGAGTCCTAAATATTTTTAAAATCTGCGTAAAAATAAACTGTATCAAACAATAAATATAGTTTCTTTGTTAATTTCACCAAAAAGGCACAAACCTACTTCATCCAATCGTTGACTCACCCTGTACTTACCCAGTAGGTCGGGGGACAGGAGTGGATTTGAACAACCTTTTATTACGTTATTATATTGGAAAATTACAATTTAGAGTTCATTTATAAGTGGATAATAAAATAAGTACTGACATAAAATAGATTTAACCATAATTCTTTGGGTAAAAATTTGCATTATGGGAAGTCTAGAAGAACAATATATTTTTAAAATAATTTCCCTATTTCGAGATCATAGAATACGATTCTGACCTCCATTTTCCATAATTTTTTCTCAGTTTTGTGTGAAAAACATTTTTCACTTTAGGTTCAATTTTTTTGTATTAAACCGTTAAAATTTTGTTACAACTACAAATTTCACACTAAACACATAAATTTGCATCTTTTTATCGGAAAAGTCAAGAAAATTATCAAAAAAAAACAAATAAAAATTAAATGGCTACTTCCATTATATATTGATGTGATTCGTTCCTAAAACACGAAAAATTAACGCTGTTGCCAGATTACGAATGCGATTTCTGTGAAATTCACATACATTCTTTTCTTTCACAGATTGTCCCGCCCTTACGCGGTATCTGCTGAACAATAACATTTTTAATTAATAAATCTAGGTTAGTTCAGGTTAGTTTTAGTTTCTCAAACTAACCAAAACTTAGCTAAACCTGAACTAACCAAAAAATTGGGTGGTTAAGATTAAGTTTCTCCTTTTTACACATTACAAAAATTAAACTATGTTGTTAACTGTACTGGATAAATTTTATAGTTTATATTACGAAAGTATAAATCAAGGACAATTTAAGTTAGTTTAGATTAGTTTCAGTTTTACAAATTAACAAAAATCAAGCTAAACTTGAATTAACCAAAAATTTTGGGTAGTTAAGATTAATGTTTCCCTGAGACTGTATAGAACATTACAAAAATTAAACTACGTTGTTGAACGAGAAGGACAAATTTCATATCTGGCAACGTGTCAACCGAATATTAGTAGTTTTCGCGAGTTTGAGGGCGATGGCTTGTCTGGAACGTATTTTTGGTTTTGCGTTGAAAATATAAGTTTTTCTAAATTTATTCATCTAAATTTATGCAAAAATAGTTGAAATATATGACATACATGATATTTTAAATAGTACCATTGAAAATGAATACGTAAGTTCGGTATTTTCTTCAGAATTAAAAATGCTTGGTGAAGTGACGCTGGGCGTTTTTTGAGGTTTCCGGGAAACTAAGGAAAAATAGTAAAAAATCAAAGCCAAAATCGTGTTTTACGTCCTCGAAGTAGGGGGTGAATATGGAATTTTTTCCAGGAGTTTCTATAACGTATATAACTACCAAAATAAAAAAAAGATATTTACCGAAAATAGTGAATTAACGGGATTTACAAAACAATACATTGATGCATTGTTATAAAGAAAAAGTCTGCGCAAATGTCTTGATGACATACACAAATATCAATTTCGAAAATTAACTAAAGTCACTGCACGGCAAAAAAAAATCCAGAGAATTTTAAGCGTCGAGGACGATGACAAACGATCACATTAAACGCAAAGAATATGTTGGGACGCCGATTGCTATTTTCGCAAATCTTGTCCTGGTTTTCTGATTCCCATATTGCCAACGTCATACAACAAATTTACTATAAAATTTCATTCTACGCTCACTCCACGTAGCCACTTGATGTCAGTTTATGACATTTATTTTCTGCATGTTAGGATAATTTATTAGCCTATTTTTGTAGCTTTCCATATCCCCTCTAACTTCCTTAAAAATAACTCAAAAGTATTCATTTATCGAAATAACTTTATAGATAACTTTTTGAGCAAAGGATAAACCGTACTGTAAATATATTCAAAACCATTCAGTTTGTCGATATGAGCATACCAGTCATCGGTCTTGTTGAGGTTAAGGAAATTACATCGAGTTTAGATATCAAGAAAGCGCCGGGCCTGGATGGTCTCCCGAACGCGGCCTTGAAGCGTGCTCCGAATAAGACTCTCTCAGCAATTGCAAACATTGCAAATGCCGTTGTTCAATCAGGATATGTTCCCTCAGATTGGAAGGTAGCTAGGTTAATTCTGATCAGAAAGAAAGGCGAAAGGGCAACTAACATTAACAGCTACAGGCCTATTAGTTTCTAGGGAATCTAGGGAAATTATTGAACGAATTATTCTAAAGAAACTTACTGATTTTATAGCAGAGAGAAACGTCTTACCTCCAGAGCAGTTCGGCTTCAGGAGCAACCACAGCAGCGTTCCGCAGACCACCAGAGTAGCTGCAACGATAATTCATGGATTCAACAAAAGATTTCACACTAGTGCTATCTTTTTTGATATCAGCAAGGCCTTTGATAAAGTATGGCATAACGCTTTGATTGTTAAGCTAATTCGACTGAGAATTCCGAGTTACCTGGTCAGACTAGTTTCAAGCTTTTTGGAAAACAGAACATTTGCAGTGTCATTAGACGGTGCAACTTCCGAATTCAAACAGGTTAGAGCTGGTGTACCTCAAGGTTCGCCACTCTCTCCAACATTATCTAGCTTATATACGGCCGACATTCCGGTTGACGACCGAAGTAAGTTGTACCTGTTTGCTGATGACACTGCTTTTGCAACGTCATCAGGCTCTTTTCGTCTGATTATATTAAGATTACAGAGCCATATTAATAAGCTTGAGAGATGGATGGCCGATTGGAAGATTCAATTGAACCCTGAGAAAACTCAGGCAGTTATGTTTTCTAAATCTAGAACTCTGACACCTGAAGATCGGTTGTCCATCTCAAACATTCGCATTCCTTGGCACACGAATGCGAAATACTTGGGACTAGTCTTTGACCTTGAATATAGATGCTATCATTTCGAAGGCAAAACTTGCTTTGGTTTCTCTTTACCCACTATTAAATAAAAATAGCAAACTTAACTTGAATAACAAATTGCTAATTTTCAAGCTATTTATAAGATCTATTTTGTTCTTTGGTGCTCCAACTTGGATCACCACAGGCAGAACAAGATTCAGAAGACTAGAGAGATTTCAAAACAAGGTGCTTCGAATACTTTGCGGAGCCCCATACTTTGTTCGAAACACTATAATACATAGGGACCTGAATAGCGACACTTCAGATGTCTTTATACAAAATAGTCTCACACGGTATATTGACAGAGCCACCACCTCAACCAACCCGCTCATACAACAATCACACAGCCTCACCAGGACACGCAGACAGCCTTACAAATTTATCCGAGATTGGATACAGAACCGGTAGTTTTCATCTCTTTATTTACTGGCTTAAAAGCCGAATAGAATCTTGTCTTTTTCAAGCCTATTATAGGTTCATTTTTAAAGCAAAGGAGTCTATGGGCCGTCCCGACTCAAGATTTCAAAGATGACCCCATAATTAGAAAACTTTTTGTTTAGAATTTATTCCTTTGTCAATTTCTGTGGTTATTTGGAACGTCATAATTTCCATCCTAGAGCAGGCGCGGATCCAAGGGGGGGGGGGGCGGTGGGGGGCGATCGCCCCCCCCCCCCAATAACTTTCAGTTTAGGAAAATGGACCCGATTTTTCCTCTTATACTATAGTTTATTCAAGAACTAGAGAGAGTAATAAATCATTTTTTACCCTTTTTCTCTTCGCAAACTACCTGTGTTTTTTAGTCCGGTGTTTTTAGCAAAATTTGTTAGACACATATATTTTTCATAGGAATGGGTTAGAAATTTTATAATCAAAAATACCGGTCTATATTATTATAGACTAAAACGTAGGATTATTCTCTCAAAAAATTCTAAGTTATAATTTAAATACTTACAAAATATCCATTGTCAAAAATACAAAAAGGTAAACATATATAAAAAAATAAATTCGTCCATATAATATTAAAATATTTTTGGGGCTATCGGTCATTTTATTATAAAAAAAAACACATTTTTAGGATATTTGACGTTTCAGTTTATTTATTTCTTAAACCATCTGCAGTATTACAATTAAACACTAAAAAGGGATTTAAATGTAATTACTTTTTGATGTTGTAATTAAAATTAGACCTACTTATTTTTATTTCTATTGTACTGATATCTTAATTTAATTTACTTTATTATATGGAAATACGATAGCCCCAAAAAATAAGATAAACATGTTAATTCTACACGCTTAAGAAAAAAACACAAATACAATAATAACATAATAATAAACTTACGGCTAATTGGAATTAAATATATATAAAATTAAAGAGTTGGACGTACTAAAATAAAAATATATATAAAAAAACATATAAACAACATTAAACAATAAAATACAACAAAAACAAAAATTTAAATAATAAATTGAGTTTACACTAATTAACATTACGTATATAATTCCTAATCAAAGTCAGTGAAACTATCTTCACTCAAATTAATTATAATTGGTTCCTCTCTCTCACCGATCATGAGATCGAGTTCTCATATTTCTTTTTATTCTTTTATTATATGGATTTTTTCCAATTTTCCGCAGTAACTTTATTCAAAAAAATCTTGAGAAATATATTTACTTCTCCAACGGACAGTTTCCGGACTATTTATAGGAACAGATTTTCTATCTGGTTTTTCCCAGCAAAAATTAAGTTTTCTGAGCAATTTCCAGAGATCAGTTCTTTTAATTGCAGGTAAATCGCGATCCTCATTGATTTTAGTTAGAATTTTGTAGACGGTTGAGATCTGCTTCTCATAATAAAATGTATATACAACCCCTTTAATTGCAGTTTTCATCTCTTCTTCCAACGAGGTTTTTCATCTGCTTGTGATCGAATGTGGCTTGGGAGTACTAAAAATTCCAGTCGTTTTTTCTCCTTCAGAATTCGGTACATAGTAGATTTTTCAACTCCTGTCATGTTGGAACATATCTCAACAGAGCTTTTAACATTATTATCTAGATATTGATATCTTAAGGCATCATAAACATTCATCGTAATAAGTTTTTCGTTGAGGAAAAAATGCCCTGGTTTAACGATTTTGGAATAAATATAGAGGTGAAAGCCATATCTTTTAGGTATCTCACTAATCTCAAATAATATATAAAAACAAGCGCAAACAAGATAAATCACTAAGAAAAAACTGTAAGTTGTACTTTGCTCACTGACAGAAATTAAATTAAACTATCAGAAATTCTATGTTGCAGTAAATTTATATAATATATTTAAATATAATGAAATATAATTAGATTTACGGCAGTTCTCAGTTACCTGCGGCACTGGAGCAGGTACGTTAGAGGTTTCGGTAACAGTTTTATTACTCTCTCTAGTGCTTGAATAGAGTATAGGAGTCTGTATGCTTGCGATCGCCCCCCCTTCCAAAAGCTTTGAGTTCAGGAAAATAGAACTCTGCCTTTTATGTTAGGAATGAGTATGCTGCTTGCTCCCCCCCCCCCCCCGTTGACAACTTGTTTTTCTTGCCATAATGTACTTTCGTGATATCACCGCCCCCCCCCCCCCCCCAAAGAGAGAGGCTGGATCCGCCCCTGCCCTAGAGAAGGGGTGGCATTCACCCCCAGAGCAAAAGCGTCCATCGGTACTATGTAACTTTGATTCCTTGATCTATTTCATAATCACTTTCGTAATTTCATGTCAATCGGTCTTTTCCGAAAGCATTCAGAGCGGAAATCCTCCAATGATTGAACTATGAGAAATTTTATTATATTTCTAATTGTGCGTGTTTCCGACCACATTGTCTCGAGATTAAAAGAATAATCGAAAAAATAGGCTACCTTATGTAAACACGTTTAAAAAAGCAATAAACCATTTTAAAACTTGGCGAAGCTGGCATTTCCTCTATTAAAATATTACATTACTCGCACAGATCAAACGGAATCGAATTGCGTAATGTATTTTTATTGACACATCGCGAAAACAAAAAATAAATTCAACTGAATCTGGTAATTTTCCAGTTAAATAAACTCTTTTGATCTGAAATATTGGTTATAATTGTTATTGTAGGAAAACAGCTTTCACAGGATGTGTAAAAATGGACACCCCAAACTTTACCAGCGTTAATAGTAGAGTCACTGAAGATAAAAATAGGCTATTAGCTTAGAATTCTTTGAATCTTCATCGATTTTCATGAAATTTAAGATCAAGCTTATTTTACCCTTAAACTCAAAAGTGACATGTGCTCGACTTGCGCTTTTTGCATTTTAGAGGTGAAATCCACCGCTTCTGCAAGAATTTGAAAAAAATGCAAATTTAAGCATTCTATCGGTGTAAATCTTATTTAGTTAAGTAGAATAATATTCTTTAACATTTTGAAGCTTGATTTATGATTTTCATTAATTTTTCAACTCTTAGAAACCATCCCTTAAGTCGAAAATCATGGAAAAATTGTTTTTAAAATATTAAATAATATCGCACATTAACGGTGCATAAAATATTTGTTTACTGCTTATGATATAATTTATTGATATGCTGTGAGTTTTCAACCCTTAAAAACCACCCTTATCTTGAAATCAATGAATATTCTTTAACATTTTGAAGATTGATTTATGATTTCCATTAATTTTTCAACCCTTAGAAACCATCTCTCAAGTCGAAAATCATGGAAAAATTGTTTTTAAAATATTAAATAAAATCGCACATTAACAGTGTACAAAACATTTGTTTACTGCTTATGATATAATTTATTGGTATAATGTGAATTTTCAACCCTTAAAAACCACCTCTTATCTTGAAATCAATGAAAAAATTGTTTTTAGCAGCTTTGATCGTTTTAATTGTGCATTTATAAATTAAAATCGTTTTTACTGAATATAATAAAATTATTTATTTATTGTGAAATTTCAACCCTTAGAAACTACCGTTTGTCGTGAAATAAATAAAAAATATTATTTTTTAGCAGGTTTGGCACCTTCAATTCATTAAAATCTTTTTCGCTGCTTATGAAATATTTTATTTATTCATTTCAACTTTCCAACCCCTCAACGGAAATATACTGGTATATTACAAAGTATTATAGAAGAGATATGTGTGTGTGTGTGTGTGTGTGTGTGTGTGTGTGTGTGTGTGTGTGTGTATACAAATACACAGACACACAGATATTAATCTATTCTATTATTTAAGTCCCACTACGCTTCGAACCAGGTGTCAAAAGTCCTCCGTTTTTTTCTCTTCTTCAATCTTAGATATACAGTAATATTTTATAGATATATATATATATATATATATATATATATATATATATATATATATATATATATATAGCCGCGACGAGGACTGTTAGTTACAGATATAAAATGTGTGCTCCCAACATTTCTCTCCAAAAATGCGATCGCATTTTTTACGATAACCCCGTTATATTATGCTATCGAGTTCATCCAAAAACCGTTATAAAGGTAATTTCAAGGGCTATAAGATAATTCACATCTCCACTTTTTAAAACCCATAATTTTTAAAAGTTAAAGGGTTAAAGGGCTCGGGTCACGTGATCTTCGCAATAAAATTAACACTTCTAACGTTGATATCTCGGTTGTTTTTTATCCTACAGAAATAAACAAAAATAAATTTTTGTTAAGAAAAAATCTAAATTTTTGTTATCAGCCATTTTTCACGTATATTTAGCAGTTCTGGAGTTAATATAAAAAAAAGTTATTTTTAGAGAAATTTGAAAAATTCAGTTTTTTTTTAAATCGTACTTTTTTTCAAAAATAAGCATTCTAAACCAGTCAAAGTTTTTGAGCTCATTACTTATACTAAAATAAAGTAAATCCTACAGGGATTAGTATAAATTTCAATTTTGGTGGAAATGGTCTAGGTTTTATTTCTCACTTTTTCTTAAAAAATTCGAGAGTCTCATCTTAGTTTCATCATAACTCGCTTAGTTCTAATGCAATAGACTTCATTCAGAGCTTATTTGAAAGGTCCTTTCAAGTAATTTGAAAAGTTCTCTATATATATTTTCCAAAAAATGTATCGGTTTTCCGTTATGTAACCTCGAACACTTGGATTCGAGTATTCACTAAAAAAAATGATCACTTAACTACCGAATCTTTTCGGATACAACTTACAATATTCATAGAAAAATCAGTCTCTTTGTTTTCTTAATAGCTTCAATTTTGGTAAGAACAATATTTTTGTAAAAACACATAGTTTTGGAGTTATTTATAAAAAACCGTTTCAAAACATGCATTTTTTTTTCATGAAAAATCAACATTTTTAATCATTAATAACTTAAAAAATATTGACTTATCAAAAACACTTGATAGAATATATTTTTTTTAGAATTTATCTCTTTATCGATTGCTGGAGTTATTTTTGATAAAATAATTTCCACCCACGAGAAGGGGTGGCATCCACCCCTAAGGTAAAAGCGCAAGTCGGTACTATGTCACTTTTGTTATTTGAGGCACCCTCTAACTAGTCAGCAATTTTCACGCAAATGAATGAAGGTTCAAATTTTTCTGAGGGGAAAGCTTTCAGTACTATAAATACCCCTCCCCAAAAAAAAAAAGAGTCAATTTTAGAATACTTCAAAAAATGATAAATTAACATAAAAGGAGAAAACAAATTTTAAAAAATCCCAAAATACCTTCAAGAAGATTTACATATGTACAGTATGGGTAAAAATTATGAAATACCTTAAATATATTTAGGGTGGCCCCGTAGTGAAGCAAAGTCTAATAGCTCAATTATTATAAAAGTAACAAAAAATATGTTATATAAAAGTTGTGGAAAATTAATATGTTTATATTTCAAAATTATTTTTGGTTATACAGGATGATATGGAAAAGTAGAAAACAAAAAATATCCTTTTTTTAAATCGCTCACCCCATATATTTTTACATATTTGTGTCCCCCACAATTATCTATACAATCCTGAAAATCTAAAAACATAGCATTATAAAAATTATAAAATTTTGCAACTAACAACAATGAGAACAACTTTATCTGTTAAAGATAAACATTTTATATATATATATATATATATATATATATATATATATATATATATATATATATATATTATGTCGGATATTCTCACGGGTGTGATGTATAATCGAAGGTTTCCTGGTATTCCCTGTATGTGCTGAGTCCCTCTCAGGACTGTAAGGCAGTTGACGTCTCGATGAAATCTGATTCACCATTTTCAAAGCTCACTGTACGCCGTACATTGACTGGGATGACTTAACCTCGCAATTAAGAGATGCTTTTCAACCTTATGATTACGAGTTTGGCCTTTGGGGCGAGATTCGTACAAGAACTCGGGAATCTCAAGAACGTGTCATAAATTTTGTAGTTGCTCTGCAAAATTTATTTCGTAAATTACCCGAACCACCTTCTGAAGCAGTACAGCTTCAACTAGTCCGCCGAAACCTCGCGCCATATATTCAGAGCCGTCTGGCTACTCACCAAATTTCTTCAATATCTGAATTAATCCAAATTAGTCGAGCTATCGAGGAAACAGAGTTATGTCTTCAATGTTTCGCTCTACCACCTACTAATTACAGGGAACTTTTCGAACCTGAATTAGCTTACCATAAGCCTACCCATCATGCTGCCTCAGTGGAGTGCCCGAACCTAAATCCTCTAGACTCGTCGATGCAGTCAACCCCTGACTTTCATACCGAACGTTCTGCAACCCCGACAGTTAAGAATTGCCCATCTTATTCAAAGTGTATATATAATATATATATATATATATATATATATATATATATATATATATATATATATATATATATATATATATATATATATATATATATGGGACAACCCGCGTCAACCGGATCAGAGCTATGACCAAAATTGGAAGCAATCAAAAAAATCGACGAAGGGCTCATTTTAAAGCTTAGAGCATCTACTTTTAAATGCCGAGTGCACCTTTGAAAAATCCCATATGGTGGCTCAAATATGGCGACCGTAAACTGGAGAAAAATCGAGGGTCTAGCAAAAAAAGCTTGTAAAATAAAAATTCTCAACCAATCTGGCCATTTTTGGCTCATATTGTAGCTGATGGACGCTCCTAAGAAGTTGGTGTGATAGGTTGACAAGATATAACATGGCGGATTCAGTATAACGGTCAAAAATTCAACATGGTGGCTGAATTTTTCCAAATTAACCGATTTACACCAAATTTGGAATATGAGAGTTTTTGGAGTCGTTGATCATGAATCCGAGGTCAAATTTGCGAAATTTAAGATGGCGGATGCAATATGGCAGATGTATTTTTTTAAAATCAACCGATCTGCACCAAATTTGGTATATGGAGGTTTTTGGGGTCGGTAATCGGATTTTCGAAATCTAAAATTACGGACCTAATACAGAGAATTGGGTAATTAAGTTTCCGCTTTATCGTGTTCGCCATCTTGAATTTTGAAAATTTGACCTTGGATTCGTAATCAGCAACCCCAAAAACCCCCGTATAATAAATTTTGTACAAATCAGTTGATTTTCAAAAATATCGTCCGTCATTTTGGATCTGCCATCTTGAATTTTAGTAAACCGGACCTTAAATTCGTGATTAGCAGCTCCAAAAATCCCCGTATACCAAATTTGGTGCACATCGGTATACAACATTGTTGATTTGTGTTATTCTTATGGTACTGAGTGAGCCATCAAGATGTCGCTACTGTGTCTTATTTACTATTTTTCAACCGTGACATCTGTTTATGCGACACAGATGCGAGATGATGGTTTGTATCGAATGCAATGGCTTGAGGAGTCCCACATTAGGGCGAAACAGCGCTGTCGTCATTTTTCGGACTCGGAGTTTTTCCATGTTCTTTGGAGTTCTCCGCACTTTTTAGCATATATATATATATATATATATATATATATATATATATATATATATATATATATATATATATATTTCTCAGTTGACAAACAAAAATTAATTACGTCTTGGCGCTCCTAAGTGCTATCGACACCACGTCACCTGTGCGCCTCCTCGCTCGATCCTCCCACAGGAAACCAGCAGCCGAAACGTGTGACGTCACACGAACGGCACGTGACGTCACGGGCACGTGGCGCGATGCCAAGAGAGCTTAATTGTTGGAAGGTCCCCGAAGACGCCTTGGACAGGTCTGACAAGAAATGTCTAATACACTTTATGTTTGGTTAAATTGAATCTGGTGATGTATCCGAAGGACTATCAGGGATACGAGGATGATGTAGTATTAATGAGATTCTTGTAATTGGAGAGGAGGTATAACGGATTGGAGTATTGTTAGAAATCAAGAATGATTTTGTACGATTTTCAGCTGAAAAGTTGAATGGAAGTAAATATACATTATAATAATTTTAGCAAAACTAATCCCATCACTACTCATTTTTTTGTAGCAAAACACCTCATAAAACGCAAAATAATGCAGAGATCGTAATCAAATTTGACATATTAGTAAAAAGGAGTGGTTAGTTTACCTCGTATTTGTGATTTAAAGTACTAAGAGCCGTTATAAGAAAAAAAAATCAGCTATATATAAATCTTTTTTTCAAATATTTTAAATACCTCCAATAAAAATATTTTCGAAAAATTCCGCGAGCTTATATTTCGAAATATTTCCCGGCACGTTCTTTGCTACATTAATTTTAATTGTTTGCAAATAGTTAGTCGATTAACCTCAATAAATCACAGTAGCTATTCGCAAACAAATCTCGATTACAACGGACCCGGGCGAGTGTAATTAAGATTTACTATAATTAGGATAATAAAACGACTGAACCGAATTTACCAACAATTAAATAGTTTTGGAAAAAATAAGAAAAGTTAAGATTTATTGTTGACAATAATACAGGTTACATGTAATACAGATGCTAGAAGTTCGGTGTGCCCTAACATTTAGAGAAGGCGCGTCTCTCTCTCTCTCTCTCTCTCTCTCTCTCTCTCTCTCTCTCGCTGTCGCGCTCTCTCGCTCTCTCGCTCTCTCGCTCTCTCATTCTCTCGCTCTCTCGCCCTCTCGCTCTCTCACTCTCTCGCTCTCTCGCTCTCTCGCTCTCTCGCTCTCTCGCTCTCGCTCTCTCGCTCTCTCGCTCTCTCGCTCGCTCTCTCTTTCTTTCTTTCTTTCTTTCTTTTTCGCTCTCTTTGACCTTTTTTATTCAAAGTAGTGCGCTTTTAACGCTGAAGTTTTCGTTTTTTAATTAATAATTTTTTTAACAGTAAAATTCCACTGCATAAAACTAACAAAGCAGCGGTATAATCTTCGTCGTCAGACATGGCAGGACAGGTCTATCTTCTTCGCTCACTTTGTATTAACTAAAACGTTCGTGAAAAATTTGCATCGCGTGCTCCACTTCAACGGAAACAAGGCTGCCCCTTGTTCTTCGTCACCAAAAAGTTCAATTTAAAAAAGAAATAATTTTAAACGTGATCATATTATTTACCAAAGATCCTTGTAAAAATCTACTACGGTACTCATTGGATAACATCCGTAATACAAAATACATTTGGTGCGGAAACCCCCCCCCCCCTATTTCAAATTATCAAAGTTTGCAAATCCTGATAAATATTTCTATCTAAAAATATTAAAGGTGCTTATAAATATGGCGAGTTGAGCGCGAGTCGAGTATGCCTCGAACTTCCAACGAGACTCCTTTAAAATTTAGCCGATTTCTATTGATATCGAGGGCCATCATCGGCAAATTTGAAAAGAGGTAATAAATGCAGTCGGGTCACAAGAAGTCAATTTTTTTATACTTCTATTGTTTTCGAGTAGCTCGACCGATACTCGCAGCGATCCATTTTCTGTCGGTTTTTTGGTGCGAACTCAAAGGGTTTTTTCTTTATCTGGTGGGACAGGTTTATGACACGCTTTTTCGAAAAAATTTACTTTGCAGTGAGACTGAAGACACGAGATTTTCTTATTTTTTGATTAATGAAATGAAATTTATTTAGCACTTGGCATTAATTGATTAAAAGTTGTTCATAAGTGAATATGGAGTGATCGGAAGAAAATAGAAGAACCTGAAAATAATTCCAAAATTTGTGAGTTATGGACACAAATTTTAGAAAAGAAAAGAAGTAAATGTGTGAAATGAAATTGCCTCACAAAATTTGCAGAGACCAGCGAAAAGAAAATTTCGAGTGCGTCTGCCATATGGAAATGGGTTGCTGATAATATATTTTTTTTTGGACATGACTGCTTTTATTTTATTTAACATATATTCAAAATGTAACGAAGGGATTTTGGCGAAATTTTTGTATTATCCGCTAATTTGTTCGAACTATAAATTTTCTAGAAGTTCGAATCCTAATCATTTTTGTATAGAAGGTAGTGTGCTATTGTAGTCCAAGTTTTCGTTTTTTATTTAATATACTTTTCACGGTAAAATCCCACTTCATAAAAGTAACAAACCTTTCGTTTGTTCTTCATTATCAGACAAAGTATGATAATTGTATGCACACCTGTGAAGAGACATAAACCAAAGCCATAGAAATTCTCGGAACAGATTTCATAAATAATTCGGCTTTCCGAATTCGGATAACGCAAGGGATAGATATTGTATGTGTCTTAAGTATGTATTTGAGGAGAGAGTTGTATACTTAAAAGATAATTAGATTTAGAAGTATACATCTCAATTGGGCAATTGACAGTAATGACATTTTTAAGTATACTTCAGATGTGTATAAATGTAAGGCCTTGCTATGTTATTGCCTTACAACTTTCAGTGCTAGCTATTGAAAATTTCTATTTTTACTCCAAAACTTAGCGAATCTACAACTTATAGGCGAATTAAGCAAAGGAAAAGTGGAACTGTGTGCTAGCCTGAACCGTACCCTAGAAGAAAAAAATTATACGAATGCTTCAAAAACATTCTAAGAAGACACGTTCATGAATTAGAAAGTTTTTAGTTAGAAAATATAAAGCAAGTCTCGATAAAGTTTTGAAAGTTATGAAACAAGACCAGAATATGCCTAGCATGCGAAAAACCAATGTGTAGTAAGTACTGACAAAAATGAATTTCTCGTAGGGAAAATAAAAATAGAGGTGATACAGAGGAAATACTTTTAGAGAAAACGGTATTTGCGGGAAATTAGAAAACATCACAGGGAAGGCATCTGGATGTAATTTGTCTCAGTACAGGACACATAGTACAAGAAATGTATGAAGATAAGAATATGGCAATTTTTCGTGAAGCATTCTTGGAAGAGTTATCGACAGATTTAAAACCCTTATCCGCTCAGGGCCACAAACTCATTACAACTCATATTGGAGAGAATTTATAGGAGTTTTGCAGCAGCTTGAACTAAAATGTACCAAAGATTAACATGAATAAATGACGCCGGATATCTTTCAAAGATATTTTTATCAAATAATACAACTGATTCCGGAGAGGTCAGTTGTAGATTTGGATAGCGCCAGTTATCATTCTAGACTCATGAAAAAGTTGCCAATAACATAGTTGAAAAAGAGATATTACAGATTGATTATCAAAAAAACATATTTCCTTTATGAACGGTTTACTAAAGAAGGAACTTGTAAAAATTGCGAATGAGAAAGAAAGACAATTTAAGAAACATGTGATAGACGAATGGGCTGAAGAACATGGAAATGTTGTGCTTCGAACACATTAATTAAAATCCATTAAACTTATATGGGCACAACTAATTCGTAACTTGGAATGACCCAAAATGTAAACTATAAGGAATACGTTAATTTCTTAATACTTTAAAAAAATTATCAGCGAGGACTGGTGAAACGGCATTAACTATGTTATTAAAGAAAAACTTAATTGAAGTTCGCATCGATGCAGCCACACTCGCCGCGACAATCATCGCCAAACAAACTGGTTAAATTTCGCTTTTTACTTTGAAACACTCCTGAAAAAAGTAGGTTCTTTTTTAGCAACCTGAAAACCGCCATATTGAACCCTGAACAGATTACTGACGACCTACGTATAAGCTAATTTCGAGATTAATTACGTAATATTTCGAAAATAAGAAAAACTGCCTCTTATTTATTTCGGAATATAATGGTATGAGGAAAATATGATAATAAAAAAAAAATCAGCCAATTTGACACTATGAGGTACTGTAATATTGGCCAGTGAACGGAAAAACACAAACTCGTGTAAAGGCTGATTCCCAAGATGTATCAATAGATCTTGTAAAAGTACAACAAAAAGGTATCTTTTTTATTTATAAATATAGAAGATAATATGTATATAAAATCACTTAAAAAATTAGATTTGTTCCTAATGTCCCGGCACCACAGTTATGTTGAACCCCATAAAAGCTGATTTCGGGATTCATTATTAAATATTTGGAAACAAGAAAATATTAACTAAATTTTATTTCGGAATATAAAGAATACAATCAAAACTTATATATTTTTTTTCTTTACCCTTTATTGGTTTACACCGTCTAGACGCTAGAAATCTGTTTTGGCACCGGGCGTCGAAGAAGGGTTCGAACCGACAAAGATCAGTTCGTTGCAAGCTCGTCATGCTCTCGACTCGCCATTTTTTTACGCACCTTAATATATTTTTACCCTTTGTTGGTTTACACCGCCAAAAAGTTTTCAAAAATTTCCTTAGATATCAGCCGCCGAAAGCACAAGAATTCAATCGAACCGGTACACATCAAAGAAGGTTCGATGCAAGTTCGAGGCAAGCTCGTCACGGATGCGTCACGCGGGATTTGCGAGGTTGAGAACCGCTGTTGTAAACTAATACTTTTGTTTTAAAAAACTATTTTTATTTGTATAGCGATCATTTGGTACCATTTTTGGTCCTCTGATTGGAAGATTTAATAATTTTATTTTGAGATGATGTCGGTCCTTGATATGATTGCAATTTTCTCAATTTATCACACCAATAGATGTTTCATAATTGCTCCGCAACACGTAATATTGGATGATTTAAAGTAAAAATGTTCACATCAATGTAGGTCTTCTTCTTAAAGTGCCTATCCTCTTTGGATGTTGGCTATCACATTGGTCCATATTACTTTATTCACTGCTGCTCTGAACAGACCTGTTGATGTCATTCCAGTCCATGTTCGTAGGTTGCGCAGCCATGATATTCGTCTTCGTCTAGCTGATCTCTGGCCTTCCATCTTCCCCTGCAGGATAAGTTGGAACAGGCGATATTTCTCATTCCGCATGATATGTCCAAAGTACTCCAATTTTCTGCGCTTGACATTTGTAAGGTATTCCAGTTCTCCACCGATACGTTGTAAAATGTTTTCGTTTGATACGTGGTGTATCCAAGAAACCCTAAGCATGCGGCGGTAGCACCACATCTCAAATGCATCTATACGTTTACATGAAGCATCGGTAAGGGTCCAGGCTTCTGCTCCATATAAGAGAGTTGAGAGTACATAGCATTTCAAAATCCTGATCCGCGTATGTATATTGAGGGATAGGTTGCAGAGTATGTTGCGCAGCTTATTAAAAGTACCTCTTGCTTTCTCGATTCGGCTTCTTATTTCTCGAGAGTGGTCCCAGTCCTTATTCAAC
Organism: Diaprepes abbreviatus; assembly: GCA_034092305.1. Classification (NCBI taxonomy): domain Eukaryota; kingdom Metazoa; phylum Arthropoda; class Insecta; order Coleoptera; family Curculionidae; genus Diaprepes; species Diaprepes abbreviatus. The sequence goes on along the minus strand of JASJET010000054.1, from coordinate 3,012,238 downwards.
GTGCAGCCTAGATATGTGATCGTCTCGGCCATTGTGAGAGTTACGTTGTTGGCAGTAAACTGTATATTGCCGACGTCGTTTTTACTGACAATAATCGTTTGCGTCTTCTTGAAGTTTATCTTCATACCATATCTGTTGCAAGCTGTCACTATTCGGTCGATAATTCTTTGAAGTCCCTCTGCAGTATCAGCTCTAAGAACGGTATCATCCGCGTATCTTAGGTTGTTTATTACTTCTCCATTTACAATAATTTCATCTTCTATGTTGCCCAGTGCTTCTTTAAAGAGATGTTCTGAGTATACGTTGAATAGAAGTGGCGACAGTATACAGCCCTGGCGTACTCCTCTCTTTATATTAAATTCTTCTGTTGTCTCATTCTCAACTCGTACAATAGCCTTTTGTTGTGAATATAGCTTTGATATTATCTCTCTGTCTCTGTCGTCGATTCCTGTCTCTTGTCTACAATCGCTTAATTTTTGAGACACAAAGTCCAAAAATTCACACTCTCCAAGAATTAACATGACCCGAGATTTGCTAAAACTTGAAGTTAATTCGACTCTAAGTTAATTAGAGCGGTAAAAACCAGAGCCAAATAGTCGAAGGCCACGAGAGACATTTACGAGATAACGAACCTAGATAAAGTGTTTTGTGAAGATAGAGACAATGCCAACTGCTTTGCCATGTAAATGACCCCATGTTTTTAACCTAGAAAATTTAAATAGGTTTATTTTATTGTATTATTTCATCAAAAAAAATATTTTAAAATTTTATTTATTGCAAATACATGATGAACAAATTTAAAAAATGTAAATGTTAAAATCAACAAAATTCGAAAGGCATCGGTAAAATCGTTTTTCAGAGATCGCCGTTAACGATTTTAAAAATACGAGGGTCATTAAAAAATTTACTTTTTAATCGACTTCTAAAAGAAGGAGATTCTCAATTCCACCACTCTGTATTTTTTATGTATGTTCAGGAAGTTACTGTGGTGGTTCCATACATTTCCTAAAGTTTTCAAAACTGCAAAGGTGGTACCCCTCTTCAAGAATAAGGGCTCCATTGATGACTGCAACAATTATCGCCTCACATCTTTATTACCAATCTTGTCAAAAGTTTATAAACAAATTTTGAAAAATCAGGCTAATGATCACTTTGAGTCAAACCAATTATTTGCTGTGAACCAGTTTGGATTCCGAAAGAACAGGACCACAATTTTAGCTATTGAGCACTTCACTAATAATGTTTTACAGGGCTTTGAAAGTATCTTGACACTCTTGCATCCTTTTTAGACCTCACAAAGGCATTCGATTGTGTTACACATAGCATTCTTCTAAAAAAACTACCACTCTACAATTTTCAGGCTGATGTCATTCAGCTACTTAATTCATATCTGTCGGATCGTGATCAGTATGTTCACTTTGGGCAGTGTGATTCTAAAAAACAATCCCTAAGGTATGGTGTACCTCAAGGGTCGGTATTAGGTCCCATCTTATTCCTCATATATATATATATATATATATATATATATATATATATATATATATATATATATATATATATAAATGACCTGGCATACTGTAAGGGCAAGGGAGTCAACACTGTCTTGTTTGCTGACGACACTACGTTTTCGAATTTGATGGACAAAGAAAATTTATTTTGTCCGATTTTCTCCAAAATATTTGAAAATTCGATATGAAGAATCTAATATAGAGGACCAAAGGATCATTTTTTCCGATTTTCTCCAAAATAAGTATAGGGAAGTTTTCAGGGTCGACGTAACGAATCTGAAATTTAAAAAAATCAATATGGCAGATGCAATATGACGGACGAAAAATTAATTTTGTCCGATTTTCTCCAAAATTGGTTTGGAGAAGTTTTCGGAGTCTCATATAATGAATCTGAAATTATTTTTAAAAAATTCAATATGACGGATCCAATTTGGTGGACAAAAAAATTATTTTGTCCGATTTTTTCCAAAATTATTTGAAAATTCGATATGGCGGATCCAATATGGCGGACAAAAAAATATTTTTTCCGGTATTCTTCAAAATTGGTGTAGACAAGTTGTCAGGGTCGACATAACGAATCAGAAATTAAAAAAAATCAATATGGCTAATGCAATATGGTGGACAAAAAATTAATTTTGTCCGATTTTCTTCAAAATTCGTAAGAGAGAGTTTTAGGGGCTGTACATAACGAATCGGAAATTATTTTTTAAAAATTCAATATAGCGGATCCAATATAGCGTACTAAAATTTGTATATCTTTCGATTTTCTCCAAAACTGGTATAAACGCGTTTGTTCTTGAAGGTATGCATTATGAAGTTATTGAAAATATTTTACATTTTTCGATTTTATTGAAAATTAGCGATTGGTCGTTTTTTAAAGTTTAAATAGTGGATTTTTTTGGCTTTTTGCTCTTTTTAGAAGCCGGTTCAGCTTTTTTATAAAAATTTTATTAACAATAATTTAATTTTGTAATCTAAAATAAGTTAGGATCTAGAAGATATGGAAACCTGAAATTTGGAAGTTAGGTTGCGTTTGCCAAGTACTCTTGATTCTTCTCGTTCCCAGTGCAAATATATGGGTGCATAGTAGTTGGTTACAGTAAAAGATGCTACATACTGTTCACTTTGCTTAGCACAGACTTTCTGATTTCTTAAATCATTCCACTTTTTATCGACAAAATTTTAAAATACATTCCTTGGTATTATTTAAAAGGAAAACAATAAAAACCCACATTTTCCATGCAACAATGTATTCCAAAACGAAAAACACGTCGGGAAGCATAAATCAATTTGAGCAGTCTAAATCGGGTCGAGTTCTCCTGCATTGCGAAATAAAATAATTTACAAACCCCCAAGTTTGATTATCGCCAAGATAGATCCTTGGTCGCACAATCCATTACGGAAAAGACTGGCTTTCACAAAGGACTTGTATGTCGTTAGCAATAATATCTCTGATTAATATGTACTGTGATTAAGGTGGTTTAGGGGTGTTTTTTTGAGGGTCGTTTAAAGTGTCGGCCAGTTAACGGGTCAAGGCTAGCTAGATATCAAGGAAACGCTCATATACAATATTTTAAATTCTGAACATGTTTGCAATTTTTTATATTATATATATATATATATATATATATATATATATATATATATATATATATATATATATATATATATATATATATATTAGTGATGGAAAGTTTAGTTACTTTTAAGGACTTCTAACGGTTCGTTACTTTCATCTCTAGGACTCGTTACTCTGGAACCGTTACTTTTAGTCCGGTCAAGTTAGCATCAAAAATAGGGGTAAGGTTACATTAATTCGCACCTTGCTAAAAATTGGCATGAATGTTGGGAACCCTATTATACACAATTTGTCAATTATCCACATCAATCCGAAGTGTGGAAAAAAATTTATTCAAGGTCAAATGTTGCAAAAATCGGTTTTTTGAGTTTTCCAGCTAAACGGTAAGTTTTATAATAAAAATAGATGAGACAAAAATTATTCATCATGCAATTATCTATAAAAATTGTTTATACACTTTTTTTCCTAAGAATCACCATTTCGGAGATACAGCGATGCAAAATGTTGAAAAAGTTGTATTCTTCATAATATGCACACGTTTCCGCGCCACCCGTGAGGTAGTGTACATGGCGCGTTTTTTTTTACGTGGTTTCCCCGGTAGGCCTATTCCACGATCTATTGTGCTTCTGTTGAGTTAAAAAGCTATTGTATTAAATTGAAAATGGTACTATTGTAAATAACAAGAGCGGTGTAAGTAATGCGTAAATTGAGAAAATTATTCGTCTGATTGATACTCTTCTAATGGAACATAATCCATACTGTCTTGCTCTTCTTCTTCTTCTTCTTTTTCTTCTTCTTCTTCTTCCTTCTGAGTACAAATAAATTGTTCAAAGAGCAATGCATCAGATGTCTCCTCGCCTATATCGTAAGAATCCTCTTCTACTGGCGATTCAACATTGGAGCACGATTGGCCTCGACAACTGATACTTGCTAATGAACAAAACAAACCAACTTTTTTACAGCCGCATTTAGCATTACACCCCGTTTTGCAATTGCAAAAAATTGAATTGAGGAGTTTTTCCGGTGCAGGAGGGAGTAAAGTCTGAATTGGTTCCAATATATTGTCAGTTAACTTCCAACCCCAGTCTTCTGGGTTTAGTTTATTACCAAGCCATACTTGAACTTGATAATATACTCGAAATAGATGTTGATGAGCAGAAGCAGAGGTTGGAGGAAGACAAGCTAATTGTACTTGTTTCTTTTTATACGTATTTTTTGCAAAAGATAAGTATCGAAACTTATCTAAGCACGTAATTTTTTTTTGGAGCTCCGTAAATTGAAAGAAGAAAGCGAATTCCGTTGGTGATTACAGCTTGTGGAGTAGAGGTACTTTCTTTGAAAACATCAGCACAATCAACTAAATCTTGTCTCTCAAACAATTTCAAAACCGATCTTTTACCTCTCCTGAAAAATGCTGATGTCGTGTCGCAACCAGTTAGTGCATGTAGAAATAAGATATGATTTTGGCATTTTGAAAAAGCAGATAAACTCTTGGATGAATATATTTTTGATTGTTGTTGAGCATTCCCAGGTTTTAAAAAATAAATAATTTTTTCAGTTGGCGTTCGAGCAGTAAGTAATACCAACAAATCAACATCTTCACCAACAAGAATAGTTGGATTTGTCGAGTTAAATTGTTCTATTGCTGTTTCAACTATCAGCACATCAGCATCATTATCAGCAAATCGCCGATGAAAAAAAATAGAGAGACCCAATTGTAACTTTGATTTGAAAGACCTTGGTCGAACAGCAGTCATAATACTATGGCTAATATTTGTGCATACTAATTTCAAATGTTGTAAATTAAATCGCTTTTTTTTCAAAATAACTTTCTCCAAAAAATAAGTCAGTGACTTTGGAATTTGACTGTTAATATCTTCAAACATACGACCTGGCGGGGGGTAATGAGAATTATCAAAAACTGCAGATTGAATATCTTCTCGAATGATTGCTGCCGCAGCCTTCACGATTCTAAATCGCTCTTCTTTTTCATTTGTTGTTTTTTTTTCGTAGCTAGCTCGATTTAAAATGTCATAGTGATTATCAACAAAACATATTAATGTTGATGCTCCTGACTTTTCTGTTATAATAATTTTATCGCCATACTTCAACTTTAATCGTAACTTAATGGTTCTATTATCTAACGAATTGTTGCAAATATTTTGTAATTCGTCTAATGAAAATTGACAATCATCACTATTTTCGATGTGTGCAAATATTTCTTCCATTAAAAGATTCGTACTTTCAGATTGAGGACGACCGGCTTGACCCCCCGTAGTCGGTCTCAAGAAGGCATTATGACAGTATTTATGATACTTAGCTTCGGCAGCAACTAAATCATGTTCGAACTCAATTCGAGTAATAACAGCTTTTGCTACATGATCAGAACGAGTCTGGGCTATATTCAGGATTGTTTCTTTGAATGAAAGTGTTGTTACATGAAAAATTTTACGCCGATACTTCAGTGCTTTTCTGTTTTCTAGCTCTTTATTCAATTCATTGCCACAAAATAAGCAACACTTTTTAAAACAAAAAAATGGTTCACTTACGCGTGCTCTAGTACGAGGTGGACTTATTTTTGATGTACTAGCTTGTTCTTCATCCTGTTTTCTTTTCAATGCAGCGATTGTACCCTTCCGAGTATAGTTTTTTCGACACTGCACATGAACTGTCACAGAAGTCTGGTCTTTCAGGTATTCCGAAAATTCATCACCTCTTTCAATACTTGCATTAATTAATGTCTTTAGGCCACGATCAACAGTAACTGTTTCGCTTTCGGTCAAATGTTTATTACAAATAAAGCACAACTGCGACATTTCTATTACAAACACAAAACTGCACAAATTTTGTTTGAAAATATAAGCAATAACTACGTGTTCTTACTACGAAAGAATGCTTGAGACTAATACTATTCTATCTAGGGAGGCCCTTCAAAAAGGAGCAGGTATACGAGCGTCGCCACGTGGACAATTGAATAGCAGACAGATGTTGCTCAAGGCCGTACGGTCATATAAAATGAGGGACTGGGTTTTTTTTGGAGTTTATATTTTTAAAACTGTATAATATGTATGTATACGCTACGAAAATTAATATTTTTACTTATATTATCGTTCTGTAACGTATATTACGGTAATTGACATGCATATTATGAAGAATACAACTTTTTCAACATTTTGCATCGCTGTATCTCCGAAATGGTGATTCTTAGGAAAAAAAGTGTATGAACAATTTTTATAGATAATTGCATGATGAATAATTTTTGTCTCACCTATTTTTATTATAAAACTTACCGTTTAGCTGGAAAACTCAAAAAACCGATTTTTGCAACATTTGACCTTGAATAAATTTTTTTCCACACTTCGGATTGATGTGGATAATTGACAAATTGTGTATAATAGGGTTCCCAACATTCATGCCAATTTTTAGCAAGGTGAGAATTAATGTAACCTTCAATGTCTATTTTGACCAGACTATTTAGTTACTTTCGTTCGAATAAGTAATATTGCAAGTGAAATACGATATGTACTTTAGATATTTAATTGAATAATGTTTATTCTTTGTTAAATATGAAATTTAATACTGAATATTAAGTATGTATTGGTTTAAGTTATGTGTTAAAAGGTAATATATGGAAATATGGAAAAACATATACATATTAAAGAATATATCATTCAAAAATATCCAGATTTATTTAGACAAACATTTTTTGGGAAAAACTCTTAAATCCTTATTTAACAAAAACAAAAAAAATATGCATTTTTAAATACAGACAAAAAGGTTATAAATGTTTATTCTGATGTAAAAACAATATTTTTTCGACGTGTTTCGCCTTTAAACGATTTCTTCGCTCGGTTATGACTTGACCAGCTTTTGAAAAAACTCTTTTGCAGGGTACGGATGTGTCAATTATACATAAGTATTTCCTTGCCAGTTGAGACAACCAAGAGTATACTTTTTCTCTGTCTTGCCACCAAACAAGAGGGTCTTTCTTTCTTTCCAAATTAGCTTCTTCTGTGTACATGTGTATTTCTGCAATTGCTAGAATGGACTGCTTACAGGTTCGAAAGATTTTATAGAATTATCAAAATCTTGCGAAATGACATCTTGACTTTCTTCGCATATTGTCTTTTCTTCAGATATTTCTATTTTATTTCTCTCACTTGCACCAGTTTGTTCTTGTTTCTTTTTTATTATACTAACTAGTTCAACCTGAAGTTCGTCTTTTACTAGTTCCAAACAGTCTTCTTTAACAAAACCCCTTGTTTTAAAACGAGGATCAAGAAAAGTCGCTTTACTCATTGTTATATTATTTTCTGGGTCTCCAAAACGAGATGCAAATGAATCTAAAAAAAAAATTATCAAATCCTTTCCCATTTGACTTGTAATTTTAAGTTTAATTCTCTTCAACGTTGATTTGAGCCCTTTAACTATGAGAATAACTTTTGAAAGAGTGATTTGTTTTTCAGCGCTCATTTCTGCAGTTATAGCCTCGAAGGGTTTTAATATTTGACACAGCTCTCTTAACAGATTCCATTCTTCTTCCGTTGGTAGAACCACTGGATTATGTAGAACTGCTCCGGTGGCTGTTAGTGGTTCGGATAATTTAACTACCCTCTCAAACATGTAGAAACTTGAATTCCACCGTGTAGGTACATCTCTTATCAATTTTAAGGGAATACCATTTGGCTGCATTTGTGTTTGAGTGCTCATAAGTTTAGAGGAAGCATGGGAACTTCTATTAAAATATTCCACGATTTTTTTAATTTTGGCTTGTAGTTCGGTAATAAGTTTTAAGCCATCTCTAACCACCAAGTTAATAGTATGTGCAAAACAAGGTATATGCACGATTCCAGCAACTTTTGTCGCAGCAACGAAATTTGCGGCATTATCTGTTGCAACGGCATATACCTTATTGTGTATATTCCACTCGTTGGAAACTCGCCTAAGTTCTGATATATTTCCGGCAGTATGTTTGTCGTCATACTTAAAACAGGACAATAAACATCCATAGTTTAACCAGTCAGTTGTTATAAAATGTGCTGTAACAGCTAAATAGCCCTCCGTATTTATGGATGTCCAACCATCAGTACTTAGGATAACATATTGTGTATTTTTAAGGACTTCTTGTAACTTTAAAACTTTTTCGTCATATTTGCCAGGCAGTAGAGACTTGCTAAATGTAGGTCTACTAGGTAAAATATAAGAGGGTTCAAGTTCTCTTAAAAGCTCTCTAAATCCAGTGTCTTGAACAATCGAAAATGGTTGTAGATCATTAATAATCATATTAAGAACGAGGTTGTTAATTTTTTTTTGTCGAGGTAAAGATATTGGTCTAGAAATAAAGCTTTTAAAATTTGTTTGTATTTTAGTTGTTTCTGAAGGTCTATGATGTGGTTCCTCACTGTCTCTCTTTTTTTCTGCGGAAGTTGACGGTGACGGCAAAGATGAAGGACCTAGATATAAAAAAATATGATAAACAGCTGAGCTATTATTTTAGCCATATAAATACCTGGTTGGCTCATTATAATTTCTTCCACGTTTACATTTTCAAAACTATAGATTCGGCTTTTACTTGGTGGAAATTCATTATAACTATAGGTTGTAATTACAGTAAAACAATTTTACACTTTCCACAAATTTTTTTCATTTGAATTTTAATCACTCGACATGTTTCGCAAACACTGTTGCTTCTTCAAAGGAGTATTACAAAATGAACATTAAAAGATAAAAGATAAAAACAAAGTGGTCTTGATACAGGTAAAATAAGGTTTACAATTCAGAGTAAGAGGAAATTCCATAATTATATTTCCAAGAAAAGTTAAGGATAACTAAACAGGTTCAATAAGGGTGATCGGTCTAAATCTATTTGGTCATTAAGCAAATTATTGGAATTTTTGAGTTTATTTATTTCCAGGGATTCAAGCAAATTTAGTTTTAAACCTTTGTTTTCAATGTGTAATATGTCATAATTATTGTTGAAGGTATGGTTTTCATCTATTAAATGATTGGAATAGTTAGAATCAGTTTTATTTTTTATATAACTAATGTGATGTTCATTAACACGTTTATTCAAGTTTCTACCAGTCTGGCCTATATAAACTTTAGGACAATCATTACATTTTAATTTGTAAACACCGCAATTGTTTCCTTTGTTTGATTTGGTTTTACTATTTTTGATATGTTTACCTAGAGTATTAGTGGTTTTGAAAGCTATATTAATATTCAAGTTTTTCAGAAATTTACTTATTCTATTGCTAATGTGGCCTAAGAAAGTAATTACTTTATATTTATTATTGTTTTCTTTTTTTGTAGGAAAAACTAAGTTTATGGCTTTATTATATAGTTTTTTATTTAGTATTTTGTCTATTATTTTTGGGGAGTAACCATTATTTATAGCAATTTGTTTAATGATGTTTAGTTCATTTTGAAAGTTGATTTTGTTAAGAGGTAAAGATATCAATCGATGTATCATACTGAAAAAAGATGCTAGTTTATGTTGTATTGGGTGTGAAGATGTATTGTGGATTGTAATGTCAGTATGGGTGGGTTTTTAATAAATTTATCTATTGGTTTAGATACGTAGACGATGTTTTAGCTTGTTTTACAGGTACAGACAGACAATTACACCATTTCTTAAATTTTATTAACAACATACACGACAACATAAAATTTACAATAGAAAAAGAATTCAATAACTCTATCAACTTTTTAGACTTAACAATTAAAAGAACAAACAATAAGCATGACTTTTCTATTTATCATAAACCCACCCATACTGACATTACAATCCACAATACATCTTCACACCCAATACAACATAAACTAGCATCTTTTTTCAGTATGATACATCGATTGATATCTTTACCTCTTAACAAAATCAACTTTCAAAATGAACTAAACATCATTAAACAAATTGCTATAAATAATGGTTACTCCCCAAAAATAATAGACAAAATACTAAATAAAAAACTATATAATAAAGCCATAAACTTAGTTTTTCCTGCAAAAAAAGAAAACAATAATAAATATAAAGTAATTACTTTCTTAGGCCACATTAGCAATAGAATAAGTAAATTTCTGAAAAACTTGAATATTAATATAGCTTTCAAAACCACTAATACTCTAGGTAAACATATCAAAAATAGTAAAACCAAATCAAACAAAGGAAACAATTGCGGTGTTTACAAATTAAAATGTAATGATTGTCCTAAAGTTTATATAGGCCAGACTGGTAGAAACTTTAATAAACGTGTTAATGAACATCACATTAGTTATATAAAAAATAAAACTGATTCTAACTATTCCAATCATTTAATAGAAGAAAACCATACCTTCAACAATAATTATGACATATTACACATTGAAAACAAAGGTTTAAAACTAAATTTGCTTGAATCCCTGGAAATAAATAAACTCAAAAATTCCAATAATTTGCTTAATGACCAAATAGATTTAGACCGATCACCCTTATTGAACCTGTTTAGTTATCCTTAACTTTTCTTGGAAATATAATTATGGAATTTCCTCTTACTCTGAATTGTAAACCTTATTTTACCTGTATCAAGACCACTTTGTTTTTATCTTTTATCTTTTAATGTTCATTTTGTAATACTCCTTTGAAGAAGCAACAGTGTTTGCGAAACATGTCGAGTGATTAAAATTAAAAAAAATTTGTGGAAAGTGTAAAATTGTTTTACTGTAACTACAACCTATAGTTTACATTTTCAAGTGAAAAGGTCGACTTTTTTCGGGAGGTTCTTTCAATGACATTGCTGAGTGTTTCGATTTAAAATGTTTTCTTAAGTTTGAAATATTGCCGTTTTTATAGGAATATATAGATTTGCAAATATTACACTTTACTTTGGCTTCAGATAATAATGTAAAATGAATCCAGACAGAACTTCTCTTCTTCCATTTCTCAACCCTGAAATTTTTTTGTTATATCTGCTCAATATATTTTATCCTGCGTTAAACATATTTGGCATTACTATTTTTAGTAAATATATTTATTATTTATTAGCTACCGAATTGGAAATATTGCCATATAACTACTACCTTCTTATGTATGCGACACTTTAAATAACCAGAAAGTAAATAACAAACGTAAAGGAGCAGACATAAAACGTACCAAATTCAAAACGGTACTGTCATATAATATAATGGTTATAACGTCAACAAAGAATAACATCCATATCCATCCCTCCTATTAGAAATATTATTTATCTTATTTCCGCAAAATTCTTTTAATCTGCCGAGTCCTGCATCTAAGCACAAAGAACGCTTCTTGTCCTGTGATTGTCGCTAGTAGTCCGGTCAAGTTAGCATCAAAAATAGGGGTAAGGTTACATTAATTCGCACCTTGCTAAAAATTGGCATGAATGTTGGGAACCCTATTATACACAATTTGTCAATTATCCACATCAATCCGAAGTGTGGAAAAAAATTTATTCAAGGTCAAATGTTGCAAAAATCGGTTTTTTGAGTTTTCCAGCTAAACGGTAAGTTTTATAATAAAAATAGGTGAGACAAAAATTATTCATCATGCAATTATCTATAAAAATTGTTCATACACTTTTTTTCCTAAGAATCACCATTTCGGAGATACAGCGATGCAAAATGTTGAAAAAGTTGTATTCTTCATAATATGCACACGTTTCCGCGCCACCCGTAAGGTAGTGTACATGGCGCGTTTTTTTTTACGTGGTTTCCCCGGTAGGCCTATTCCACGATCTATTGTGCTTCTGTTGAGTTAAAAAGCTATTGTATTAAATTGAAAATGGTACTATTGTAAATTATCAACAAAACATATTAATGTTGATGCTCCTGACTTTTCTGTTATAATAATTTTATCGCCATACTTCAACTTTAATCGTAACTTAATGGTTCTATTATCTAAGGAATTGTTGCAAATATTTTGTAATTCGTCTAATGAAAATTGACAATCATCACTATTTTCGATGTGTGCAAATATTTCTTCCATTAAAAGATTCGTACTTTCAGATTGAGGACGACCGGCTTGACCCCCCGTAGTCGGTCTCAAGAAGGCATTATGACAGTCTTTATGATACTTAGCTTCGGCAGCAACTAAATCATGTTCGAACTCAATTCGAGTAATAACAGCTTTTGCTACATGATCAGAACGAGTCTGGGCTATATTCAGGATTGTTTCTTTGAATGAAAGTGTTGTTACATGAAAAATTTTACGCCGATACTTCAGTGCTTTTCTGTTTTCTAGCTCTTCATTCAATTCATTGCCACAAAATAAGCAACACTTTTTAAAACAAAAAAAATGGTTCACTTACGCGTGCTCTAGTACGAGGTGGACTTATTTTTGATGTACTAGCTTGTTCTTCATCCTGTTTTCTTTTCAATGCAGCGATTGTACCCTTCCGAGTATAGTTTTTTCGACACTGCACATGAACTGTCACAGAAGTCTGGTCTTTCAGGTATTCCGAAAATTCATCACCTCTTTCAATACTTGCATTAATTAATGTCTTTAGGCCACGATCAACAGTAACTGTTTCGCTTTCGGTCAAATGTTTATTACAAATAAAGCACAACTGCGACATTTCTATTACAAACACAAAACTGCACAAATTTTGTTTGAAAATATAAGCAATAACTACGAGTTCTTACTACGAAAGAATGCTTGAGACTAATACTATTCTATCTAGGGAGGCCCTTCAAAAAGGAGCAGGTATACGAGCGTCGCCACGTGGACAATTGAATAGCAGACAGATGTTGCTCAAGGCCGTACGGTCATATAAAATGAGGGACTGGGTTTTTTTTGGAGTTTATATTTTTAAAACTGTATAATATGTATGTATACGCTACGAACATTAATATTTTTACTTATATTATCGTTCTGTAACGTATATTACGGTAATTGACATGCATATTATGAAGAATACAACTTTTTCAACATTTTGCATCGCTGTATCTCCGAAATGGTGATTCTTAGGAAAAAAAGTGTATGAACAATTTTTATAGATAATTGCATGATGAATAATTTTTGTCTCACCTATTTTTATTATAAAACTTACCGTTTAGCTGGAAAACTCAAAAAACCGATTTTTGCAACATTTGACCTTGAATAAATTTTTTTCCACACTTCGGATTGATGTGGATAATTGACAAATTGTGTATAATAGGGTTCCCAACATTCATGCCAATTTTTAGCAAGGTGCGAATTAATGTAACCTTCAATGTCTATTTTGACCGGACTATAGGAAAACAACTAAAACTTCAAAATCGCTGACACTTCAAATGCCTAAGAAATAATAAAAATAATCCAGTGCCGAATATCCTCGTCCACTCCTCTAGTCAGCGGTTTCATGACTATCTTGAAGACCGCCAGACCAGCCTGGCTAGCGAGAATAAAACAGTACTTATATTTCTTTAGTTACTTCGGTTCTCGTCTCGGACTAAGCGTATTTCGGTATAGTAACGAATGTCTCCAAGGTACGAGTCTTTTCTAAACAGAAGACTCGTTACTTTTAGTGATTGGTTTGTAACGGTTATTTTGTAACGATTAGTATCGTTACTTTCCATCACTAATATATATATATATATATATATATATATATATATATATATATATATATATATATATATATATGTATATATAGTACCTATTTTTCTCAAATAAATTTTTTAATACCTTCGAGATAATGAAATTTTCCTGTCGCAGATACGTCAGTGTTTCTACTAATTCCTTCACGCCACATTATAACCAAAACTTATTACAAGCCGTATAACTTTTGGCACATTAACAAAATTAATGTCAACCGGTGGCGTACATATTAAAAAACACATTTCAAAACGTCTGGTTTTCGAGGAAAAGTGCATTAATCCGTTTTTAAATACCATTTGGATTGCTAATATGATTAACGAGCGTCAAAAGGAAGTTACGATTAAAATATCAGCTGATCTTGAAGGATTTTGGGGTTATTTTTGATAATAATATTTTGATGATTATTTTTTAGGATGTATTAAAATTTTATATATAGGTGTGGAAAATTCAAAACAGAACCTCTAAAAAAGGAAATGTAACAGGAAGAGACGGACAACCCGTTTAGCCATGTCGAAGAAGTCGTCAAAACACAGTGGGTTGAAAGCACGGATTTAATATTAAATACAAATATCGGATCCAACATAGCAGACTGAATCTTTAAAATCGCACAAATGTAACTGGGTGCGACGCAATCATAACACTGTTGACTTTGACCTGAGACGAAACTTTAGAAAGGAAAGACTGGCCGTTCATATTACTAAAGGTTTAATAGAAACGTTACTACAGCCAACTTTCTATTTTAAATTTCTTAACTACAAATTATTTTGGTCATCTTTTCAAATTCTGACCTACTAAGCCCATCTAACTTCCTTCAAGTTAGTTCGGGACAGAAGACGTAGGGAACGCCTACGCGCAATATTACCCCCGCTAATTTCCGTGCGACACGAAGACGAGCAGTACCTTGAAACGAATGAGAGGGTGTATTTACTTTTCGTCTAAACTTATAACGTAATCCACATAATTTGGAATATTTAATGACTATTTGATACATTGATTGTTTTAAATACATCAAATAGTCGAAATACAAAAAAAATAGTTTTTGTTGGGCGTTGAGCGTAAAGAAAATTGATATTTCTGTTACAAAATAAACATTTATTCTAATAAAAATACTAGTGAAATGCAACGGTAATTTCTAAGTAAATAAGCGAATAGATCACTTTAAAATTAAAAATCATTCTCAAAAATAAACTTTTATTGTGGTAAAAAATAAAAGTAACACGTTCAGTAATTGTAAATAAATAAACAAATAATTAAATTCAATTTAAATCGAGAAAAACACCTAAAAGTCTACAAGAGGTGTTCAAACAGGCCTCCACTTTGAGCAAGACAATAACCCAGTCTATTGTAAAATACGGTTCGCGTATTTGCCAAAACTTCAGGGGTTATATCCCTATTAGCCCTTTCTATCATGTCCTCAGAAAACACCATACGTGTTTACTGATCTTTCGGAAAAATTTCTTGAATTATTCGCAATTTGTAACAGCGATATTTGTTCCGCTTTAAAATATTCCGAACTGTTCGAGCGTTCATATCAAGTTCTTCGGCAATTACGGTACTATTGCAAGGAAAATTAATTTCTGCTAAACTACAAACGTTAGTCTCCCGATTTGTTCGGTCTTCAGTAATTTGAGGAACCGGTTGCTCCTAATTATTATCAGTGCATTTTTTACAAATTTTTAGACAACCGGTTGCCTCAAATTTCCGAAATTCTAAATTTTCAAGGAACAGGATGATTTTGCAAATCTGCCGATTCTTTACCAGAATAGTAGCTACTCTTTTTATTCCGTGGAATAAACTCCATTGTAACAAAAAATTTGGTGCGAAACACGGAAATATCAATACTCGGTATAACGCTTGGATGGCCTGAATAAAAGCAAATAACTTGGAATCCTTTTGTTGTGCTAGGACATGGCGTATGCTGCGGCCCGCTCTCACCGCGCCAGCATTGTATTACTCCTCACCCTAGGGCCAAACTGGTAATTAATTAAATTTAAGCAGGTATATCGATGCTTACTACTGTCTCATTCTGATTTGATGAATAATATAGTATTTTCTTTATCTTACTTAAGAAATGTCCAGATTCCGGTTTGGATTTTCCACACCTGTATATATATATATATATATATATATATATATATATATATATATATATATATATAATTTAAAGCTCAGTATCTTGCAAAAGTTCGGCTGATAATAAAGCGATATTTTAGTATCATTTGCATACATATCTTCGACTTTTTAAATTAAACCATTTTTAGAACAGGTTTTTCCAGAATTTCATAAAAATATCTACAAGCATTTCCACGAACTACCTATAAAATAGCCATATTATCAAAACACTAAATAACAACAGTCCATTGTATGATTAGGAGTAACAATGGGAAATTGTTCGACAAGTGTGGAAATTGACAACAACAATGCCACTCGCACAAAGAAAATTTTACTCCAAATCACAACAAGGCGTAATAACGACGGTTTTTACTGCGCTAATACGGCATAAAAAAGTATGGACTTTTTATATTAAGTAATTAATACGAGTAGACGCTTTGTTGCGACTTCCTCGCTTTAGAGGACAAATTTGATTAATAAAAATACCTTTTGATAAGATCCAGATATTTTGTAAACAAAATTCTTTTCAAAACTGTCGTATGATAGAAATTAGTGAATAAGTTGCGAGCAAAATACAAGGCACCTCGGCAACGTTGCAACGTACTTTATGATGACAAATCTGGCAACATGATTTTTTTTCAGTTTTAAAAATATTGTTATGACGTTTCTTGTTTTAATTAAATTTGACTCCTCACTTTGCACCTTCATTAAATAATTGATACAGATATTTCAAGAAAGGGACGTAATTTTTGAAAGTGATGAAGTTGAAGAGTAGTTCAAAGCTTCATCATTTTGATTACATAGTGGGCTAAATAGTCTGTCATTTAATGAATTACTTGCAGGTATTCGTTCAGATTCATCGCAACCAAATTATCATGATGTTTTTTTTTTATTATTATATTCCCGGGTCCGTGCTAAAGCCGGATGCACTGCGACCAGAGTAGGCATATTGTGCTCACCCTAGACATTACAGCCACTCTGTCAACCTAGCCCCCTGGCTCAATCTGAACAGGGTGAGTCAACGATTGGATGAAGTAAGTTTGTGCCTTTTCGGTGAAATTTACACAGAAACTATATTTATTGTTTGATACAGTTTATTTTTACGCAGATTTTAAAAATATTTAGGACTATACAGGGTGAGCCAAAAACTAGGACAGCATAAAGTTGTATTTTTTTAAATAGAACACCCTATATACGAATCGTATTTTCGGTTTAGCTTATAATTTTAAATCTTTTTTATTAAGGATTTACTATAACAAAACTGTATAGTTTCTGAGATAATTAAGTTTAAAGAAAAAAAGTCACATTTTCAAGCATCAATTCAATCCTAAATAACGTTTTCAATTTTGTGACAAATATATTCAAATTTGGAATTTAGCAAGGCCAAGGACAAGTTAACATAATTTTTACCCAATATTTGCAATAAAAGCTACAGGGTGTTGAACACATCGGCTCAAATTTCAACAAGTTTAAATGAATAAATATCTTTTTTTTTAAATGGTACACCCTGTATATTTTCATGTTATTTTATAGAGTAATAAAAACTCTAAAAGTTTTGTTCAATATATCCTATACCTAGTTATAATAGTTTTTGAGATATTTCAGTTTTTCTTATTTTCCATACTTTTTTACAGAAATAGTCTTTATTATCATAGTAGCCATGGCAAAAACAATGTAAAAGAACATTTTTCTGTGTGTCAAATTTATAACCGCAATCGCTTCTTTTGGTTTTTATGTAGTGTAGTTTGGTTTTTTTGCATTAATCTTATATTGTAAAATGAATTTTCCAAAGAATGAGTTAATAGATATGATTTATAAAATAGGAGAGGCTCAAAAAAATTGCCTTCTTGCTCAAAGAATTTACAAAATGAAGTATCCTGATCGACGCCAGCCTAATACCCATACTTTTCAAAACTTAATGCAAAGATTTGATTCTTCTGGTACTGTTGATTATCCAAAACGTAAAGTGGTCAACAAACCAGTAACTAATGAAGAAAAAGAACTACAAGTATTGTTAAATGTTCAGGAAAATCCTTATATTGGTAGCCGTCAGTTAGCAGCATTATGTGAAACATCACAATCCACCGCTAATCGCACTACCAAGAAATATAGGTATCATCCATATCACATGGAATTACACCAAGATTTGCATGGACAGGATTTTGAAAGTCGTGTAAACTTTTGTCGTACAATAAATGCGGAGATTCAATTAAATCCAAATTTATTATGCAAGGTAATGTTTAGTGATGAAGCTACTTTTAGAAGTAACGGTGCCGTAAATAGACGCAACATGCATTATTATGCCACAGAAAACCCATTTTGGATTAGAGAGGTGCAACATCAAAACCACTGGTCATTAAATGTTTGGTGTGGTATTCATCATAATCGAATTATTGGATCCCACTTTTTTAATGAACCACTAAATGGCCATAGTTACCTGAACTTTCTACAAGAAGAACTACCCCAACTGCTTCAAGGTCTCGATAGGGATGAGCTCGACAGTATGTGGTTCCAGCACGATGGTGCGCCTCCGCATTACCATCGTGAAGTTCGTGCGTTTTTGGACCAACGATATCCGCAAAAATGGATTGGACGTGGGGGTTTCATTGAGTGGCCACCAAGGTCTTGCGACATCACCCCATTAGATTTCTTCCTATGGGGTTATATTAAAAATAAGGTGTATGTTAATCCACCAACAACAGTGGAAGATATGCGAAACAGGATTAGGGATACCTGTAGAACAATAACGCCACTAATTTTGTCCAGGGTCCGAGAAAATCTGCAAAAAAGACTAAATTTGTGCATTGCACAAGAGGGTCGTTTATTCGAACACTTATTAAAAAGAAATAATTAATCTCAGTATTTAATAGGTAATTTTTTTGTTTCAATTTAGTATAAAAGTAAATATGTATTTGCCTTGTCGTTATTGTTGTGTTAATTTTTTCACATTATGTTTAATTAAACTATTGCCGTTGTAATATAACGAATAATGTATTTCATCATATTTAACCACATTCTGTTTGTTCCTGTAGTTTGTTTTTATTATTTTACATGGCTACTATGATAATGAAGACTATTTCTGTAAAAAAGTATGGAAAATAAGAAAAACTGAAATATCTCAAAAACTATTATAAATAGGTATAGGATATGTTGAACAAAACTTTTAGGGTTTTTATTACTCTATAAAATAACATGAAAATATACAGGGTGTATCATTTAAAAAAAAGATATTTATTCATTTAAACTTGTTCAAATTTGAGCCGATGTGTTCAACACCCTGTAGCTTTTATTACAAATATTAGGTAAAAATTATGTTAACTTGTCCTTGGCCTTGCTAAATTCCAAATTTGAATGTATTTGTCACAAAATTGAAAACGTTATTTAGGATTGAATTGATGCTTGAAAATGTGACTTTTTTTTTTAAACTTAATTATCTCAGAAACTATAAAGTTTTGTTATAGTAAACCCTTAATAAAAAAGATTTAAAATTATAAGCTAAATCGAAAATACGATTCGTATATAGGGTAGTCTATTTAAAAAAATACAACTTTATGTTGTCCTAGTTTTTTGGCTCACCCTGTAGAGTCCTAAATATTCTTAAAATCTGCATAAAAATAAACTGTATCAAACAATAAATATAGTTTCTTTGTAAATTTCACCGAAAAGGCACAAACTTACTTCATCCAATCGTTGACTCACCCGGTACAGTCCTGCTAAGGAGTGAGTGAGTATTTCTCCCGGTTCCAATCTTACTGACCCGAATGTTTGTTGTCTAAATCTCGCCAGTGACTCACAGTCACATATGATATGCTTCACCGTTTCCTCGGCTTGTCCACATAGTCTGCAGCCGAGGTTTCCACTATATAGATTCATTCTATTCAGATGTACTTTGACGGCCATGTGTCCCGTCCCCAGTCACCCGTGCCATCAGCGACTCTCCAAGCAGTTCTGTATAGATCGCCCTGTCTTTTAAGATATTTTCAATCCACCTGCAACAGGTCTCCTCCAGGTTGATGTTCCTTATTGCAGTGATGATTGGTTGAAAAGTCGTGTTGTCGAACGCCCCCTCTATGTCTAGAAATGCTCCTAGAAGCACTGCTCCATTTTCCAGAGTGTCTTTCACCTTGCTAACCAAGTCGTGGAGCGCTGTCTCTGTAGATCTCCCAGTTCTGTATGCAAATTGGCTCTGATGAAATGGACTGTTTACCATTAATTCATCTCTGACATGCCTGTCCAACAACTTCTCGAGAGTTTTAAGGATAAACGACATTAGATTGATTGGTCTAAATGCCTTTGCTGTAGAATAGTTGGGTTTTCCAGATTTTTGAATGAACACTACCCTGGTTAACCTCCAAACCTTTGGTACATATCCTAGAGCTAAAGTGGCTCTTAATATGCAACAAAGTCTGTAGATCAACAGGTTTGGACCCTGCTGTAGCATTGCTGGATAAATCCCGTCCGGTCCCGGCGATTTATATGGTTCAAATGAGTTTATGGCCCATTTTATCTTTTCATAGGTAATCACCTTTTTTGCCGTTTGCCAATTGTCCTTGGTGGCTCTCACAGCAGTATTTATCTCTGCTCCAGTCCTCCAAGTCTTCGGTGATTTCTCAATTATTGTTATCATGATGTACGTGTCAATTTCCGGCTCGAAGGACCAATGTCAGCTTTACTAATTATGACAGCAACCCTCTATATTTAGTTATAGTAGAGTGGTTGTACTAACCAATTTTTTTTTGTGGTAGTTGCTAATAATGATAAAAACCCCTTATGATTGCTACTCCATAGGTTGAAATAGATAATGTGGTGAGCAAAACCCTTTTGGTTTAACACTGATTTATTATCGAAACTTATGGTGCACATATACAAATTAAAGCTCTAACCTATTTTTCCAAAGTAATAATATGTACAATAACATTGTCGACTAAGTAAAACAATTAATAGAATTATTTTAGCAATTATTGATCCAGTTTGTTAACGTGCTGATTTAACGACATGTATTGGAATACTGGGTCGTAATATTTTTGTATTTTATGTAAGATTAAAAATATGTATAAGGTATAACCTTGGATTAAAGACTGCACTCTGTTTTAGTATGCTTTTCAATAAAAGGGCATTTTTTTCTAGTAAAATTTTTTATACGCGTAAAGAAATTGCAGAAAAAGTAATAACGCCAATAACGGCTACGAAAAACTAACAAAGTGCGTATCTGAGACGCATTTCACCATTTTTTTCTACCTTATAAAGATGCCATTTCTACAAGACCTCGTAGAAAAAATATTTATTAAACACCCCTGCGACTTTCCGTGGCCCATTTATCGTTATTAAGGACACATTTTTTCCCGTGTATGTACGCAAAAAAAGCGACGGTAAAAATCTCTCTCGAAAACGAGAACACACCGACTTACGAAATCATGCCGGGCTTTCTAGGTGAAATTCCACAGTTCATAATTTGCGATGGGGGCTGAAATTAGGGTAAAACGGCTCGCCTTTTGGGGGTTAACCGGGGGGGATCGATAGAATAGCGTAGAAGTAGAGTTTTATCGGCCTGATATGAAAATACCCTGACTTTTAGATTAAGAATATTATCGGAGTCTATTAAGAAAACGCCACTACACTACACAAGGGTAGTTATAGGTGAATGTTAAAGGTATAAAGGTGATTTTAGGGTGAGAAACCGCGTCTTTTTTGCGGTTTAAAGTTGATTTTACGACCTTTGTCGATGTTCGGCGTCTGAATTGTCAATTTCTAAGTGAAGTGCCTTCAATTTGAAACCACGTGGACTCAAATTTTAAAGAAACTTTTGGGTAAGTAAGTTTAGAGTGAAAAAATTTCGATTTAATGTCAGGAAATTATCTTCGGGACTGCAGTTTCAACTCACAGAGTCATTTTCAAACTGAATTACAAAGGTAGACTAAGTATTCGATACAGAAACATGAGAAAATTTAACAATAAATAAAAACTACCTGGGAAATTACATTATTACAAAGGAGAGGTACTAAATTTTGGGAACTAATTATTATTTGGCGACAACAAATAACGGGAAAAACCCAAGTTCTGTCTGGTCATTAAGCAAATTTACATTTTTATTTCTACTATGTTTATATATTTTTAAAGATTCAAAAATATTTAACTTTTGGCCCTTTGTTGAATAATGTAATATGTCAATGTTGCCCAAATCAGGAAAACTGTGGCTGTGTTCTAAGCAATGGTTGGCAAAGCTCGAGTCTGTTTTTTGTAGTCTATATGATCGGTGGTGTTCTGAAAAGCGAGTTTTAAAGCTTCTACCACTTTGTCCAATATATAAGCTATCACACTCTGAACATTTTAACTTATAAACTCCTGATTTATCAAATTTATTAATTTTATCTTTAGCATTGTAAAGGATAGGGGACAGATTGTGTTGAGATTTAAACACAACACAATATGTCCACTATCCTTGATAATGCTAAAGATAAAATTAATAAATTTGATAAATCAGAAGTTTATAAGTTAAAATATTCAGAGTGTGATAGCTTGTATATTGGACAAAGTGGGAGAAGCTTTAAAACTCGCTTTTCAGAACACCACCGATCATATAGACTACAAAAAACAGACTCGAGCTTTGCCAACCATTGCTTAGAACACAGCCACAGTTTTCCTGATTTGGGCAACACTGACATATTACATTATTCAACAAAGGGCCAAAAGTTAAATATTCTTGAATCTTTAGATATTTATAAACATAGTAAAAATAAAAATGTAAATTTGCTTAATGACCAGACAGAACTTGGGTTTTTCCCGTTATTTGTTGTCGCCAAATAATAATTAGTTCCCAAAATTTAGTACCTCCCCTTTGTAATAATCTAATTGCTCAGGTATTTTTTATTTATTGTTAAATTTTCTCTTGTTTCTGTATTGAATACTTAATTTACCTTGTAATTCAGTTTGAAAATGACTCTGTGAGTTGAAACTGCAGTCACTGTTTTCTTAATAAATTTAGTGGTACAAAACATAGTAGTTCCTTTTAAACATTTCCCGAAGATGATTTACTACCACATAGTAACAGCTACCAGCATCAACTTTTTAAAGAAGTCAGGAAATTAGGTTTAAAACGATTCGACCTTAAACAAAAATTTAAAAAAAAACTGTTTTCCCATCATCGGACATCAATATGTATTAGTATACTAATAAGCACTAACTTACCAACATATCACCGCACAACCCAAACTATTAAAAACAGAATTATGAAATTTTGGAAAAACGTCGTCAATACCATATGTAAAACACCCACTAAGAAAGGAATTTTCAAAATTCGCATTAAAAGGAGGAAATTGTTATTTGATAAATTTATCGATATCTCTTGATTAAATCGAGATATGGACTCGGATTTTGATTTATTTTTATTTATTTATCGACGGACAACACTGTCTATTTAACAATAATTAATCACAGAACTAGATTGAAACACAGCATGAAAGTTTCCACACATCGCATGAAAGTTTTCCGATACAAGTTTCATGCAAGTTTCCTAAGTAACCTTCCAAGAACTTTCCAGGAAACTTAGGAAAACATTTTTTAAAGAAGCTCGCGTAATTTTTCATGAAAGATTCCGAGAAACAAAAAAATGTTACGAAGATTAACGTGAAACTTACTGTGAAAGTTTTTTGATATCTTCCTGCAAGTTTCTGGATAATAACGTGAAGTCTTCCAAGAAAGGATAATGTAATTTACCAAGTAAAGTGGGTACCTTAGCGTAACTTTTCAGCAAGATTTCAAGAAAAGAGTTGTTATTCCATATTGATCCAGCAACGTTTTTAGAACGTTTACAGATAGTTTGCTGCAAATTTGAATACTCCAGTCTTGCTATTGAATTTGTAACGATTTCAAGTAAAAATTTATTGCAGATATCTGAAAGTTTTAAGTCGTAGAGGGTATCCAGTAGATGATAAATACGTAAAAAAGTACAGCTAGATCAGCCCTGATGTTTTATAAACAACATTCAAAGTCGAAAAATTCGATTTTCTGCCCGTAGAATTTTACGGTTACATTTTAGAGAAAACTTGTCCAAATAAAAGTTGTGGGTATTGAAAACACCTTTAATTTCACTTTTTATACGTCAAAATCGATAAATAATTTATCGAGATAATGGCAAAAAAACACTTTTTTTGCCCTATTTTATAAATGTTAATAACTTTTGCAAGAAAGGCCAAAAGTGATGTATAACCCCTTGGTGATAAGGCCATTATGTGTTTTTATAACTGTGCGAAAGCTGGACCAAATCGGTTTGTTAGTTTATGAATAATCTTAATTGTTTATCCCAGACACAGAATGTTCCAACAATTGTCCTTGTCCAGAAGATGATTCTACAAATATTTGCAAAAGCGGAATATATTCTTTGAAGTTGAAATTACAAGCAAGGATGATAAAACGATGGATTTTAAAAAAAAATGTTGTTAAAAAAACCTTTTAAAGAAGAGGTACCTTTTTTACGTATAAACAATTGGAATAACTTTATTAATTTTAATGATACAAGTTTGTGAATAAGTGGACCTGAAAGCTGGTGAAAAAGCACAAATTAAAAAAAAAAAGGTTCGTACGACCAATAGGAGCTAAGATAGCATTTTTTAAAAAATCATATCTCATTTGTTTATAAACGTTAAGAGTCGAAATTTTCACAGATTTTAAACGAAGACCTATATTTTATGATGCAATTGATAAGTATGAAATTCATGCATCGTTAGTAAAGTTATAGCCCTTCGAAGTGAAGGTACTTTTGCAAGGGCGTTGTAGTTACATTACATCGGAAAACAATATTAACACTAATATTGATTAAAAAAATTTACTAGCAGTTCATAATATATATATATATATATATATATATATATATATATATATATATATATATATATATATATATATATATATATATATATAATTTTTCTTTTATTTTGTCTTTTCTTGGGTTTAGGTTCTTTATTTAATAAATACATAAAATTATTGACGTTTCGCCCTTTATTCAAGGCATTTTCAAAATTTTTGCCTCCTAAAAATATATAATTAAATTACATCACATAAAAAACATATTTAACATTTTCGAAAAACTAACAAGACACTTAAACAATAGTTAAAACTTTAAAATCTTTTAAAAATACTTAATTTTACCGGTACGCACCTTGACATTTTGCTGTTTTGTTTCTGAATAAAATTTAAATTTTACATCGTTTAATGAGGATACGTGGAATGCTAATGTGTTTTATTTTTTTAATTTTTTTTATATTTTACAATGCATAAAAAAACAAATAAGGTATATGTTTGGTTTTATGTTTAAGAGGATATTCCATTTTTGATTCTTATTTGTTTGGATCGAATACTTAATGTTTAAATTAGGTTTGCGTAAATGTGGCTCAAATTTCCCATGTCTGTTCTGTCGTTAACAGTGTTTTTATCTTTTTTAATTTCAATCATTTCTTTTATCTATAATTTTTGGTAATTCATATCTTTGTTTTTTTTAATGGTACTGTTATAAACAAAAGTGTGTTTTTCGTCCTGTGTGTGTTTGTTTAACGCTGTTGAGGCGTTTTTTGTATATTTATGGCCATTTAATCTGTTCTTCAGTAATTGGCTCGTCATGCCTATATATTTTTTGGGACAATTTGTGCAAGGGATCGAATATATTATATTTGATTTATTCATCGGAGGAGTTTTACTTTTAAAATTTGTGAACAATGTATTTAATTTATTATGTGACCTGTGGCATACGATGATATCATGCTTTTTTAAAATGTATTTTATTTTTTCTGACAGCTCACTAGTGTACGGTAATGCCACATATTTTTGTTGTTTATGTTCTATGTTTTTTGTTTTTACGTTATTATAAAACTTATATGTTCGTTTATCAATTATTTTGGTGATAGTCTTTTCTTTTAAATTATTATTTATTAGTGTCTCTTTTACTTTTTGCAGTATTTTTGGTCGGAATTCTGGAGACGTTAGGGAGATAGCACGATCAGATAGACCGATTATAACGCTATTTTTTTGAGTTTTTGAATGATTAGAGAAATAGTTTAGATATCTACCTGACCAAGTTGGTTTGGTGTACCATTCAGTTAAAACTTTGTTCTTTCTGCGTATAAGTGTCATATCTAGAAAATTTATTTTATTATTATTCTCTATTTCAGACGTGAACTGTAATTTTTCGTTGAAACTGTTAAACTCTTGGAGAATTTCATTTATTTTATTTTGTGGTACAGCTGCTATGCAATCATCGACAAAACGTTTAAAAAATATTATGTTAAAGTTTAATTTTTCTAAAACTTTTTCCTCTAAATATACCATTACTAGCTGAGCAATCGTAGATGAAATTGGTGATCCCATAACACATGCATCGAGTTGTTTGTAAAAGGTATTTTCGTACTGAAAATAATTTGTATTAAGAACGAGGTAAACAGCATCCATAAAATTATTTTTTGATAGCGCTGTATGTTTTTTTAAAATTTCCCATTTTTCTGCTAAAATAGTGTGGACAAGTTGATTTGGTATGTTTGTATACAAAGATATAACATCTAGCGAAATGAGTCTGTAATTTTCAGGTAGGTTTACTTTATCAATAAATTAAAGGCGAATGAATCTTTAATAAAAAAATCGTTTTTGCCTGTAATATATATATATATATATATATATATATATATATATATATATATATATATATATATATATAAATGTATGGTAACTTTTTTGGATTAGGTTTCAAAATTAATACTGCTATTCTGTGCTTGACGTCCCGCCCTACGTAGTGGGCTTTTTCAAAAGTATAATCTAAAATAAAAACCAAATACAACTAACATGGTCACAAACGCACACTCACAAGACTTAGAATTAACACTCAACGGTACAATATTAATTAAAAATATCAATTTATAAAATAATGTGAAATTAAAAATCAAAAATTACAAATTAATCCCAGATACGCACCTCAATTTACCTTGGCTATGTTTCTTAGTAAAGTATATGACGATTCCTTCAGTTCCTATCAACTTGATATTTTTTTTTATTTGGAAACCTTTTTACTCAGTTTTTTTTGATTTATAAATATATTTTATCAATATTGACTATACAGTGTGTTGCAAACAATAAGGGCTACAATAGGTGGTTTAGTTTATTTGTAGCCCTTGAGAATCATAATGACGTCATATCGACATATTAAGGGTGTCGGACTCCACGCACGCCCTTTGATTTTTGTCGGACAAACATTTTTTCGTCGATTTTATCATAAAATCTGTCTATTACAATGAAAAAGAAACTTGCAGGTATCACATTGTAATACACCGTCAAAATGACAATTTAGCGAATTCACAGCTCCGAAAGGCCCCGTCGGCGAAAATTTTGCCAGAGGAAAAGTTGGTCCGACTCGTCATAGGGAATTTGCCATTTATATGAGTTAGCAAAATGTCAGGTCGCGGTCTTTTCTTCTTCTTTGTCAACCTCTGTCCATCCACTCCTGGATGTAGGTCTTCCTCAATTGTTTCCATCTTTCTGTATTCTTCGCCAATCTCATCCATTGTTTGCCCGCCATTGTCCTTATGTCGTCTACCCATCTTTTTTGAGGTCTTCCCGTGCTTCTTGTTATCTCCCTCGGTCTCCATTCCAGGATTCTTCGTGTCCATTCGTTGTCCTCATATCGGGCTACGTGACCAGCCCATCGTCACTTCATCTTTGCAACCTCCTCCACGATGTCCTTGACTCTCGTTTTGCGTCTTATCTCGGTGTTTCTAATCCTGTCTCTTAATGATATTCCAAGTATGTTTCTTTCCATCGCTGTTTGGATGGTTTCTAATTTTTTAGCGAGCTTTTTGGTGAAGGACATGGTCTCTAATCCATACGTACACACCGGTAATATGCATGTGTCGTATACTTTTCTTTTTAGATTTATGGGAATTGAATTATTCTTCAGGATGTATGCAATTTTACCGAAAGCGGCTCATATCAGCTGTGTTCTTCTTTTTATTTCAGCATCCTGGTTTGATTTCCCTAGTCTGATGTCATGACCCAAGTATTCATAGTGTTGGACGTTTTCTATTCTCTGGTTCTGTATTGTTAAGTTTGCCTGTTCGTGGCTCATTATTTTTGTTTTGTTGTAGGTCATTTTAAGGCCTACAGATGCCAATACGTCATTTAGCTGTTGCAGCATTTCGTTCAATTCTTGGAGATTTCTGGCTATTAAGATTATGTCATCAGCAAATCTGAGATGGTTCAAGTATATTCCATCGATGTTTATACCTTTGATGTCCCATTTAAGTTCCTTAAAAATGTCCTCTAGGACTAGGGTGAACAGTTTTGGCGAGATAGTGTCCCCTTGTCTCACTCCCCTTTGTAGTTTTATGGGGCTCGTTTTCGTCTTGTCGTCTATTTTTATTTGAATGGTTCCATTTTCGTATATGTTCTTTATGATGTTTATGTATCTTGAATCGATTCTTGCGTTTTCTAAGGATTGTTATACTGCGCATATTTCGACGGAGTCGAATGCCTTCTGGAAATCTACAAAAGCGATATGGTGCGCTACGTTATATTCGGTGCACTTTTCAATTAGTGTTCTTATGGTGCGTAGGTGATCTATGGTACTAAAGTGTGTTCTGAATCCAGCTTGTTCGACAGGTTGGTAATAATCGAGTTTGTTTGTTACGCGGTTGGTTATGATTTTGGTTAACAATTTGTAGGTGTGTCATAGTAGGGATATTGGTCGGTAATTTTCAATATTGGTATTGTCTCCCTTTTTGAATATTAAGATTACTTCGGAGTTATACCAATCCTGTGGAATTTTCCCTCTTCAATTATTTTATTGAATAGAATCTTCAATATTTGTTCTATTTTTCTGCCGCCAATTTTCAGCATCTCTACTGTAATTTTCTCTTCTCTTGCACATTTATTGTTCTTTAATTTATTTAGTGCCATTCTTATTTCTGAGTTTGTTACTTCTGGAATTTCCTCTGAGCCTAGGTTGCTGTACTGGGGACTAATAGTTTAACTATCTCCCTAGGAGTTCCTACTTAAATAATCGCTTAATAATAAACAACGCAGCAACGATTTTTTGAAAAAAAAATCTATCTCAACTTCTAGTGGTCGTACAGAATCTGTTTTTTTTTTCAGAATAGGTTCCAAAATCTCATCTATTACATCCACTTATCGACATTTCGATATCAACAATTGTCGAAGAGTTATTCTATTTGTTTATAATAAAAAAACCAACCACAATTTTATTTATCTGTTTCAACAATGGTAAGAAAGCAATTACAAATAAAGTATTTTTAATCTGTTTATGCGAATCACATTTTGTCAGGTATTAGTTTGGCGCCGACTTCAAAAATTTCAATTTCATATAAAAATTTCTAGTTATTTTTCACTTTTTAACGCACTTTTAGCCCACTTTTAGAAGTCGACTCAATTTTTTTATAAAAATTTTATTGTTTATTTTCTTCGTTCAACGGCAGTCTGGAAACTATTAATATGAACATTTTAACGAACCTCAAAACATATAAATAAATACAGAACATACCTGTAAAAGTGCATTTTGAAGCATCCTGGATCATCATTCTCAATTTTACAATTCGAAACACATAAAATTTTAAAAATTTTAACCAATTTTATTTCTTAAAAAATAATAAAAAAAAGATATTCGGGTGGCGTTTGAGTTTCGTATTTAAGTTGCATTTCAAAGATACTTGTTTTACCGAGCCAATCACCTGCCAATTCTTATCTCTCTGTCTCTCTCACTCTCTCTCTCTTGAATTATTTACGGTTGTGTGAGCCTGAAAGGGGCAGTACGTGCAGAATTAAAAAAAAAGACAACTTTCATCATTCATTTTTTCAAAGAGATTTAATGAAAAACACATTTTCACCATATAGGTCTGAAATAGCAAGTACAGGGTGTCTCAAAAGAAAGTACACATTTGTTTTGCTTATTGCGTAAACGCATCTATTCCGAGCGGCGCGGGGATATGTCAATCGGTAGCCTGGCTCTTGGGAATTTAGTCGCTATGGAGCGTTTCTCGGGAGCGGACCGTGCTTTGTGCGTACGTGAGTTTTACAAAAACGGTAATTCGGCGACTGTAGCGCGTAGAAAATTCTGCAATTTTCGACATATTCGTCACTTAAATGATGCGCCAAGCGCTCGGCTTATTGGAAAATGGGTCCAGAAGTTTGAAGAGACCGGTTCAACACTAGATAAACCAAAATCCGGGCGTCCGAGGTCTTCGAGAACGGTCGAAAACGTAGAGAGTGTTACTCAGTCTGTTCGTGACGACCCAAACGTTTCGATTCGTAAGCGTGCTGTTGCTTTAAATGTGCATAGGTCATCATTATTCCGCATTTTACACAAAGATTTAAAGCTGAACCCCTATAAAATTCAGTTGGTGCAAGAATTGAAGCCTCAGGATGCTGGTCAGAGGCTTGACTTCGTAAACCAGATGACTGAACGCTTTTCAACGTTTACCAACATCTTCTTTTCGGATGAAGCCCATTTTCATCTTAATGGTCATGTAAATAAGCAAAATTGCCGCTATTGGAGTGCAAACAATCCAAAACACAAACATCAGAAACCTCTACATTCGCCGAAAGTGACTGTATGGGCTGCGATGTCGGCGCGAGGAATTATCGGCCCATACTTTTTTGAAGATGAAAGGGAACGCACAGTAACAGTGACTTCAAAGCAGTATGTGGAGATGTTAGACGACTTCTTCGTGCCTGAACTGCAAAATTTTCCTGGCTATAACCAAAGAACATGGTTCCATCACCTATGGACTTTTTCCTATGGGGTTATGTCAAATCAAAAACGAAATGGCAGACATCACGGAGAATACCTGCCGAGCCGTCATGGGCAATTTTAGTGCTCGATTAAATGAATGCCGTGAGCGCAACGGATTACATTTGGACGATATCATTTTTAAAAAATAAATTCCCAAACAATGTATTTTAATATGTAATAAACATTTTTTCAATAAAGTCCTGGCTTTTTTTTAAATCGATTTTTTAAATGTGAACTTTCTTTTGAGACACCCTCTATTTAAGTGCTTGAAAATGTTTTTTTTTGTATTTTTTAACAACAAAATGGCGGAGATATTCCTGTTGTTTGAAAACCTGTTTTTTAACTGGCCTGCATTGTAGCGACTTTGAAATTGAACCTGCAACATTTTAGCAAAAAAAAAAACATAGGTCAGAAGCCATTTTTAAAGAATATGAATGTGTTCAGATAAAAAAGAACGAAAAAGTTATAATATTCGCTGAGAATAAACAATCACAAAAAAACATAAAATGTTATAAACAAATTCACTGTGCAAAAAACTATTGAACATTTTCACTTGAAATTTTGCATACTTGTTGTATGCAACAAGAAGCTTCTTTCGGTGTAATATAAAGTTAATGCAATATATTTTTCAATTGTTTCTTTACAATTAAAAAAAACAGCCATTTAAGCAGATTTTTTTGTAATAACTAACAAACAAATTATCCGATTTGGATGAGCTTTAGCTCATTTTGTAGGTATTTTCAAATCGCACAACTTTTGTTTGAAACTTTTTTACTGAAAAATAATAGCTTTTCCTAGAACTCGAAAAAACCGTTGTTTCATATATATATATATATATATATATATATATATATATATATATATATTTATATCCAGTTCCATAGCGTTCTACGTCTTCCGGTTCCCAGTCTCCATTGTTTTCGGTCTTCCCAATCTCCTGGAAGTAAGTTTCTTTCGGACATGGCTCGGTTAATGCCCTTAATCCAGGTAACTTTTGGTCTTCCTCTTTTTATTTTTTCATTTGGTGTACATTTTAGGATTTCCTTTGGTAGACGTTCGTCCGTCATTCTCTCTACATGTCCATAGCATACCAGCTGACGTTGTTCGATTTCATCGAGAATAGTTTTCTTTACGCGCATAATCTCTCTAATTCTCTCGTTGGTTATCCGTTCGATGCTTGATTTTCCAGCAGATCTTCGCCAAAAGTCCATTTCAAGAGCCAGCAGTTTACGTTCTAAAGTTTTATTTATCTGCCATGTTTCACATCCATACAATACAACGCTTTTAAATATTGCATTGTATAAAAGATGTTTTCTTTCCTTGGAGATGTTTGTTGATCATAATAGTGAGTTTAGGCATCCGATAGTTTTTTTCCCTTTAGTTATTCGCTCCAATATTTCTTCTTCGTCCACGTTGACTGATCTTTGTTCCAAGGTAGGTATAATCAGAACAAGATTTTACTATGATATTGTCATCCACTTCCAAATCTGTTTCTTCTCCACCGATACACATATATTTAGTTTTACTGCAGTTGACGGTTAATCCCTATTCTGAGTATTCTTTAAATAGTTTCCTCGTCATAAATTCTTCTTTATCTTGGGTCACTACCACTTGGTCATCTGCAAAATGAAACGTATATAAATAGAGGTCATTATTTAATTCTATTCCCATTCTACTGCATGATCTCCAATTCTTTAAAGCTTCATCGAGGTAGATTATAAAGAGAGTTGGTGATAGACAACATCCCTGGCGAAGGCCTTTGGTCACATGAAAGCTTTCTGATAAGTTATTGCCGATCTTAATTCTGGAGAATGCTTGGTCGTATAGCTGTTTGATAGCTTGGATTGCTATATTCTTAATTGGAGACTTCTCCATCACGTGCCATAATTTTTCGATTGACACCGTATCATATGCTTTTGTGAGGTCAACAAAAAGCAGATGAACCTCTCTATTTCTTGCCACCTTCTTTTCATTAAGTTTGATTAAACTAAATATATGATCTACGCACGATCGACCAGCTCTAAAACCTGCTTGTTCTTCAATTTCTTGGGGGCCATATTCTGTTTCTACGATGTTTCTAAGGAATTTTCCGTATACTCTACTCATTATGCTGGTTACAGTTATACATCTATAGTTTGAGCATTCGTCGCGTCTTCCTTTTTTGTGGATTGGTGTTATCCAGCCTTCATTCCATATAGGTTGGATAGGATCATCATTATTTAGGAGTCTGTTAAATAGTTCTTGAAGAAAGGACGTTAGTTTTTCAGTACCGTTATTTAACAGTTCAGCAGGTATTCCTTCCGGTCCAGCGGCTCTCCTATTTTTCAATGAATCCACAGCCCTATATACCATCTCCTTTGTGACCTCTATATAGAGGCCTTGTACGTTGTATCGTCTTGGGGAGTTAACGAGGTACTCTTGTCGGTCTTCGGTAAGCTGCGTTTGATAATGGGTTATTCACTTTTTGATTGAGATTGGTTGTAAGTTAATCTTGTTTGTGGTGTCTGATCTTAGTGTCTTTATTAATTTCCATGCTTCTGATGATCTTGTACCTCCTACATATGTATTTAGTTCAGTGCATTTCCTGTCCCATGTATCGTTTTCGTTTTTGTTAATCATGTTTTTAAATTTGAATTGTTCATTTTTGTACATGTTTTTATCTTGTGGATCTTTTGAATTAAGCTATTTGTCGAAAGCTTTTTGTTTTATCTGTTTTTGTTCTTCTTCCAGTGTCTTGTTCCATGTAACATTGTTCTTTCATCTGTTCATGTC
This sequence comes from Diaprepes abbreviatus, assembly GCA_034092305.1. Lineage (NCBI taxonomy): Eukaryota > Metazoa > Arthropoda > Insecta > Coleoptera > Curculionidae > Diaprepes > Diaprepes abbreviatus. Next base: position 2,978,915 of record JASJET010000054.1, on the reverse strand, counting down.
TTTCGTCTTAATTCCTAGAGCTTCTTGTGCTGCGGAGTGTAGAGAGGATACGATGTGTTCATACAGTTCATCAGTGCGCCCTGACAGCAATTCAATTTGAAGTTTATTATCTAATCGAGTCTTAAATAGATATTTTGTACTAGGTTCATGAAGTCCTTCCACATTGTAGGATATTCGTTCTGTTGTTGAGTTGTTTGTATTATCTGTTTCGTTGTCTTTTGTCTTGAAGAGAATTTGTATCTTTGCACCCAAGAAAAAGTGGTCAGATCCGCATTCTATTCCTCTGTATACCCTAGTGTCTTGAACTTTCAGAAAGGATTCCTGTTTAACAATTATATAATCTATAATCGATTTCAGTTGTCTCGTTTCTTGGTGCCAAGTATATTTGTGGATATCTTTATGTTGAAAGAATCCATTCAAAAATTTTAGTTTTTGTTGTGTGCAAAGCCTTTGTCCGTTATTGTTAAGAGTATTTTCACCGTACCTTCCAACTATATTACTGTTCGTTTTTGATCCTACTCTAGCATTTAGGTCGCTAATCACTATTGTTTCTCTTCGGTTTCCTATTCTTGAGATAGTTTCGATTAGTTGGTCGTAGAATGCAATCCTTAGTGAGTTGTGTAGCATCATCATTTGGGCCCTATGCCGCGACTATTATAATTCTATGCCCTTTCAAAGATTAAGTTATCGTGGCTAGTCTTTCGTTAATTGTTTCCCATGATGTAATTTTATTGCTGTATTTTTTCCTGATGAGGATTGACACCCCTTTCGCAGCTCTTTGGCTTTTTGGCACGCCACTATATATGTGTACGAAATCACCATAGTATTCAAGACCGTTGCCCTTCTTTTTTGTTTCTGTGAGAACGGCAACATCTATTCTCATTTTTTCTAATGCCTTCGCCACATCTTCTACTTTTTCTTTAAAACCTTGAGTATTCCATGTTCCAAAAATCATATCTTTCATTCTATGCTTTGGTCGTTTCCGTTTAGTAAGATCTACGTTCCGAGGCTGTATACTGGGATTTGTAGCTTGTTCTTGGATTTACATGTAACGGGTAGGTTGCCAAAACCCCCAACCTGGAGGATCAGGATTTTTATTCAAGGTTTTCTTCCTTTAGCCTTTGATGAGCCGACATCTAACTACAAGGCAGCAGCTTCGCCGTATCCTGGCAGGAGCCCTTACTGGATGCTATCATCCGGGCCAGATGTACCCAGGTTTTTAACGAGGTTGTTACTCCTCCCCTTCACCCTTTCTCAACCTGGCTTAGGACAGGCTTTGGCGTGGTTTGTTCCACATTTTATTGTGAAAAAAAAATTTCCCCAAAAAAGAAAATGCGACATACGATACTACATAATTACTATTATCATTCTGAAGGTTTCTACATAGTCAGAAGTCGACTAACAATAAATTTTTCCCAGATGTTAATTCCACTGGCCTAATAACAAATATCTGCGAACTAAAACGCAAAATTAATCTTTTAATATTCGTTTCACAACCGATAAAAGTCCTTAAATGAAAAGTGCGAAAATAACCATTCTCTCTCAATCGAAAGCAACTATTTAAGTGAAAACTCTGGTTAGTTTTATCGGAAAATATTTAATAAATTCTCCCGTAAAAATAAACACGTTCAAAGTATTTATTTATCAAACTTATTAATATCCATCATCGGAACCCCATTGTTTTGACTTTGATTGCTCGAATTATTAAAATATCGGAAAATTTAATTATTATATTTAGTTTGTTTTTAATTTAATTATTTGGCGTATTTTCGATAATTCGTTGCTTGTTTTTATTGTTAATTTTATTATGTTGTGACGTGAATTTCAACTTTCCCGTGGTGATAAATTAAGTTAAGAACAGCTAATCGTTGAACGTGAGTCCCTCGGGTACCAAATGTGTTGTTATTAGAGTCGGTATAGAGTAATTTTGCTAATTAAAAATGTATACGTATAAATATTTCATGTGTTTGTAATACAGGGGTTATTAGGAACGATTAAATTAGCTCTTTTTACAAAAAACAAAACATTAGTAATGAGTATAAATATAAATTATAATTTTCAACGGGACAGTACTGTTTTTAAGTGTATTATTCCGGAATCCCCATAGACCCTGTTAGGATACAAAAGAGTCCCGTTTTATAACAATTTTGCAAACATTAAATAATGTGGTGTACAGTAAAAAAGCGATATGCATGTGTAGGTTATGGGTATATTCTTGCGGAAAACGCGAACGGATTCTAATCGTAAAAACTCGTTGATCCTGCCTGTAGCGGCCGCGAATTTTCCTGAATATTCAGGTCAGTTCTTTGCACGGTCTAAAACGGGGCGCGAGTATTGTGTAAACAAGTCGACAGACGACGTGGGCATATTTCTTATCGAGTTGCAGATAGAGAGTCAGCGGTAGTAATAGAGGTAAAATATTTGAATCTCCGACTAAAATTTCTTTAATACATAGAAATAAGTCTCAAGTGCGGTTTTTTAAGCAAATATAAACTGACGTCAGTTTCTTTTATAGTGCCAAAGCGGCAATGCGTTTTAATGAAAACATTTTTTTGTTTAAAAGTTGTAGACAATGTTGAAGATTGACTAAAATATGGTTGTTGGACTTGCATTGTCTTTATTTTTATTTATTTTTACGACGTTTCGATTTGATGTTACAAAGTAGTGGTTGCCAAAAATTAGGTATCTCAACACTCGGTTTGCTGAAGATTCCATTATTGTTTTTAATGTCTGCCGAATTCATAGCCCTCATAAATTAGTATTATCTTCAAGTAGCCACATCCACAGACAAATTCTGATCGTAAAAACTTGGTCGAAATTTCCTCATAATTTTCCACCGGTCTGCCATTTTTTTACACACAATTTGTTATTCTATCTTTCATATTGTTCATTCGCAAACGAAAATAAATCAGGATTTTTTTCATTTTTTTTTAATCAGTTCACCCATACATTTCCACCCCTTCGACCATTGCACCTTGTCTGCCATTTTTTCCGTGAATTCAATTTGGGTGACTACCCTTTCACTTTAATGGCAGACAATTTAAAATCAGGAAAAAATAGATTTTTTTTTCAAATGAAAATTAATTTTCCAAATTTTCGAAGAAGCTGCCATTGTTGACCCCATGCATTCTTTTCACGAACTTATTTAGATCTTTTAGCCCTCTAAAGGGCAGACAAAAAAGAATCAGTCCAATTCACCTTATGGACAGCTGACAGTCTATTATTTTCTCCGTTCAATGACAGTATGGGAACTATTTTCATTAAGGTGCTATTTTCTTTATATAAAATATTTTTAAATGAAGAAGAGTTTACGATATCGAAATCTCCGTGAAAACGGTAGTGTGAATCAGGGGCGGATCCAGTCTCTCTTTGGGGGGGGGGGCGGTGATATCACAAAAGTACTGTATGACAACCGAAAGCAAGTTGTTGGCGGGGAGAGGGGGGGACTAGCAACATTCCTATTTCTAGTGTAAAAGGCTGGGTCGGATCTATTTTTCTGAATTTGCAGCTCTTGGAGAGGGAGGGGGGGGGGCGATCACAAGAAAAAACAAGTTATTGGCAGGGAGGACGTTGCGAGCAGCATACACATTCCTAATATAAAATGCAAAATCGGTCCTATTTTCATGAACTCAAAGCTCTTGGGAAGGGAAGGGGTGACCGCAAGCATACACATTCCTATACTCTATTCAGGAACTAGAGAGAGTAATGAAACTGTTACCGAAATCTCCAACTTACCTGCTCCCGTGCTGCCGGTAATTGAGTACTGCCGTAAATCTAATTATATTTAAATATTATAAGCTTTTATAAATTTACTGCAACAATAAAATTTCTGATGGTTCAATTTAATTTCTGTCAGTGAGCCAAGTACACCTTACAGTGTGTCCTTAGGGATTTATCTTGTTTGTGCTCGTTTTTATTTATTATTTGAGATTAGTGAGATATCCAAATCCACATCTATATTTATTCCAAAATCGCTAACCAAAACCTCATTGGAAGAAGAGATGTAAACTGCAATAAAAGGATTTATACATGCATTTTATTATGAGAGGCAGATCCCAACTGTCGACAAAATTCTAACTAAAATCAGTGAAGACCGGCATTTACCTGAAATTAAAAGAACTGAGCTCTGGAAATTGCTCAGAGAACTTAATTTTTACTGGGAAAATCTGTTCTTATAGATCGTCCGGAAAATGTCCGTTGAAGAAAGAAATATCTCTCTCAAGTAAAAGGTAGAGTTGCTAGAAATAACAAAATTTACAAAATTAGTAATTTAACTAAACTTTTGAAATTTTTTTTGAATAAACTGAGTGCAGAAAATTGAGAAAAACCCATATAATAAAAGAATTTAAGAAAATGTGGAAACAGTGGAGACGGAGGAACCAATTATAATTAATTTGAGCGAAGATAGCTTCACTGACTTTGATTATGAATTAGATATATAATGTTTATCAGCGTAAACACAATTTATTACTTAAATTTTTTGTAATATATAAAAATTGATTACATTTGAATCCCTTTTTAACCGACTTCTAAAAGAAGGAGGTTCTCAATTCGTCGACTATGTATTTTTTTTTTATGTATGTACACCGATTACTCCGGAACGGCTTCACCGATTTGAATGAAATTTTTTACGTTATGTAAAGGAAGTTGCTGCGGTGGTCCCATATTTTTTTAGATGAAATTGGTGCAGTAAAATCCAAGATGGCGCTTACAATATGGCGGTCAAAAAAATTAATTTTGTCCGATTTTCTCCAAAATTGGTACGGAGGAATTTTCGGGGTCGTGCCCAATGAATCTGACATTATTTTTAAAAAATTCAAAATGGCGGATCCAATATGGCGGACAAAAAATTTTAATTTAGTCCGATTTTTTCCAAAATTAGTAAGGGGAAGTTTTCGAGGTTGCATATAACGAATCTGATATTATTTTTTAAAAAATCAATATGGCGGATCCAATATGGCGGACGAAAAATCAATTTTGTCCGATTTTCACCAAAATTAGTAAGGGGGAGTTTACGGGGTCGCATATGACGAATCTAAAATAATTTTTAAAAAATTCAATATGGCGGATCCAATATGGCCGACAAAAAATCATTTTTGTCCGATTTTCTCCAAAATTGGTACGGGGGAGTTTTCGGGGTCGCATATGACGAATCTAAAATAATTTTTAAAAAATTCAATTTGGCGGATCCAATATGGCCGACAAAAAAATCGTTTTTGTCCGATTTTCTCCAAAATTGGTACGGGGGAGTTTTTGGAGTCGCATATGACGAATCTAAAATAATTTTTAAAAAATTCAATATGGCGGATCCAATATGGCCGACAAAAAAATCATTTTTGTCCGATTTTCTCCAAAATTGGTACGGGGGAGTTTTCGAGGTCGCATATGACGAATCTAAAATAATTTTTAAAAAATTCATTTTGGCGGATCCAATATGGCCAACAAAAAAATCGTTTTGGTCCGAATTTCTCCAAAATTGGTACGGGGGAGTTTTCGGAGTCGCATATGACGAATCTAAAATAATTTTTAAAAAATTCAATATGGCGGATCCAATATGGTAGATGAAAAAATCAATTTTGTCCTATTTTCTCCAAAATTGGTATGAGAAAGTTTTCGGGGCCTCACATAAAGAATCTAAAATTATTTTTAAAAAACTTAATATGGCGGATTCAATATGGTGGACAAAGAAAATCAATTTTGTCCGATTTTCACCAAAATTGGTACGGGAGAGTTTTCGGGGTCACACATGACGAATTATTTTCAAAAAATTCAATATGGCGTATCCAATATGGTGGATAAAAAATTAATTTATTTTCTTTAAATATCGATATTGGAAGGTTTTGGGGCCTATGTTGCCAATCTAAAATTAATTTGAAACTTAAGATAGTGGATTTTCTATGACAGATTAAATATTCGTTTAACCCAATTTGATTGGTATTTGGAAAACTCTAAGAACTAACGAATTTTTAGTGATTCTTTTTAGGTTGATTTACAACTTTGGATAAAATGGGTACTTTTTTGTCAGTTTGGAGTCATTGCGAAGTACACTAATCTCGATTAGTACTTAGTTTCAAATAATTTATGAATATCATAATGAATTCTAAAGCTAAAAATAGAAAAATAAAATTTTTATAAAAAAATTGAACCGACTTCTAAAAGTGCGCTAAAAAGTGAAAAAATAACCATAAATTTTTATATGAAATTGAACTTTTTGAAGTCGGCGCCAAATTATTTGTACACGAAATAAATAACTACTAATATATACAAATTATGGTAAGAAAGCAATTACAAATAAAGTATTTTTAATCTGTTTATGCAAATCACATTTTATCAGGTATTAGTTTGGCGCCGACTTCAAAAAGTTCAATTTCATATAAAAATTTATGGTTATTTTTCACTTTTTAGCGCACTTTTAGAAGTCGGTTCAATTTTTTTATAAAAATTTTATTAGTGTTTAATTGTAATTCTGCAGATGGTTTAAGAAATAACTAAACTGAAACGTCAAATATCCTAAAAATGTTTTTAATTAATAATAAAATGACCGATAGCCCCAAAAAAATTTTAATATTATATGGACAAATTTATTTTTTTATATATGTTTAACTTCTTGTATTTTTGACGATGAGTATTTTATAAGTATTTAAATTATAACTAGGCTATTTTTTAGTCTGAATGTGCCTAAAACGGTTTCTATGCCAAAATTAAAAATAATAAAAATACAGTTGTGATTTTGTGTTAAATATGTCAAAATTATCTATATTTTCTAGTGTATGTAAATTATTAAGAAATAATAAGAAATAAAATAACATTATAAAAACTTCTTATTTTAAGTTTATTACCGAAATAATATTCTGTGTCATAAATACTTAATGAGTAAATAAACCTCCTTCCGACGCCTATGACAACGATTAAAATCCTTTTTAACACTTCACACATCCAAATATCTGTTGTTATCCAACCCAAATAGTCCACTATTTTTTGATTATAAAATTTCTAACCCATTCCTATGAAAAATATATATGTCTAACAGATTTTGCCAAAGTCACCGGACTAAAGAACACAGGTAGTTTGCGAAGGAAAAAAAGGGTAAAAAATGATTTCTTACTCTCTCTAGTTCTTGAATAAACAAGAGACAAAATCGAGTATATTTTCCTGAACTCAAAGCTCTTGGGGGGGGGGGCGATCGCCTCCACCGCCCCCCCCCCCTTGGATCCGGACCGAGAGCGTATCGAGAGCGGTCCTAAAGTGAAAACACAACAAATTTTATTACTTAAAAGAAAAAGAAATCCGTGTGGCGTTTGAGTTTCGTAGTTAGGTTGTGCGTGAAAGAGGCTTGTTTTATCTAGCCAATTACGTGCGATTAGAGAGAGATAACTATCCACCTGCCGATTCTTATCCCTCTCTCACTCTTTTTCTCTCTTGAATTACTCACGGTTGCGTAGACCTGAAGGCTAGCCCCAGGTAATTACAAGCTCGATGGGTCGTTCATGCGAGCTTGATGATTTTCGATTGTTGTTGTAATATAATTCGCACCTAATATTAACAACTAACCTGAACTAACATAATATTAACAAATGGTTAAAACTCCCACCAGCCTCAATCTTTTCATTAATTTTTTATTACTACAATTCTAGACTTTTGCGGTGACAACCGACATCTTTAAAGTCAGTTTAAATATTTAAAATTGCGGTTTTGCAGAACGAAGCTTTTCATCATTTCTAAGAATTCTAAAGTAACATGCAGGAGACCTACACTTTCTCCGAAACTTGTTATCCTGAAAACGCTATTACTTGGGCGGCGCGGCAATAAAGGTAGTAAATGAACCCTAATTGAATATAATATTTTTCAGCAGGTCTGAGTGAAGTGACGTACATTGCGCCGTCGTACATTCCGTCCCCAATATAGCGTGAATACATTGAAATTGAAACTAAAAACTTCATATATTTTATTCCCTACACTTCCCGTATCACAAAAAATATTAAAACCCGTTATAACGTCTCCACAGAACTTATAAACACTTTTATAATTTATTAGCTACAAGTCTACGACATCACGCAAGTCGCGACAAATTATTCCCTGCATTAAAATTTTTCTACAAAAATGACAAGGTAGTTTACACCTCGTGAAAATTTCCAGAAATGTTTTAAAATTAAGGAAAAATAATAATATGAAAGTTTCGTGACCAGATTATTGAGGGGTGAAGTAGGATTACTTTATAGGGCAGAGGTTCTCAAACTTTTTCAGTAAGCGGCGCACTTACAGGTTGAGTATTTTGTCCCAGCGCCCTAGTCGAAATGTGTATACAGTCGTGTTCAATACAGTGTCGTACAAGATTTGTGGTGCTTACTACATAGTATCAAACCACAAGATTTCATTGAACATGACTGTACGTTGACACCATTGGCGGGTTTTCCTTAGATTTGCGGGTCTGTCTAACCCCAAAAAAATTGTAAATTATAATAAAACATGCTAATAAATATAAGTACAAATATTTTTTAAATTTCTACTGATAATTTAATGATTAAATTTAAAGTAATTTTCTACCTAGATTATACGCGAATAGCAGTCAGTTATTGAAATAATTTAACTTACTTCATTTAAATGTCAAGAGTAATTTGTCAGTATTACAGTATTAAACCTGGAAAAGTTATCGCTTTGTTGGTGTGCAATTTAAGGCAATCCAAGCTAATACATTGGAGCGTATATAAAGTTGCCTATCTAAGATGTGGAGATTAATTTCGTCTCATAAGTTCAATGAATGTTGCAAGTCAACTTGCACCCCTGTGTTTAAACTGTATTTTGGCTGTGAATTTATTTCAACCAGCTTCAAAGAGTTTCTGGCGATGAGATAGTGACGTCACATTAAAATTGTTTGCACGTGTTTTGAAACAATTATAGATATGCTTTCAAATAAGTGAACATACGCACGTCGTCATTATCGTATTCAGGCGATCATCATTTCAAATGTGTTTTAAAATAGCACATATTAACTCCGCGAGAAAACACCTTTATTTTGCCCGTCAATTTCCTAGTTGTTTTGATGTTGTTGTTTGTTTATTGCGCCATACGCTATTGTATTTTTTTACGTTTTGTGTTTCGGTTTTGGTAAAAACAAAAATTAATTTCGATCAGAGTTTAATTGCTGAACCATTCTGTGGTCGATCATTAAGTGATTAGGCTGAAATAAAAAGGCCTGGAAAGTCTATTCTGATTTTAAAAATAGAACAATCCGAGTCTAGCAAAAAAGGACTTTTACTAGGACGTTTAGTCCGGACCTTCATTATAAAGGTATATATATATATATATATATATATATATATATATATATATATATATATTTATATATATATATATATATATATATATATATATATATATACATATATATATATATATATATATATATATATATATATATATTTATATATATATATATATATATATATATATATATATATATATATATATATATATATATGTTGTTGCGTAGTGTTTCACGGATGGGAAACACTACGCAACAACATTGTACACCTCTACGGGGAGGAGATATTCAGACAAACCAAAGCATATGAAAAACTGAGAGAGAAAGTCTGCATACTCCTATGCGATATCACCTTCTTAATAAAATGCAGAGACAACAACGTGCAACCAGCTTGTACAAGGATAAATTACTACACCATAACAAGGCGAACAATTTCAATATTGGAAAAATCTCGAAATGCCCTACTTAGAGAAGAAATACGACAGAAAAGGATACAACTAAGCACAACGGAACAGGCACTCTACCAACTTCACCTGTCTCTTAATAACTTAATGCATCCCGTCCTATGGAACCGTTTAGAAACTCTTTGCTATTGGCGAACAGAAACTACAAAAACCACAAAAACAAAAAAGCATGTAAAGAAATTTGATAATATCATAAAACACCACCACAGACAAGAGAACAAACAAGCGACAACTAACAATAATAGAACAGTGTACAACATATCCAAACACCAACTAACTGAAACAGAAAAAACAGTTTTAAATAAAGGTTTCAACTACGCAATAGCTCCGAAAAAATCAAGTCTACCCTTTCTTCTAAAGACAACCACGAGGCTGAGCAAATATGGAAGGATGTGTCAAGAATTCTCAGAACATCGAATCCTGCGAAACAGAACCTGAGTAGAGTAGAATTTACAGCCTTAAAAGACCTGAACAAAAATGAACACATCATAATATTGCCAGCAGAAAAAGGCAATGCAACTGTAGTCATGGATACCGAAGACTATACTGCAAAAATGAAAGATATCTTGAAAAATCCTGCTTATAAACCTGTGTCAAGAGATCCTACAACAAAGACCAAAATCATAGACTCACCCATAGAACCGGATGTCAAACAGAAACTGATACCACGGGAAAAATCCAGCAGCTGCCCAAGACTATAAGGACTTCCAAAGATCCATAAGCCAAATGTCTCTCTAAGACCCATCCGTAGCGCTTACAACTCTGCCACTCAAAAACTAGAAAAATACCTTGCTGGCTTCATGCAACCGCGTGTTGAGAATGCCGCCTCTTACGTCAAAAACTCGGAGCATTTCTTATCCATTCTACACTCCGTAAGAATTGACAAGGACGACATCATTGCAAGTTTCGACGTAAAATCCTTTTATCCGAGCATACCGATGGATGAAGCACTGGATCAGATCGCTCAAAGAGAAGATTTCCCAACTCATATCATGGATCTCACCAGACACTGTCTTACAAACGCATATTTTCTGTTTGATGGTTAGATATACAGACAGATAGATGGCGCTGCTATGGGCTCTTCACTATCTCCAGCCGTGGCAAATCTTTTCATGACCTATTTCGAAACGAAAGCTCTTGAAAAATACCACCTCAAACCCAAACTTTGGTGTCGCTACGTTGATGATGTATTTGTAATATGGCCTCATGGCAAACAACAGCTCAACTGCTTCCACGAGTTTCTCAATTCTATCCACGCAAAGATCCAGTTTACTCTGGAACTAAAAGAAAATAATCAGCAGATGTCCTCATGACCAAAAAAATGGATGGAGATCTACGACACACAGTATATCGAAAACCAACACACACGGACAGATACCTGAATGCTGATTTTCACCATCACCCCTCACAAATACAGGTCGTAGCCAATACCCTAATGTCAAGATCCATTCGCCTAACTGATGACCAAGGAAAAGAAAAGGAACATATAAAAAGGGCCCTCCAACAAAACAGCTACAAGACACCAACAATAAATAAGGCAATAAAATTGTAACAAAAACCAACGCAAGAAACAAGGCCACCTACCGAGGATAGACAAATCACTATACTTCCCTACATAAAAGGCACAACAGACAGAATCGGCAGATTACTCTTTAAACACAACATATCTACAGCCTGCAAATCACATAAAACAATAGGGTCTTCTTTAAGAAATCCAAAAGACAAAATCAATCTGGAAAATCAAGGAGTATATAAAATCGCATGTGGCACCTGCAATAAAACATACATAGGCCAGACCAACAGAAGAATATCAGCCAGACTAGAAGAACATAAACTCAGTATAAGAAACAGCACGAGACAGGACACAAAATAGATTTTGACACCTGCCAGCAAATCGCTAATATAGAACACTACAAGGCAAGATTGATTCGTGAATCCATCGAAATTAAAAAGAACGGCACTCTGAACAAGAGAGACGATGCACTTAATCTGGCTTCTACTTGGAAAACTCTCTTCAAGCGGGACTACTGTACCGACACGCATGCCACCCTTAAACTGACACCAACGGTGGCGCTCGAGAGGGAGGGGGAGTCAACGCCAACCCCAACTAACCGTTACTATCTGCGACCGCGTATAAAGCAGGCTGCACGTTGACTTTTCTTTCAGTTGATCTACGACCATTAAGCACAGAAGATGCCAAATGAGATTTTGGAGAAACGTCTGCAAACTTCTACAGGAAACCAAACGAACGAACGGATGTATTCTCGGATTAATACTGAATCACATGTTCCCATCCGTGAAACACTACGCAACAACAACATTATATATATATATATATATAATTACTTTCTTATTTTTTATTTTCTTGAACTGCTATTTAGATATATCCTTTTCGGTTCGGTCAGTGGAATAAAAATTAGTTTATTTCCTCATAGATGTTTTATTTTTTATTATAAACGTTTCGACCTTATTATTGGTCTTCATCAGTGTCCCATCTACAAATAGTTAGCAATTAGTTCACATGAAAAATTAAAATCTTGTGAAACTTACGTATAACAATAACAATTTCCAAACATAAAAACATAAATATTAATAGTTTTTCACCCAAGAACGTCACATTTTTAAAAATTACTTATAATAAAAATATAATAATATAACATGTATTTCTACATTAAGATGAAGAAAAACTGCACTCAGTATATAGAAAAATTAATTTTTGACGGTGTTGTGTGTGTGTGCATTTAATATTTTTTACATTCTTTTTATTATTTTACGGGGGCGTGCAAAAACGATTTTTTTAATTTAAAATATATATTTTACTTAGGTTTTTTATGTATGTTTTGTCATTCACTGCGTTAGGGTTGTTCTTAACAAAAATCATATTCAGAAACTCTCTTTTTTGTTGATTTAATTCAATTTTAAGAATCTTCGTTTCCTGAAAATTGAAAGTGTGTTTTTTCATTTTGGTGTTTAGTTAGCGCTGTGGTGTTTTTCTTGTCGTATTGGTGTTCGTTTAAACAGTTTTGTAAATATTGGGTAGTCTCCCCTATAAATCCCGTGACATTCATTACAAGGTATTTCATATATCAAGTGTGTCTGTCTAATCTTTGGTAGTTCGCTCTTCATAGATCCAAAAAATTATCTCAACAAATTCTCACCTTTATGGGCAACTGAGATGTTATGTATTTTGAAAGAACCTTGTAAATTTTCAGATAACCCCTGTATATATAGTAGACTTAAATATGTGTTTTTGTGTTTATCTATTATTTCTTGTGAATTTTTTTTTGAATAAAATATGTTGCTTTCTTGAATTAAATAATGTGTTAATAAGTTTTGATGGATAACTATTTTTTAAAAGTATTTATTTTGCTTTTGTTATTGCTGTGTTCATATATAGAGCAGACGCGGATCCAAAGGGGGGCGGTGGGGGCGATCGCCCCCCCCCCCCCCAAGAGATTTGAGTTTAGAAAAATGGACCCGATTTTTCCTCTTATACGATAGTTTATTCAAGAACTAGTGAGAGTAATAAATCATTTTTTACCCTTTTTCTCTTCGCAAACTACCTGTGTTTTTTAGTCCGGTGTTTTTAGCAAAATTTGTTAGACACATATATTTTTCATAGCAATGGGTTAGAAGTTTTATAATCAAAGATAGCGGTCTATAATAATAGACTAAAACGTAGGATTATTCTCTCAAAAAATTCAAAGTTATAATTTAAATACTTACAAAATATCCATTGTCAAAAATACAAAAAGTTAAACATATATAAAAAAATAAATTCGTCCATATAATAATAAAATATTTTTGGGGCTATCGGTCATTTTATTATTAATTAAAAACATTTTTACAGTATTTGACGTCTCAGTTTATTTATTTCTTAAACCATCTGCAGAATTACAATTAAACACTAAAAAGGGATTCTAATGTAATTACTTTTTTTATGTTGTAATTAAAATTAGACCTACTTATTTTTATTTCTATTGTACTGATATCTTAATTTAATTTACTTTTATATATGGAAATACGATAGCCCCAAAAAATAAGATAAACATGTTAATTCTACACACTTAAGAAAAAGACACAAACAATAATAAAATAATAAAAAACTTACGGCTAATTAGAATTAAATATATATAAAATTAAAGAGTGGGACACACTAAAATAAAAATATATAAAAAAATAAAAAAAACATATAACAACATTAAACAACAATAAAATACAACAAAAACAAAAATTTAAATAATAAATTGTGTTTACTCTAGTAAACATTACGTATCTAATTCCTGGTTCCTCTATCTCATCGATTATGAGATCGAGTTCTCACAGTTTGTTTTATTCTTTTATTATATGGATTTTTTCCAATTTTCCTCAGTAACTTTATTCAAAAAATCTTTCAAAAGTTTAGTCAAATTACTAATTTTATTAATTGTGTTATTTCTAGCAACTCTACCTTTTACTTGAGAGAGATATTTACGTCTCCAACGGACAGTTTCCGGACGATTTATAAGAACAGATTTTCTATCTGGTTTTTTCAGCAAAAATTAAGTTCTCTGAGCAATTTCCAGAGATTAGTTCTTTTAATTTCAGGTAAATCGCGATCTTCAATGATTTTAGTTAGAATTTTATAGATGGTTGGGATCTGCTTCTCATAATAAAATGAATATACAACCCTTTTAATTGCAGTTTTCATCTCTTTTTCCAACGAGGTTTTTCGTTTGCCTGTGATCGAATGTGGCTTGGGAGTACTAACAATTCCAGTCGTTTTTTCTCCTTCAGTATTCGATACATAGTAGATTTTCCGACTCCTGTCATGTTGGAACATATCTCAACAGAGCTTTTAACATTATTATCTAGATATTGATATCTCTGGTTTAACGATTTTGGAATAAATATAGAGGTGAAAGCCATATCTTTTGGGTATCTCACTAATCTCAAATAATATATAAAAACAAGCGCAAACAAGATAAATCATTAAGAAAAAACTGTAAGTTGTACTTTGCTCACTGACAGAAATTAAATTAAACTATCAGAAATTCTATGTTGCAGTAAATTTATAAAATATATTTAAATATAATGAAATATAATTAGATTTACGGCAGTTCTCAGTTACTGCGGCACTGGAGCAGGTACGTTAGAGGTTTCGGTAACAGTTTTATTACTCTCTCTAGTTCTTGAATAGAGTATAGAAGTCTGTATGCTTGTGATCGCCCCCCCCCTCCTCTCAAAAGGTTTGAGTTCAGGAAAATAGAACCCATTTTGCCTTTTATATTAGGAATGAGTATGCTGCTTGCACTCCCCCCCCCCCCCCCCCCCCGTTGACAACTTGTTTTTCTGTACTTTTGTGATATCACCGCCCCTCCCAAAGAGAGAGGCTGGATCCGCCCCTGATATAGAGGGTCACTGAGTATTGAACTGTTGCAAGATATGCGGGGTGCCCTAAAATGCATGATTTTCAAAATCGCTTTATACCTCCAAAACGAAGAGGTTTATGAAAATTCTGTTGGTTGCATCGTTTCCGTCTTAACTTAGATAATCCATAAAAGCCATCGAATATTCAACATCCTTTACATATTTCTATTGCGAATAGAATAAATGGTTATTCCAAACTTTCAAAAATTGGCCGAAAATACACACGCAAAACAAATAAAAAGTATCTCAGAAAATAAATGAAACAGGGCAATGCCTTCAAGGAGACTCGAGTACGGACGCCTAAATTGCATTCCCATCTCGGCGATTTTTCCGACCTAGCTCGTTAGCAAGATGAATAAGGGAAAGGTATGGGACAAAAGACGTTAAACTGCCAAGGAATTTTAAGGAAAATTCGTTCTCTATTCGGAGAAGACACTCTTATACACTTACACTCGTTTCTACGTATGGAATAAAAATTTTTTGAGTGGTCGAGGATCTGCAGAAAATGAAAACTACTAATGACAGACAAGACAGTGGCGGTTTTTTCTTATGTTTGCCGGTTTGCGCAACCCCCCAAAAAATTGTAAATTAAAATAATACATACTAATAAATATAAGTACAGGGTGAGTCAACGATTGGATGAAGTAGGTGTGTGCCTTTTCGGTGAAATTAACAAAGAAACTATATTTATTGTTTGATACAGTTTATTTTTACGCAGATTTTAAAAATATTTAGGACTCTACAGGGTGAGCCAAAAAACTAGGACAGCATAAAGTTGTATTTTTTTTAAATAGAACACCCTATATACGAATCGTATTTTCGATTTAGCTTATAATTTTAAATCTTTTTTATTGAGGGTTTACTATAACAAAACTTTATAGTTTCTGAGATAATTAAGTTTAAAAAAAAAAGTCACATTGTCAAGCATCAATTCAATCCTAAATAACGTTTTCAATTTTGTGACAAATATATTCAAATTTGGAATTTAGCAAGGCCAAGGACAAGTTAACATAATTTTTACCTAATATTTGCAATAAAAGCTACAGGGTGTTGAACACATCGACTCAAATTTGAACAAGTTTAAATGAATAAATATCTTTTTTTTTTAAACGGTACACCCTGTATATTTTCATGTTATTTAATAGAGTAATAAAAACCCTAAAAGTTTTGTTCAATATATCCTATAGCTACTTATAATAGTTTTTGAGATATTTCAGTTTTTCTTATTTTCCATATTTTTTTACAGAAATAGTCTTCATTATCATAGTAGCCATGTAAAATAATAAAAAGAAACTACAGAAAAAAACAGAATGTGGTTAAATATGATGAAATACATTATTCGTTATATTACAACGGCAATAGTTTAATTAAACATAATGTGAAAAAATTAACACAACAATAACGACAAGGCAAATACATATTTACTTTTATACTAAATTGAAACAAAAAAATTACCTATTAAATACTGAGATTAATTATTTCTTTTTAATAAGTGTTCGAATAAACGACCCTCTTGTGCAATGCCCAAATTTAGTCTTTTTTGCAGATTTTCTCGGACCCTGGACAAAATTAGTGGCGTTATTGTTCTACAGGTATCCCTAATCCTGTTTCGCATATCTTCCACTGTTGTTGGTGGATTAACATACACCTTGTTTTTAATATAACCCCATAGGAAGAAATCTAATGGGGTGATGTCGCAAGACCTTGGTGGCCACTCAATAAAACCCCCACGTCCAATCCATTTTTGCGGATATCGTTGGTACAAAAACGCACGAACTTCACGATGGTAATGCGGAGGCGCACCATCGTGCTGGAACCACATACTGTCGAGCTCATCCCTATCGAGACCTTGAAGCAGTTGGGGTAGTTTTTCTTGTAGAAAGTTCAGGTAACTATGGCCATTTAGTGGTTCATTAAAAAAGTGGGGTCCAATAATTCGATTATGATGAATACCACACCAAACATTTAATGACCAGTGGTTTTGATATTGCACCTCTCTAATCCAAAATGGGTTTTCTGTGGCATAATAATGCATGTTGCGTCTATTTACGGCACCGTTACTTCTAAAAGTAGCTTCATCACTAAACATTACCTTGCATAATAAATTTGGATTTAATTGAATCTCCGCATTTATTGTACGACAAAAGTTTACACGACTTTCAAAATCCTGTCCATGCAATTCTTGGTGTAATTCCATGTGATATGGATGATACCTATATTTCTTGGTAGTACGATTAGCGGTGGATTGTGATGTTTCACATAATGCTGCTAACTGACGGCTACCAATATAAGGATTTTCCTGAACATTTAACAATACTTGTAGTTCTTTTTCTTCATTAGTTACTGGTTTGTTAACCACTTTACGTTTTGGATAATCAACAGTACCAGAAGAATCAAATCTTTGCATTAAGTTTTGAAAAGTATGGGTATTAGGCTGGCGTCGATCAGGATACTTCATTTTGTAAATTCTTTGAGCAAGAAGGCAATTTTTTTGAGCCTCTCCTATTGTATAAATCATATCTATTAACTCATTCTTTAGAAAATTTATTTTACAATATAAGATGAATGCAAAAAAAACCAAACTACACTACATAAAAACCAAAAAAAGCGATTGCGGTTATAAATTTGACACATAGAAAAATGTTCTTTTACATTGTTTTTGCCATGGCTACTATGATAATGAAGACTATTTCTGTAAAAAAGTATGGAAAATAAGAAAAACTGAAATATCTCAAAAACTATTATAAATAGGTATAGGATATATTGAACAAAACTTTTAGGGTTTTTATTACTCTATTAAATAACATGAAAATATACAGGGTGTACCACTTAAAAAAATATATATTTATTCATTTAAACTTGTTCAAATTTGAGCCGATGTGTTCAACACCCTGTAGCTTTTATTGCAAATATTAGGTAAAAATTATGTTAACTTGTCCTTGGCCTTGCTAAGTTCCAAATTTGAATATATTTGTCACAAAATTGAAAACGTTATTTAGGATTGAATTGATGCTTGAAAATGTGACTTTTTTTCTTTAAACTTAATTATCTCAGAAACTATAAAGTTTTGTTATAGTAAACCCTTAATAAAAAAGATTTAAAATTATAAGCTAAATCGAAAATACGATTCGTATATAGGGTGTTCTATTTAAAAAAATACAACTTTATGCTGTCCTAGTTTTTTGGCTCACCCTGACGAATCCTAAATATTTTTAAAATCTGCGTAAAAATAAACTGTATCAAACAATAAATATAGTTTCTTTGTTAATTTCTCCGAAAAGGCACAAACCTACTTCATCCAATCGTTGACTCACCCTGTACATATATATATATATATATATATATATATATATATATATATATATATATATATATATATTTAGTTTCTACTGATAATTTAATAATTAAATTTAATAATTTAATAATTAAATTGCAGCTCCTACTTTTTTTAAGGTACCAGCGGCCACTGAGACAAAGACGAGCATCTCCAATAAAACCTCAAATACCTATTTCTATAGCAGAAAAAAGTGCCTTTTTTTGAGAGAGTACTACATCATGATAATACCAAAAAATAATCACCAAATACATCAGTAAATTAACAAGTGGAAAACCATCAATGTTAAGCTCCTTAAAGTGATTAAATATGTTAACTCGAAAAAACTAACATGAGAAATTACTTTGCTTTAATGCGTTTTTAATGCGTTAAATTTATGTTGGATATTTAAGATAAACAAACATTCTTAATTTAAATCAATGGTTTAATAGCAAAATTAAATTTTATAAAACGTGAAACTTCGCGTGCTGTTGGTTTCCTATCTCATATTTTCAAATTATCTTAATATTGCAGAAAATTGTGGTAACACTGTTCAGTATTATAATAATTTCTTCTAAAGTTAGTACTGTTAAGGAGGCATTATAAATTCTATCAAAGCTAATGCCAGTGGCGTCGCTGAACGAAACATTTCCTATATTAAATATCGCGTTCCAATTCTTTTTTCACAAATTACCCACATAATAAATTTTTTTGGAACGAGGTTTTTTCCTGCATATTGGAGGGAGAGTCTAGTTCAACCAATGCCACGGCTTTGATCAAGTTGAAAATCATGGTTCCTTGGTTTGGGCAGTGTGAAATTGGTATTATTATCCGACGTTTCACCTACGATTGCACGAGGCATCTTCAGGGATCTTTACTTTACGAAATTGGAACACTGAATGACCATCGAGGAGAACCAGGTTTTTATACCCAACTGGTACCTAATTCTGGTGCAGATATGTAAATAATAAGTTCGTAGTTTGGCCGCATTGCGCGGGTAACCTCCGTAAGTTCCTACACAACCAACTACACCCTACTATAAAATTGTTTATGGAATCTGAATCAAGAGGTGCCCTTATCTTTCTCGATGTATTAGCACAAAGGAAATATAATGGCAAATTAGGACCTTCTCTGTACAGAAAACCAACACATACAAATCGATACCTCAACGCAACGTCACACCACCATCCTTCTCAAAAACAATATGTTATAAACTCTTTGGTACACTATCAATATGTGAGGAACAATCACTGAAACCAGAAACAGAAAAACGGACTAATGCTCTGAAGGGCAACAGATGTTGCGCTGAAGATATTAGCCCAAACAGCACAAATATGTCTTAAAGACGTCCATAAAACGTTTGATCTCAACATTCAGGACGTCTTATGGATGTCCATAAAAGACGAAAGACGTCCATAAGACGTTGTATAGACGTCTTATGTTACAAAAGGTAACGTCTTTAAGACATTTGCTTACGTCTTATGGACGTCCCTTCCCAACATTAAAACAACATATTCCACCAATAAAATTATGTACATTAAAACGGGTCCCTTTAATTTTTTTGTTTGTCTTACAAAGTCAAAGCGTAATTATTCAAAAATCCAAGAAATAACTTTAATTAAGAAAAAATCAAGAGCAAAATAACTATTTTAAATAACTACAAGTTCCGCATGAATAATTTGCTTTAAAAAAATGTTCAACATAATCTCTTTATACAAAAAAATACATAACTTAAGCATAATGTAAACTTTTTCTAATTTGAAATTTAAGAAGAGAGGTAGAAGAGCAATTATTTTCAGAACTACTACTGTTCGAACTATAAGTGAACCTATCAAATTTAAGCCTTAGTTTATCCCTTCGATAAAATAACTCTAAAAGATAGACTATCAACAAAATAAAAGTTTATTGAAATAAAAAGTACACAAATCTTTAAATAGTTTTAAAAACAAGAATTTTTATTTAGTCGAATAAAAAATCTGGCTGTGCCCTTTTCAGCCATGTTTGGATTGAAATTTCCTCATTCTTCCGACTTTTTGCCAGTCCTGTTGTCTCTGTAGATCCTAATAACAAACTGATTTTAATTTTATAGGATAAAGTTTATCATTTGTGGGAGTAAATTTTTTCATATTTTTGCGAATTTTTATCATTGTCCTCTACTATAGAATCGTGACTTATGCTATTTCAAGGTAAATATATGTAATAAAAGACAGAACTTACTCATAATATGTCTCACCAAGTTGGAATCGTAGAACTTTCTTTTTCCTTTTCGTACTAATCAACTGTACATGGTAATTTTACAAGCTCGCTTTACAAAGTCATAAATGCTTCGTACTCCCAGTTTTGAAATTTCTAAAACCTTAAACAAAATTACTTCTTGTAATTAACACAACTCTATTTTCTATGTTCTTTAAATATAAACCAATCATCAGGAACAAAATAAATCTTACAGGTTTCATTAGTGGAACACTCCATAAACAAACATTTCGCCTTCCACTTCATTAGTAATATTTCTTGTAATATTTAGGATCGGGTCTGGATGAGCTGTGCAAGCCTTTTTCGCACAGATAATATTTTTGAAGATTTCATTTCATACTTCTAACATCGAGTTACTACAAAAATATAAGCGGGAAAGCATTCGGAAATTTCCTGTAACACAACCTATAAATAACGTTACTGTTTTTCCTAAGTACATATGATTCTCGATCTTACCTTAAGTATTACATAAACACGAATAAAAAAGATTTTTAGGGGCACATAGATAAATCAACTATTTTAATAAAATTCTTTCAAAAGCTAAATTTTCACTGTCGGCACCCCAACAACATTAAAAATGAATAACGACATGACGAAACACAAATACAAAACTGAAAAATGACAGTGACAGAAACAAAAGGCGGGTTTTTTAAAGTTATAGTTTCGCTGGCATCATATTGTTATTGTTTTCGGTACATCAAACAGTCTGTGACAAAAAGCACCAAAGTATTGGTAAAAAGATTACGCAAAAGTTCCATTAATCAAGGTCGTAGTGAGGTTACTAAAAATTTGTCATTCAATCAAAAATTTTAACCTCAACTTGTATTCAGCTGAGCTCTGTGCGGCGTTGCAAACTTATTACCCAACTGTGACAAAATCCATAGGTGCTTTTTAGTTTTTATCAACTAAATTATACACAACTGTATTTATTTTCATATAAAATGTAGTATATAGACTTTTAAAAGATATCTTAAAGACGTTGTATATAGACGTCTGATGGACGTCTTTAAAACAACGTCTATAAGACGCCTTATTTATGTCTTAAGACGTTCAGACATAATCTGGATATAAAAACGACGTCGATAAGACGTCTAGTGCTGTGTGGGAGAGGTTCTATTAACAAATAAAAAACCCAACTTCTCAACAAAACGTCATAAATGTACCACCTATGGACAGTGTTGTCTTACCTTATATACACGGAGCCCCCAACAAGATTACCAAATTGCTCCTAAATCAAATGTTTGGACAATTTTCAACACATACGAGGATGATTCGATAAGTTCTCGGCCTGAAACAGAGAGGGCGCTAATAGGATCAAATAACTATAATATTTTGTAAGCATTAACCTTGAGATGACGCCCTACAAAGTTTCAGATGTTTGCGTTCAGTTGCTTGTTTGTGGCGATCGAGTGAACACATAAGGTTCGATATTTTGTAATGGTGAATCCATGTTTCATCTACAGTTATAAAACGTCGAAGAAACTCAGCAGGATTGAGTCTGAATAAGTCTAAACACTCTTGCTAAGTGTTCATTCGAAGGCGTTTTTGGTCGACTGTTAACAAACGCGGCACCTATCGCACAGAAAGCTTTCTCATGTCAAGAACATCATGTAAAATGTAGTGAACAAGATATTTGCTATACCAGCAAACTCTCCTACTTTCAGTCGGCGGTCATAAAGTATGACATTGTGAATTTTTGTGACAATTTCGTCAGTTGAAGAGGTTTTTAGGCTTCCCGAGCGCTCATCATTTTGAATTGATGTACGACCACGATTAAATTCAGCAGCCCATTTTTTTACTGTCGAAAACGAAGGAGAAGAATCCTTTAAAGTAGAATTTAACTCATTTTTAATGTCCGTAGGAGTTAAGCCCTTTAAAACAAAATTCTTTATAACCGCTCGAACTTCAATTTTATCCATCTTTCACAAACTATCGAACCTTCACTCGATCGCCACAAACATCTGAAACTTTGCAGAGCGCCATCTCGATGTTAATGCTCACAAAATATTATAGTTATTTGTTCCTACTAGCGCCCTCTCTGTTTTAGGCCGAGAACTTATCGAACCACTCTCGTATATACATTTGATCTTTACTGTAATCACCTGTAATAAACGCGGATGTGCTGATGTTATTTAGGTTTTTCATAGTTACGAAATGGCAGCCGCACATAAAATTAATCGCTTGATGAATATTGATTTACAAATTAAAAATAACTTTGTTTCTTGTCATAACCTTAAAATTAAAGCTAGTAAATCACATTTCATGTTGTATGAAGGAAACCAGCAAGTATAAAAATATAAAGGAAATATCTTAATCTTATGAAATATTTTCTTATTTAGATGTAGCAAAAAATCTTGATTTAATTCTAGATAGTAAATTATTTATTAGTCTTATAAAAATATTTTAATAGAATAGTCTTCTATGCTCCTTGTTGCAAATATGCCGGCGATGTTACGACATAAGTACAAGCTGATTTACGACCACTAAAAATTTTTAAGGTGTTTCATCCTGGCACCGATGGTGGACTCATCAGTGGGTTCCACCAATGCCTTTTCCAGACACCCTCGTTTACGCACTTACTTATTTTTTGGATATTATATTTAAAGTCATTCCTTGACGAGGATCTATAAGTAAGATGTTCCACCTATAGCGGTCATTCATACAACACCACCCCCCGCAACGCAATGCTTTTTTTTTGAAGCAATAATAGTGCGTGAGGAATCGTGTGAACTAAACTGCCTTTAGTGTCCAGGTTTATTCAAAGCCCACGACTCTGATAGTGAGTCCACACGATAAGAAAAATCTGGGCGTAAGCGTAGCGTAATAAGACATATGTCAAATTTCAAGCATTGTGATTTGTTAGATTTAAAAAAAGACAAAGACCGAAGATTTCCCGCCTAAATCCGCCTTTTCCAAGGTCATTGCGCCAAATGATGTTGAACTTTTCAGCGGACTGCTTTAAAAATGGTGGAAACTGTTTATTTTCAATATTTTGTATGAAAACATAACCTATGTCTTTTTTTTAAACTTTGTTGTTTTATTTATATATTTTATTTAGCGAGTTTTGAAATAATGGATATTTATGAATTATGTTAAATTGTTTTAATTTATTAAAAATGCTTGTTACCGAAGATCATTACTGCTTGGCCCTCAAAAAAAAAAAAACGATTTTTGTTCATTTTTTTATTAATTTTATAACAATTGCAATAATACAGATGTTCATTATATAAATTAAAGCTTATGAAATAAAGGCCATTATATAATACAATCTCTATTCAACGACAATCTCTGATATCGAGACGCTAATCCACAGACATGCCTTTAGCTATGGTTACCAGATCAAATAATGACGTTCTTTGACAATATCCCTAACGTTTCTGTAAATATCCGGACATTTTATCTGAATGTTGTATGTTAAGGCAGTGAGATTTTCAAAATTTTTGCAATCAAAGCATCAAATGGCAATATCGAGTGAATCTTCTCATTAATGGGAGCGTCGTGGACCAAGGAGAAACATAGACTGTCTATATTGTTATATTGTTATATTGCCTTTCGCTGCCACCAATGTTATAACTTTGCTAGTTCTGCTTTTAGTTTATCACTGGTTTCGATGAATTCAAATAAATCTTCTAATATTACTTTTTTAATATTTTATTTTAATGTTCACTAAATCATGAGGTAACAACAGTTTTTGTTCTTACTTACTAATTTAATGTTACTATTGTAGTTTTTTGATTTTAGTTCCTCTCGTCTCAATGTTCATGTCCTAGTTATATTCTATTCTGTATCTAAATTACATATTTTACAGTCATAGGCGTACTAACAAATATAACTTATAACTATTTATTTACATGATTACTGAAATGAAAAAGTGTGTATTTATGGGACGATGACAATATGAACAAAACTAATGGTCTCTGTAAAAAGTAAAGTTTTAGAGGTTCGGAGATTTAGGCATGCTTTTGTTTGAGCCTATTAGAATATAAATTTACTTAAGATATAACTGTTTCTTAAGGGAGTATTAAATATTAGATTATAATTATCTATTAATCCATAAGAGTAACTTAAAAATATATATAGTAATTTAATAATTAATAATTTGTAGTAATAGTTGGTTTACAACAATGTCTTCTGTTAAGGTTCTACTCTAGACACAATTTAACTTAAAGAACATATCATGTGAAGAATGTCATGAAATGGTTATAAAAGTCCAGCAATTGCCAAAAGAAACATCAAGCAATAAAAAGTATGAAACTAAATTTATTAATATACTAAATTAACAATTCACTCATTTTGTTAATGTTTAATCAATTTATTTTTTCTCACTAAAATGATTAATAAATATTTTTTAATTACTTATATTTTCCTCTTTTAATTTCAAAAAAATACTGACAATTGCAGTTTTTTCCTGTTTCTTCCTAACAAGGGGCTAAAATTTCAAACATGTCAGGAAAATTCCTGGCGTCTGGTAACCCTACCCTTAGCAAATTTTATATAAACCTATTATAAACAATTAAAAAGTAAAAATTAACATTGACGGAAATTTAATAACAGAAATCCAGTTAGTGTCATATGTAACGTATTCTTCTAAAAACTACAAACAATGGTAATTATTAAAAACATTGTTGAAATGACACTTTATATTGAAATTCTCGTCTTTGAACTCCTTGGCAATTCTTTACCAGGTAGAAATGGCAAACTTCGGAAATAAAACTTGTTTTAAAGAGTCTCATATTATCGCACAAGTAACATGACTAATTTCAAAAACACTGTTTACCGACTCGGAATTCGCACTGTTGCTTTCACATGCTGATTTCATCAGCTAAATATCACAATGTTTTTTCAAACCTAGTAATAAGGGCATAGCTGTACACATTTCCATAGCGTGTTTCCTAATTATTGGCCCAACAACAGCTTTTCAAACTCACCAAGAGTAACAGGAAAATATATTTAAAAATCAGGATCATTTTCTCGCATTTCTTGAATTAAATCATTAGTATGTCCAAGCCTTTTTCCAAATGTTTTTCTCAAAAACAGACCGGACCTAGTAGCGACGACTTTTCCGTTTTTTTAATAAAGAATATATTAATAATGTCCTTATCTTTTGTAATTTTTTCTTTAGTTTTCTTTTTCTACATAACAACATTGCTGCAATTATTTTTTTATTTTCTTTCATTTTAATTTATACATAAATAAATATTTTAAAAAAATCAGAAAAAAGTTAGGTTACCACAAAAAAAAACATACACAACACTTTACGACTGCACGATAAAAGTTGCCCGTGTGGATGAGACATTTTTAACATAAATGGGCGTAATACGCCTACGCCGAAATTTTTCTTATTGTGTGGACTCACTCTGACAGTGCTCCGTCGTCGTCGTTCCTGCTCGAACGCCATGTTACAAATATGCCGACGATGTTAGCACATAATAAGAACAAGTTAATCTTCGACCACCACAATTTTTAAGGCGTGTTTCATCCTGACACCGGTGGCGGCGGACTCGTCAATGAGTTCCACCGATGCCTTTTCCAGACACCCTTATTTACGTACTTATCTATTTTTTGGATGTTATATTTAAAGTCGTTCCTTGACGGGATCTATAGGTAAGATGTTCCACCTACAGGCAATCGTTCATATGACACCCTATAAGTAATTTTCAATATACCTCGACTATTATTTATTGTATTATATAATTTTTTTTATTGTATTATATAATTTTTCATTCTTTTCAGGCTCAAAGTTCCTATGTTCCGAAGTGATAGCCCCGATTCGCAGCGAGGTGGATGACATATCCTTAATCATTATAAACTTCGAGGACCTCACGACGGCCCCGGCGCCGTCTCTTGAGAGTAGCCCCGTTGGAAAAAATAGACTGAGTAAATGTAAGTAACAATCTATTAAACTAAATTTAAAAAATCGCCCCAATTTCACTTTTGATCACAAATTCGTAATCTACACCCCCGATTTACTAGAAAATAAGTTCCAACAAGCCTAGTCTCATTCGAATTTTCATCAAACCAAAATTCCGATAGGCTACCATTCTAACTAACACTTTTGAAGTCGACAGAGCTCGTGCGTCGTTCCGACAGAGTCTACGGATCGGCAGAGGTCGGGCGTTACGGCTCGGAGGTTATTTAACGCCCCCCAGTGACGTCACAGCTGCTGAAGAGGAGGAAGACACCTTAGAACAATGGTGAGTTATTTCTAGAGAATCTACAGACATAGTTAACTATAATTTATACTTTTTTTTAGCCCCCTGACTTCCAATTCCCCCACGCCCATCCTCTCCGAGCAGACATGGGTCTCCCGGTCAGAAGCTCCAACGTACCCCCACGTAAGCCCCCCGACAGCATTTCAGGGAGGTACTGTACATCGGACTCCTGACTACACAGCCCTGACAATCAGTCACAGTGCTCCTGCAAGTCATCAAGCAAGTTTCGAGAGAGGGGAGAGTCAGGAGAGGGGAGGGGTCGGGGGGAGGAATAACGGGAATAACGGGGCTAATAACAATAATAGGTAAGTTTAGCTATATAACCCACAATAGATGCTAAATTAGTAAATAATGCTAAAAATATTGATTTTGACCTCTTTTTTCTGTTTAGGCATCTTCAATACTCAAACCAGAACGCAATCATACCTCACGTGTCGCACGCCACAAGTTTAGATGCCATCGCTAGGCGGCAGTGTTTTCGGACAGGTTATACAGCACAAAGTTTATGTAAGTAAAAAAAAAGCAACACAAAACCTTCTTTTTGTTATCGAATCTCCGTTTCCTTTCATTTCAGCTACCAAACCAATCTTAAGCAAACAATTCCCCAACGTTTCGTCAGAAAGCGATCTTCAGAGATACCGTTCGGCGCAGCAGACGAACGATCGGAAAAGCCCGAGTTTATCGAACCCCACGGATTCTTTAAAACAAAAAGTTTGTCCCCAAGTACGTATTTTTTCTTAATTTTTTAATACTTATAGGTAAATTAGAATAGAATTTCAAATTTTTAAATTAAGTTGATCGACAACCCAAAAACTTTACAAATTACTTTGTAAATGTCATCAGCGCCCTCTAGTAACTTGTCCTTATATTGTATTACTGAAATAATTAAGTAAGATTGATTTTTAATACATATTAATGGTTTCTGCATTTCACGGATCAAAATTGTCGATGTATTAGCTTTTACTTTCAATATATTTCGATAGATGGCTCCAGCTGCTTACAAATGCACCTTGATTGATTTTATTAGTTCAAAGTTCTAGAACCGAGGGCGCTGAAGTCAATGCGGATATTGAGGACAGTGGTGTAGTAAAATTATTTATATTTTTATTTGAAGACAATTCTAGATTTTAATATTTGTTATAATTTTCTAATTCTAGTTTTCGCTGCAAGATAATGGGTCAGCAAAATATTTTCAAAGCGGGATCCACACACCGAAAATGGGGGAAAAAGTTGCACAGGTAAGGAAAAATTTTTAAAAAATGTTTTTGATTTTCAAGATTTGTACGCCAGTACGTGCAATATACTTATAATAATATTGAGTGTTATTTCTGATAACAAAATAATTTTTAAATGGTTATAAGATTATTAACATACTGTAGAGTAACGGAAATGGCTTTGCCAATTTAAAATTCTAATATTTATTTGAATCTTTACTGTTTTTAGTATTTCAGCAATTTCACCCAGAAATAAAGTATCATTTTCTATAGACAGAATTGCACATTTCCGTCAGTTTATATACAGATAAAAATACAATATTTTAAAAACTATACTTAATAAGTTTATTGGTACTACGTTTTAAAATTATTTTTAAATATATACAGTGGCTCAAAAAAAATTTCACACAAAATGATTCTCCGGGAGATTTATCGATCGATTGTGGAAAAACTATAATTAGAAAGAATCTGAAAATTTGACAGTGTACTAATGTGCATGGGAGACAGCCGGCTAAAATATTTTCAAGATGGCGACACTTCCGGTTATACCGGAAGTAAATGTCAACTTGCTTATTTTAAATAGAATACTCTATATATTATTGCATTTTTGATTTCTACGTAAAATTTTAGACATTTTTCATATATAATATTCTATACTTAAGTCTCACCGTTTTGGACATATTTAAATATTTATGTCAAAAATTACGTTTGCGGACCAAAACTTAACTATACATTTTTCCTATAAGAAAGTCTTTATTATTTAATTTGGGTTAATTTTTTTGTAGACGAAGATCGACTTTACTAGTCTTTTTATGATATTTTGAAAATTATTAGTACAGAGTGGTCAAAAAAGAAGAATAAAAATTATATTTAAAAAATCATCAAAAGTAATTTTTTTCAAATAGAAAGCCCCTATTTTTATAATTTTATCATATTAATACAAAGTTACCCTTATTTTTAATGCTAAATATGATAAAATTATAAAAATAGGTACTTTCTATCAGAAAAAATTAACTTTTGACGATTTTTTAAAATATAATTCTTATTCTTCTTTTTTGACCACTCTGTACTAATAATTTTCAAAATGTCATAAAAGACTACTAAAGTAGATCTTCGTCTACAAGAAAACTAACCCAAATTAAATAATAAGGACTTTGTTGTAGGAAACAGTTCTAGTTAAGTTTTGGTCCGCAAACGTCATTTTTGACAAGAAAATTTAAATATTTCCTAAACAGTGACACTTAAGTATAAAATATTATACATGAAATATGTCTAGAATTTCAAGTAAAAATCAAAAATGCAATAATATATAGGATGTTCCATTTAAAATAAGCAAGTTGACATCCACTTCCGGTATAACCGGAAGTGCTGCCATCTTGAAAATATTTCAGCCGTCTATCCCCATACATGTTAGTACAGTACATTATAGTTTTCCCACAATCACTCCCGTATGTATGTATGTATGTATGTATATATATATATATATATATATATATATATATATATATATATATATATATGTACTGGTGCTATTTCTTTTGTTTTTTCGAAGTCGATGGTATGTCCAGTTGTTTGGTGATGTTGAAAGAGGACTGAGGTTGTCTGTTTGTTTTTGAGGCTATTTTTATGTTCTTGGATTCTTGCTGATATGCGCCTGTTTGTTTGTCCAATATAAGTTTGATGGCAATCTGCATATGGAATGCTGTAAACACCATGATTTTTAAGGTTGGTCTTGTCTTTGGGATTTCCCAGGATGTTGGCTATTGTTTTTGTGATTTAAATATGGGCTGTATGTTGTGTTTTCTTAAGATTCTTCCGATTCTGTCTGTTATTCCTTTTATGTATGGTATTATGGCATTGTTCCTTGTCTGATCTGGGTCTTTGGTCTTTGTTGTAGTCTTCTCTTGTCTTTTTATGACTTTCTTTATATCTGATTGTGAGAAACCATTTCTTTCTAGAGCTGTTGAAATGTGTCTTATTTCGTCTTGTTTTGTGTCAAGTTCTGTTAGGCGGAGAGATCTTGATACTAGTGTGTTGACTACTGCCTGCTTTTGAGAGGGATGATGATGTAACGCTGCATTGAGATATCGGTCAGTATGAGTGGGTTTCCGATATATGCTAAAGCCCAGGATGTTGTTAAGTTTTCTAGTTAATAGCAGGTCCAAAAAAGAAAGTTTCTTTTCTTGTTCGATTTCTAGCGTGAATTGAATTCTGTGGTGGAT
The DNA here is from genome assembly GCA_034092305.1 of Diaprepes abbreviatus. Classification (NCBI taxonomy): domain Eukaryota; kingdom Metazoa; phylum Arthropoda; class Insecta; order Coleoptera; family Curculionidae; genus Diaprepes; species Diaprepes abbreviatus. The sequence goes on along the minus strand of JASJET010000054.1, from coordinate 2,948,566 downwards.
ATTGTTCAGTTATATGAGGAAATCGTCCAGGTGTTCTTTTCCATGTGGCCATATTATAAAAATATCATCAACATAGCGTTTTCAAAATTTCGGTTTTAAAGGTGCCTTTTGCAGTGCCTCTTGTTCGAAATATATCATAAAAAGGTTGGCTATGACTGATGAAAGCGCATACTGACCGATATCTCAATGCAGCGTCACATCATCATCCCTCTCAAAAGCAGGCGGTAGTCAACACATTAGTATCAAGATCTCTCCGCCTAACAGAACTTGACACAAAACAAGACGAAATAAGACACATTTCAACAGCTCTAGAACGGAATGGTTTCTCGCAATCAGATATAAAGAAAGCCATAAAAAGACAAAAGAAGACTACAACAAAGACCAAAGACCAAGATCAAACAAGGAACAAAGCCATAATACCATACATAAAAGGAATAACAGACAGAATCGGAAGAATCTTAAGAAAACACAACATACAGCCCATATTTAAGTCACAAAAACAATAGCCACCATCCTGGGAAATCCCAAAGACAAGACCAACCTTAAAAATTATGGTGTTTACAGCATTCCATGTGCAGATTGCCATCAATATTGGACAAACAGGCGCATATCAGCAAGAATCCAAGAACATAAAAATAGTCTCAAAAACAAAAAGACAACCTCGGCCCTATTTCAACATCACCAAACAACCGGACATACCATCGACTTCGAAAAAACAAAAGAAATAGCACCAGTACAGAACTACAAGGTACGCGTCATAAGAGAGGCCCTAGAAATCGAAAAAGCGGGACAGCTAAATAAACGAGACGATGCTCCAACTATATGGAAAACATTAATAAAGATATCAAGAAAGAAAACAACAAAAATCAACTAGACCAGCATACAAGAACAAAATATATCGCACTCGGCAGAGGGGAGGAGCCTGCGAAGCCGTTCGTCCAATCAGGAAGTGAGCCAGCTAAACGAAACTCGAAATTCATCAGAGGCCACCATCTTAGCGACTAACGAGACGAACGGTACTTGAAAATGCCATATGAGATTTTGGCGAAACGTCGTGAAAACGATTTTTTGAACGAACGGATTGAAACCCAGAAAAACCAAACTATTCATTCTACCATCCGCAAAAACCTATATATATATATATATATATATATATATATATATATATATATATATATATATATATATATATATATATATATATATATATATATATGAGGGAACAAACTCCTTCTTTTATTTTATTTAAAGAACCTTCTATATCTATTAAATATTTTTAAAAATCCACTATTCAAACATGTCTTTGTCTGATAGAGCAGATCACTTTTTTTAACAAATATTAGTTATAAATCAATAAAAAATATACTACGTCCTTTTTCATTCATTAAAACGGGTGTAAATATTCAAACCGAAAAATGAGCGTGTAACACTTACTACAAACATCACTAAATAACATGCAAATTGGTCCATAAAGTGACAAGGGAAATGAATTTTGTAACAAATACGTAGCTGTCATTCAACAAAGCCACTATAGCAGCAATGGATTTAATAAAAGATAAACCCAATCCACATCAGCTATCAATTCCACATATCGGGAAACGTTTCGAGTAAATAATAACACTGGAAAATAAATTCAGAGCAAGGACAACAGAGTGCCGAAAATCCATATCGAAGGCAATGAAACGATTTGGAGTTCCGGTATGGCTTGGGTCAAGGGTATCGAAGGAAATCAGGGGCGTGCTGTATATAATTTCTGTTACTCTACTGTCTAAAATAGCGTTGTTTATATCTGGGTAGCTATTCTGGTTCTTCATAGGAAGTGATCATTCTCTTGAGAGAATAGGAACAATCCCACCCCACGGTTATTCTGTCGGTCGTGTATTACCGTATTCTCGGACGATATGATGGGAGATCGGAAACGAAATCTAGTAAGTTATGTTGCCAAACGTCTATAGTGTATGTAACCATATAAATAGTGCATTTAACCCTAAAAAAGAATATGAATATGGACATAACCCTACTTAGCAAGCAAATTTTCGAATTTAAAATAAATATAATTAAAATTTTTAATCTATTTAATATTCTTAATGAGAGAAAAGAATTAGAAATGGAGTTTTATAGAGAAAAAAATAAATATGTAGAAACACAAATCGAAATATTTTACTGGAAAAATATCCGTTATGCATAAAATTAGTTTCACCCTCAAAGATGTAAAGAATACGCGAAATAAAATTAACATTTTCATTCATAAAATACAAATTTAGTTTTTCTACCGGGTTAAGAAAAGAAAAATTTTCCTTATTTTTGTAAAAATGTTATTTTTTATACTCTACAAATATCAGGGAATGAATATACAAAGTAAGTAAACAAAATGAAATCCGTAAAAATTTATTTCATCAATAAAATACATTTTGTATATTTGATATACGTACATAATATTACGCTAATAGTAAAATTATTAATTTTCCCTAAAGTAGTCACTGATAATGTGTTATGGGATCTGTCTTGCTTCTTGTAGATCAGGATGTATCCCTTGTTCTTGATGAACATTTCCGATAATAAAATGTTATTAACAATCTATCTTTTGGAAAACATCTAAATCTATTCTTCTAGACCTCACAACATCTTTCAACGGTACTCCGCAATGAACAGATATCTACTAAATCTTTCCTCTGGTGTTCCCAGCGGTAAAACGTCTCCCAAAGGTCATAACCTTAAAAGAAACCCTGAAAAAATGAAACTTAGTTCACTTTTCTGTATATATTTAAACATATTTTAAATTAATAACAAATTATCAGTTTATTGTACAATTAATTTACCTGAATCTCCAATGAGGAAGAATAAATCTTCTGGGTTTCTTCTATAGATCATTTCCATTATATTGGAAATGTTAGATTCATTCCAAATATAGGAATCATGGGTACTACAAGGAAATGTAGCATTTTTTTTTCAAAAAAAAACTAATTATTTGTTTATAATTTGGGATTTAACAGAAATTTACACAGATGGACAAGCTCATAATTCATTTAAATTTTATAGCACTCTAAAATAGCATCTTCTCTGTTTAAAGTATATGAGTTTTTCTTCCTGATACTTACTCCAACTGACACTTCCTGACTGACTAGTTCCAGAAATACATTCAACCCAGTAATTTTGTGGTAGCTGCCAGTCGCAAAAAATCTACGAACCTACAAATATTAATATTTTAATAAAATTATATTAATATGGGTACCTAAATGTAAAAAGGAAAATTAATATTAGCTTAACATCCTCCAAATTTTCTAAGAGTAACTAAAGCAGGTAATATATTACAAATATGTATAATCCAACCAAGTAAAAAATCATTAATGACTTACTGATCTTGTAAATGCTAACTTTATAGTTACAAAATATTACCATGACTTCTGGCAAAGATGATGTTGCCTTCTTTCAAGCTCTGATAATTCTAGAAATTTTTAGTACAAGATATCTTCACAGATCTTTATCAAGCCGGTAAAATAAATTAAACGACGTAGAATCCGCCAAATTTCAGAAATATTTATATAATAGGTACTTACCTAAACAGCCTTGCGAATTCCGAATCATTTAAATCTCCAAATCGACGCAATCGTGGTAGAAATCGACGATTATAATTGGCCACTTGTTTTTCCGTTAATCTGACATCCTCAGGTCCATCATGGTTCAAAATTACTTCCTCAATACCCATTTTATAAATGTATATTTATAAACAAAAATATTTTATAAAAATTATAATATTTTATTTTCAAAACGATCTTCAATTTTCTTGAACTTTTATAACCTAAAAATAACGCATAATGACTGGAATGACAGTATCGTTCTCTCAAAATCTCGCCGTTCTCTTTGTTTGGACTAGTAGAACAAGTTCTCTCAAAATTTGGTGGATGTGACCATCGCTTAAAATTTTAGAATACGGTTTCTTACTTTTTTCGTGAAAACCACGCCCACTTTCCATCAAGATGATCGTTGTTTCGAGAACGAGAATATCTACCCTGCTGTTAGAGGCAAATATAACAACGATTTTCTCTAAAACATTATTTTCGATAATTTAGTTGTATAGAATTGTAATTTTTACCAAATTTTTGGCCCTTCCACTCTAGGTTCTTAAACACTGTATTGGTAGGCCTTAAAACGGGTAGAGCCTTTACCCACAAATATTAAACCGATATTATTATTTGACAATTTTCTCCTGCATATCCGCCATTTTGGAGCTGCTGTCTATAATTTCTGAAAACAGACCATTTTTGAATTCAGTTTCCCCAGAAACTCTTTTGTAGAGTATAGTTGACTTCGTTTCATGCTTATGCGATTTTTGTTGTTTTAGGTTAGGTTTTAGCAGTTATCTTCTAAATTACATCACCAAACCCTTAGGTCGAGACACATTGAAGTTTACTGACGTTTTAATCTTTCTTTGTGACTAACATTTAATAGTTTTTACGTACACGGCCTCAATTTTCAATCCGCCATCTTGAATTTTTGAAAATAGACATCGGATTTGAATTCTGCAACCCCAAAAACCTCATAATGGGATATATAGAATCCATGCCATTTTTTTATCATTTTAATCACGATTTTTAGTGTTTTGAGGTTAGATACAATAGGAAAATCTTCCCCATATTCAGATAATGCGGTCGTAAGTTTTCTGCCAATTACCAACTTTTTTTCAAGCGCCTCCCGGAAATTTTCGACCCACCCTAAATATATATATATATATATATATATATATATATATATATATATATATATATATATATAGAATGGGCGAAACGTTAAAATTTAATTAGATTGTTTTAAAAACAAAAACCACATACCTCAGAAATTTCAGAATATATATATATATATATATATATATATATATATATATATATATATATATATATATATATATATATATATATATATATATATATATATATTTCACCGGAAATGGCCCCGGTTTTGAATTTTTAAATGGAACACCCTGTATATTTTAACATTTTTGGATTTCTGAGACAATTCTAGATCAGAATGTGACATTTTAAAAACTTTTTACGCCTATTTCATTTTTTTAGAGCCACTTTTAAAATTGCATCTAGGTGGCCATGATCGGACGCAAACTAATCTAAGGGCCTTAGGTGATGTCAAAAAAATACATTCACAAAGTTTTAGTTACTAGTATGAAAGACAGGAATAAGACAAGTTGACAAAATTACGTTTTTATTTCTAACTATTAATTTTCAAATGGCGACCCCTTTTTGACAACTACTTTTCGAAAAAAGCATTCTTTGACGAATCTAACGGTACTAATTTATTTGCGATTGGATTAAACATAAGAACAGAAATTAAATATTATTAAGCAAAATACTTGATAATTTATTTACTTATGACAAGTGCGCCATGGACAGCCATGATGCATAATAATTTGCAACTGTTTTTATCAAGTCTTCTTTGGAAAACAAAGCACTCACTTACGTAGATAATGACAGTGACATACGCTCTAAGAACAGACGTAAAAGTTTCTTAATTTTCGTTAAGTTTAGTTTAAATTTTCGTTAAAATAATGTATACTCAAAGTGAAAAAGTGGATATGTTATTAATATTTGGAGAGTGTCATAGAAATTCAAGGAATGCTTTTTTTTTTCTCGAAAAGTAGTTGTCAAAAAGGGGTCGCCATTTGAAAATTAATAGTTAGAAATGAAAACGTAATTTTGTCAAATTGTCTTATTCCTGTCTTTCATACTAGTAACTAAAACTTTGCGATGGTATTTTTTTGACATCACCTAAGGCCCTTAGATTAGTTTGCGTCCGATCATGGCCACCTAGATGCAATTTTAAAAGTGGCTCTAAAAAAATGAAGTAGACGTAAAAAGTTTTTAAAATGTCACATTCTGATCTAGAATTGTCTCAGAAATCCAAAAATGTTAAAATATACAGGGTGTTCCATTTAAAAATTCAAAACCGGGGCCATTTCCGGCGAAACCGGAAGTGATCGAAAAGTGGAAAATATGCGAAAACTCTCCCCTCCACATACCATTTACCTGTACTAATTCTCATTTTGATACACATAATACTCTAGAAATTATGACCTGTCTAATAGATTCGTTGACACCCGGTATATAGAATGGGCGAAACGTTAAAATTTAATTAGGTTGTTTTAAAACCAAAAAACCACATACCCAAGAAATTTCAGAAAAAAAAAAATATATATATATATATATATATATATATATATATATATATACATTTCGACATGTAGTGAATAAAGCATAAATCGTTGACATTCAAAAGAAAATCACGCCACTGCTGTGTCATATCTTGAAGAAATCAACAAAAAATCGCAAGTTTAAATATTATACATTTTTTTCCTGGAAGTTATTTAGTCAAACTCATGGGCAAAAAATAGGCTAGATCATTAATCAACTATAAAGTAAACACGGAAAACCATTAATTATTTTATATTCGCCCCAAATCTCAATTGATATCGATGAAATAATAAATGTTTTTGCCAAGCGAAAGTTTTCGATCGCGCCGAAACTTTTAATGGCAAATTTTTAATTTACAATCGATTAAAACCGTTTTTTTATAAATATCTAAAAAATATCTGCAAAAAGCTTAGTCAGATCTATTCAGTGTTTAATCCCAAAAACTTGTGAGATCTCATGCGGAATCAAGTTTTTACATGTATCTTTTTGAGGGAATCCCAGTTAATGCTTTTAATGGTTTAATGTCAAATCTCTCTCATTAAAAAGCGATTTTTCTTATTTTTTGTGAATAGATTTTTATATATTTTTCTAATAATAAAGCCGCTATTCCTCTCTGTTAACAATTCTGGGCGACCTGTTCACCTTTTGAGGCGAATTCTCTTCATCATTTTACGAGGTGTGGCAGAAAAGTAATGAGACTGGCAACAATGCAAGCGATCTTGCAACGCTGCGCTGTTGTCCTTGATAGAGCACGTGTATAAGTTTCAACGCCCAACTACATAATTTTTTGGACTGCTATTAGTGAAGTTGTGTTTTGTTTGTGCGATACGCAAAATGGAAAAGCGGAATTTGGAGCAGCGTTATGCCATTAAATTTGGTGTTAAGCTTAGAGAATCGGCAAGTATGACATTTGAAAAGTTAAAACAGGCCTATGGGGAACATTCTTTATCCCGAGCTCAAGTTTTTCGCCGGCACAAATCATTTTTGGAAGGCAGAGAAAGCGTTGAAGATTTATAACGCTTAGGGAGTAATTTAACCTCGCAAACCGACGAAAACATCGAACGTGTGGAGACTCTTGTGAGATCAAACCGCCGCTTAACATTAAGAATGTTGAGTGAACAATTAAATTCAACAGAATCGCCAATGAGTAAGATTTCTTTAGTCGTGTGATTACAGGTGATGAATCATGGATTTTTGAATACGATCCAGGGACCAAGAGGCAAAGTGAGGAGTGGCACACTCAGAGCTCTCCTCCACCAAAGAAAACTCCAATGAGCAAATCGAAAATCACATTAATGCTGATTTGTTTTTTTGACAGAAGGGGAATCGTCCACAAAGAATTTGTTCCTCCAGGACGAACTGTCAACCAAGTTTTTTATAAAGACGTCCTTGAAAGGTTCAGAAGAAGGGTGATTCGCGTCACATCAGACATTGCAGACAAATGGATGTTCCATCATGTCACACTGCCCTCTCCATCACAGAATTTTTGACCTCAAAAGGCATTCCTGTGGTTTCCCATCCCCCTATTCACCTGACATCAGTCCCTGTGACTTTTTTCTTTTTCCTAAACTGAACAATGTCCTCAAAGGACGTCACTTCGGGACTTTCGAAAACATCCAAAAAAGTGTAACCGACATGCTGAAGACCATACCGGTCGAAGGCTTCCAGCACTGCTACTAACAGTGAGAAAAACGTCTCCATCGCTAATTTCAGTTATGTTCAACGTAACACAATACATAGCATAGCATCAATTTGGAACAAACTACCTGAAACTTTCACAAGTTATAGGGATTCTAGGTCCAACAAACATAAAAATAAATTATAATACCTAGAAGATAAGGATCTTTCTGGACTTGTTTAAAATGCTTGAAGAATGAGCATTAGTAGTTTTTTTCTTTCTTTGTGTGACACGATCTACACCCCATGGATATATGTAATTTATGTAGTTATGGTAAGATCGTTCTTCTTCTTCATCATCCATCCCTTTACGTTCACTGCTGGACATAGGTCTCCCTCATTCTTGTCCATTGTGTTCTATCTTGAGCGATTTGCATCCAATTCAGGTATCAGGTATCAGATTGGTCATAAATTTTGTTTTTGATATGATTATTTTAAGACCCACATTGGCCCATACTTGCTGAAGTTCATGTAACATTGTACATATCTTCTTGAGATTATCGGAAAACAAAACTATGTCGTCCACGAACCTCAAATTTGTTAATCTTTGGCCGTCTACATTCAGGCCTCTTTTTTCCCAGTTAAATATTTTACAGGCGTATTCTACTACTGTAGTAAACAGTTTAGGCGATAAGGTATCACTCTGTCGGACTCCTCTGCAAACTGGGATATGATCCGTGTTTCTGTGTAGTTTCACCGACATAGTTGCATTCCTGTATATATATATATATATATATATATATATATATATATATATATATATATATATATATATATATTGTAAATTAACTTTGTATATCGATAGTCAATGCGGCATGCGTGTAATGCTTCCATAATTTTGTCAAGCTCAACCGTATCAAAGGCCTTGTAGAAATCCACAAAAGCCAGAATAAGTGGTCGATTGTACTCAATAGTTTTTTCTATTACCGTTTTGATGCTCTGTAGGTGATCGTTTGTTCCAAACCCAGTACGAAACCCCGCTTGCTCTATTTGTTGGTAGAAATCAAGTTTTTTGTCAAGTCGATTCGTTACTATTCTCGTTAGGAGTCTATATAGGTGACTAAGAAGGCTTATTGGTCTGTAGTTTTCCAAATCATGAGGATCTCCTTTTTTATAAATCAAAATTGTGCATTGTGCCACTTGTCGGGTATTGTACTGTCCAAAAGGCACATATTAAAAAGGTCTTTTATTTTTTTAAGTAGACAAACACCTCCGATTTTGATTGCATCAGTAACTACACCATCTTCGCCTGGAGATTTGTTATTCTTAGTTTTTCTTAGGGCTAGTTTTATTTCGTATATTGTGATTTCCGGCATTTATTGTGATCCTTGGTTGACAATGCCCTTTTTCCTCGTCAATATTTCTGGTACTTGATCATTGCTATTCTCTTTTTTGGCTTCTGTGTAGTAATTTGTAATTATTTTTATTTTTATTTTATTACTAATTAAAAACATTCGACTACTTTAAGGATTTCCTCTCTGTCTGTTGAAAACTGAACATTGTAAGATCTAGTGATGTATAAATAAATAAATATACGAAATCCCAACCCTCTCCCCCCCCCCCAAGGGGTTAAAATAAGGAAGATAGCCATGTAAACCCATGTAAATCGACTTTTATGTCTGTTTTGTACTGAACAGCCCCTTTAGACAAATAAATGATAAATGCCACTATTGTGAATATTATGGAATAGAAAATTCTCGAATATTGTCTAAAAATGTAGAAGCCGCTGGTTATTTTAGTTCTACTATGATTTGGGTATACAGCTCTATGAAATTGAGTTAAAAAATTCAAAAAGCAAATCTGATTTGGAACAGAGTCTGAAGAAAACACGCTTCAAAACTTTTTCAAATTAAAATTTGTAACTTTTATCATACACTAGCGACCCGCCCCGGCTTCGCACGGGTGCAATGCTGATACTAAATACACTACAGAAAAACTGTGACTATTTATTTTATTTTTACAACAATTATTACATCGGCCTCCGACGCGCTATTTATAGGCACGCTGCCGCCGCCCCGGTCGGCCAATACCGCCGCAAGCGCTACTTCCCGCAATTTTAAATCTGTAATATCTTCGAAAATATTCATTTAAATCTTGTGCTGTAAAGGACCATATAGATCTATATTAAATCAACAATGTATTTAAGCTATTTAATTGGATAAGGATTAATGCTGTATTGGTTAAAATCGCTTCAAAATTTGCCATTATTTGTCGTAAAAAGTAAATGACAAAAAAATGTTATTGTGGGATATCCATGAGAGATAGACATATACCATCGCGGAGTTTTCTGTAGACCTTTTCAATGTGTACAAATAATTAGTACATTATTTTGATAAATCTCGTAGGGTTCAGCCTGCGTTTGCAATGTAAGCGGAAAAAAATATGATAATTAACGACATCACATTAGAAACCTCAAAAATAACAGTATTTCTCCACTATTTAATGGATGTTATTATACATATAAACCTTCCTCTTGAATCACTCTATCTATTGAAAAAAACCGCATCAAAATCCGGTGCGTAGTTTTAAAGATTTAAGCATACAAAGGGACATAGGGACAGAGAAAGCGACTTTGTTTTATACTATGTAGTGAAGTACAAATTCCCACAACTTCTAATTAACTTTGAAATGAAATACTGCACTTTACAAAGGTTAATTAATGAAATTAAACAAATTTTTCGGTATTTCCTTGTTTTTCCGACCGCCTCCGCGTCTAACATTGACGTCACTGGCGCAACGCGTGCGAAAGCGGCAAGCGCAAGAGTGCGCTTCAAACGACAAAATTTCAGAGACGGAACATCTTTCGACGTTCTGAAAATTGAATCGTTACACAGTTGGCATGGCTTTCAGCTTTGTTTCACTACGTTGTACGTTTGAGGCGGCGGCGGATGTCGCTGGCAACAATAGAATCTTTTACTTTTGACAATAAACCGCCGATGGGTGGAATACAAATTTTTTATGAATTCATTTCGGGTAGCCTTTTTTACTTGGAATATTTATAAACATTGTTTTTGTATCTCTTTATTCAAATTGTAATTGTATTAATAAAACCGCTTAGTAAAAAAATTGCTTAGTAAAAACCTCATTTTTATACCTAGATTTTACATAAAAAAAATGTTTGTACTTCTATTACTTTTGATATGATTAATTTATTAATTAATACGTATTTGTGTGAGTATAAAAAAAGCAAAACCATAGTCACTTGCTGCTTTTTCACTTAACACTGCTTTTTGGCTTGTTGTATGTAAAATTGAGGCTTCATAAAACTTTTAATTGTAATTACGTAGGCAGTTTAGAAGCCTTTTTAACGTAGCTGATTGGCGCCTTTACACGAAAACTAAAAGGTTTTGGGTTCGAATTCAAGTAGAAATGGAAAATTTTTAAACTAGATATAATTTATTGACTTAAAGCAAAAATGTATCGCTTGAAAATTTTTGCATTTCTAAATTAAACTCTCACTAGTAGCAGGCGCGGATCCAAGGGGGGGGGGGGGGCGGTGGGGGCGACCCCCCCCCCCCCCAAGAGTTTCGAGTTTAGGAAAATACACCCAATTTTTCCTCTTATACTACAGTTTATTTAAGAACTAGAGAGAGTAATAAATCATTTTTTACCATTTTTCTCTTCGCAAACTACCTGTGTTCTTTAGTCCGGTGTCTTTAGCAACATCTGTTAGACACATATATTTTTCATAGGAATGGGTTAGAAATTTTATAATCAAAAATACCGGTATATAATAATGGACTAAAACGTAGCCTTATTCTCTCAAAAAATTCGAAGTTATAATTTAAATACTTACAAAATATCCATTGCCAAAAATACAAAAAGTTAAACATATATAAAAAAATAAATTCGTCCATATAATATTAAAATATTTTTGTGGCTATCGGTCATTTTATTACTAATTAAAAACATTTTTAGGGTATTTGACGTTTCAGTTTATTTATTTCTTAAACCATCTCCAGAATTACAATAAAACACTAAAAAGTGATTCAAATGTAATTACTTTTTTTATGTTGTAATTAAAATTAGACCTACTTATTTTTATTTCTATCGTACTGATATCTTAATGTAATTTACTTTATTATATGGAAACTAGCGACCCGCCCCGGCTTCGCACGGGTACAATGCTGATACTAAATACACTACAGATAAACTGTGACTATTTATTTTATTTTTACAACAATTATTACATCGGCCTCCGACGCGCTATTTATAGGCACGCTGCCGCCGCCCCGGTCGGCCAGTACCGCCGCAAGCGCTACTTCCCGCAATTTTAAATCTGTAATATCTTCGAAAATATTCATTTAAATCTTGTGCTGTAAAGGACCATATAGATCTATATTAAATCAACAATGTATTTAAGCTATTTAATTGGATAAGGATTAATGCTGTATTGGTTAAAATCGCTTCAAAATTTGCCATTATTTGTCGTAAAAAGTAAATGACAAAAAAATGTTATTGTGGGATATCCATGAGAGATAGACATATACCATCGCGGAGTTTTCTGTAGACCTTTTCAATGTGTACAAATAATTAGTACATTATTTTGATAAATCTCGTAGGGTTCAGCCTGCGTTTGCAATGTAAGCGGAAAAAAATATGATAATTAACGACATCACATTAGAAACCTCAAAAATAACAGTATTTCTCCACTATTTAATGGATGTTATTATACATATAAACCTTTCTCTTGAATCACTCTATCTATTGAAAAAAACCGCATCAAAATCCGGTGCGTAGTTTTAAAGATTTAAGCATACAAAGGGACATAGGGACAGAGAAAGCGACTTTGTTTTATACTATGTAGTGATACGATAGCCCCAAAAAAATAAGATAAACATGATAATTCTACACGCTTAAGAAAAAGACACAAATACAATAATAAAATAATAAAAAACTGACGGCTAACTAGAATTAAATATATATAAAATTAAAGAGTGGGACACACTAAAATAAAAATATATAAAAAAAATAAAAATCATATAAACAATAAAATACAACTAAACAAAAATTTAAATAATAAATTGTGTTTACACTAGTAAACATTACGTATCTAATTCCTAATCAAAGTCAGTGAAACTATCTTCGCTAAAATTAATTATAATTTCTCACCGATCATGAGATCGAGTTCTCACATTTTGTTTTATTCTTTTATTATATGGATTTTCCCAATTTTCCGTAGTAACTTTATTCAAAAAAATCTTTCAAAAGTTTAGTTAAATTACTAATTTTGTTAATTGTGTTATTTCTAGCAACTCTACCTTTTACTTGAGAGAGATTTTTCCTTCTCCAATGGACATTTTCCGGACGATATATAAGCATAGATTTCCTATCTGGTTTTTCCCAACAAAAATTAAGTTCTCTGAGCCATTTCTAGAGACCAGTTCTTTTAATTTCAGGTAAATCGCGATCTTCATTGATTTTAGTTAGAATTTTGTAGACAGTTGCGATCTGCTTCTCATAATAAAATGTATATACAACCCCTTTAATTGCAGTTTTCATCTCTTCTTCCAACGAAGTTTTTCGTCTGTCTGTGATCGAATGTGGCTTGGGAGTACTAACAATTCCAGTTGTTTTTTCTCCTTCACTATTCGGTACATAGTAGATTTTCCAACTCCTGTCATGTTAGAACACATCTCAACAGAGCTTTTAACATTATTATCTAGATATTGATATCTTAAGGCATCATAAACATTCATCGTAATAAGTTTTTCGTTTAGGAAAAAATGTCTTGGTTTAACGATTTTGGAATAAATATAAATGTGAAAGCAATATATTTTGGGTATCTCACTAATCTCAAATAATATATAAAAACAAGCGCAAACAAGATAAATCACTAAGAACAAACTGTAAGGTGTACCTTGCTCAATGACAGGAATTAAATTAAACTATCAGAAATTTTATGTTGCAGTAAATTTATAAAATATATTTAAATATAATGAAATATAATTAGATTTACGGCAATTCTCAGTTACCTGCGGCACTGGAGCAGGTACGTTGGAGGTTTCAGTAACAGTTTTATTACTCTCTCTAGCTATTGAATAGAGTATAGGTATGTGTATTGTTGCGATCGCCCCCCCCCCCCCCCCAAGAGCTTTGAGTTCAGGAAAATAGAACCCATTCTGCCTTTTTTATTAGGAATGAGTATGCCATACTGTACTTTTGTGATATCATCGCCCCTCCTAAAGAGAGAGGCTGGATCCGCCCCTGACTAGTAGTACATGTAAATCTTTCTCACTAACCAACCAATACTCCCGTTTGTCTAAAAAAAGCGAAAAAATTTATTACAGATATATGAAGGTTTTAAGTCATAAAGGGGGCCTAGTAAATAAGAAATACGTAAAGAGGTATTGTCAGATCTGCTCTATGTTGTTATAAGCAACTGCCGAAGTCGTAAAGTTCGATTTTTTACCCGTAGACATTTTAGAGAAAAGTTGTATTAGTGAAAGATGTCGGTATTAAAAAGACCCTTAATTTTATGTTTTACACCTCAAAATCGATAAAGAATTTATTACGGTAATGACGAAAACCCCCCTTTTTTGCACTATTTTATAAATGTTAATAACTTTTATAATAATGACCGAAAGTGACATATAATACCTTGACGATAAGGCCATTATGGATCTTTATAAGTGTGCAAAAACTCAGTCAGATTGGTTGAATAGTTTATGTGTAATGTCAATTGTTTATTAAAGACACCAAAACCTTAAACAATTTTTGCTCAGAAAATAATGCTTCTAGAGACATTTTTAAAATTGAAATGGATTCTTGAAAGATCAAATTACAAGGAAAGTTAAAAAAATAATATAATTATTCCAAAATTATTGTTAAAAAAAATGTGTTAAAGAAGAAGTGTTTTTTTTGCTTATAAAAAATTAGAATATCTTTGTTATTTTTCACGGTACAGACTTGTTATTAGGTGGACTGTACAGGTGGTTGAAAACCTTAATTTTACAAAAAAAAATACGCTCTACGACCAATAGGTGCCAAGATAGATTTTTTTTTTTAAATCATATCTGTGTTGTTTATAAATATTAAGAGTCGAAATTTTCACAAATTTTAAACGAGGATTTTATGGTACAATGAATAAATATCATCTTATGCATCGTGCATAAAGTGATGGCCCTTTAAAGTGAAGAATGTATATATATATATATATATATATATATATATATATATATATATATATATATATATATATATATATAAATATGTATTATACATGCCTGTTAAGATATAATTGAGAAGCCTCGAGAGAGATCTCATTGAATTGGATAAAACACACTATGTCCTAATAATGCCCCCGATGTTAAGGACATATAACTAACGAATTATTTGCGACCACCTAAAATGTACGGATGTTTCGTCCCGATATCGGTGGTGGATTCATCAGTGTGATCCACCGATATCTTTCCCAGACTTCTTTGTACTTTCCACAAACTTGGACCTCTATTTAAGTCCAGTTTTGCCGGAAAGCGGTGGTAAGATGTTGGTTCCACAACAACTAGGATGTCATACTTCTTATAACAACTTAAAAATATATATATATATATATATATATATATATATATATATATATATATATATACAGCGGATGAAGAAATCTCTTTACGATACTATTTCAAACCTAATTTAATTCTCACCCATCAAATTCTGATAGAAATTATCAAGCTTTTTCCACAGTAAGCGCACCTATTTACATTGTGTATGTTAGTTTTTTTTATATACAGTAATTTAGATTTATAGCAGTAATAAAAGTTCTTACTTTTTTATTAAATTATACATTAACTAAGATACGAGAAAGGCTTGTGAATGGAAAATTTTCATTTTCACTCTGAATCTTAAAAACAAAAATATCTAAGAAAATTTTGTTTATTGCATCTTTTGTTCAACAGAAAACTAGCAATGCAAAAGTGTTAAAAACTGGACAGCCTGTACAAGAAGGTACTGTCTAAAAGTTTTCGTTAAAATTATGAATTTTAGATGTTATTTTTACATAATTTTTAGATGTATGAACCACTGTTATTTAGAAATTTTAATTTTATTAGTATGAGCTTTGGGCTAGTTAATAATATCTAATTACAGTTTTAAACTGTTTGGTATTAGAGAAAATTTCGGAATACTTGTACGGGAGACAATTTTTTTCGCATTTGAAAGATAAATAATCTACCTATGCTTTGAGAGCATAGACTTCCATTACTTTATTCGGTCTGTAAATAGTAATTATAAAATACAGAACTTTTTCTTTATGGTAGAAGGAAGTGAAATATTTTATTAACTCGGAAACCGTAGTCCTCTGTTATTCAAAATGATAGTATATACAGGTCTTGTATATGCAGGCGCAAATTCAAGGGGGAGGGGGGCGATGGGGCGATCCCCCCCCCCCCCAAGAGCTTTGAGTTCATGAAAATTGACCCGATTTTGCCTCTTATACTATAGTTTATTCAAGAACTTCTTAATAATTTCCATACACTAGAAAATATAGATAATTTTTGACATATTTACCACAAATCACAACTGTATTTTTATTATTTTTAATTTTGGCATAGAAACCGTTTTAGGCACATTCAAACTAAAACTTAGCCTTTTTCTTTCAAAAAGTTCTAAGTTATAATTTAAATACGTACAAAATACCCATTGTCAAAAATACAAGAAGTTAAACATATATAAAAAAATAAATTTGTCCATATAATATTAAAATTTTTTTGGGGATATCGGTCATTTTATTATTAATTAAAAACATTTTTAGTACATTTCACGTTTCAGTTTATTTATTTCTTAAACCATCTGCAGAATTACAATTAAACACCACAAAAGGATTCAAATTTAATTAATTTTTATATGTTACAGAAAATTTAAATAATAAATTGTGTTTACGCTGGTAAACATTACGTATCTAATTCGTAATCCAAGTAAGTGAAGCTATCTTCGCTCAAATTAATTAAAATGGATTCCTCTATCTCACCGGTCATGAGATCGAGTTTCCACATTTTCTTTTATTCTTTTATTATATGGATTTTTCCCAATTTTCTGCAATAACTTTATTCAAAAAAATCTTTCGAAAGTTCAGTTAAATTACTAATTTTGTAAGTTGTGTTATTTCTAGCAACTCTACCGTTTACTTGAGAGTGATATTTCCTTCTCCAATGGAGTTTTCCGGACGATCTATAAGCAGAGATTTTCTATTTGGTTTTTCCTAACAAAAATTAAATTCTCTGAGCAATTTCCATAGCTCAGTTCTTTTAATTTCAGGTACATCCCGATCTTCATTGATTTTAGTTGAATTGAATTTTGTCGACGGTTGAGATCTGCTTTTCATAATAAGTTGTATGTACAACCCCTTTTATTGCAGTTTACATCTCTTCTTCCAACGAGGTTTTTCGTTTGCTTGTGATTGAATGTGGTTTGGAAGTACTAACAATTCCAGTCGTTATTTTCTCCTTCAGTATTCGGTACATAGTAGATTTTTCGACCCCTGTCATGCTGAAACACATCTCCACAGAGCTTTTAACATTATTATCTAGATATTGAAATTTTAAAGCATCATAAACATTCATCGTAATAAGTTTTTCGTTGTGGAAAAAAGGCCCTGGTTTAACGATTTTGGAATAAAGATAGATGTGAAAGCCATATCTTTTGGGTATCTCACTGTACTCAAATAATATATAAAAACAAGCACAAACAAAATAAATCACTAAAGACACACTGTAAGGGGAGTACTGTTGTAAATCCGGGAGATTCCGAAATGCCGTTGAAATTATATGTATATATTTGCCCCTTAAGTTCCCGAAAATTACAAACCTAATTTGACCAAAATTTTACAGGCTTATTTGGTCCACAGTACCGACGGTAGAACTCCTCAGTAGAACCGTCGGTACCTTTCCCAGACACCTTGTTTGACATACTATAGTAAAGTTGAATCTAATATTTGTAGTTATTTCGCGTCGGGACGTATCCGTAAGATATTAATTTTTAATGCCTGGCTCGCAGAATATTCTTTTTAGTTTATGTCCGTCATTTCGTCGTCACATTACGACAGTACTTTGCTCACTGACAGAAATTAAATTGAACTATCAGAAATTTTATTGTTGCAAAAAATTTATAAATGCTTATAATATTTAAATATAATTATATTTCCGGCAGTCCTCAGTTACCTGCGGCACTGGAACAGGTACGTTGGAGGTTTCGGTAACATTTTTATTACTCTCTTTAGTTCTTGAATAGAGTATAGGAATGTGTATGCTTGCAATCGCCCCTTCCCTTCCCAAGAGCTTTGAGTTCAGGAAAATAGAACTGATTCTGCCTTTTATATTAGGAATGTGTATTCTGCTCGTATCCTCCCCCCCTGTCGGCAACTTGTTTTTTCTTGTGATCGCCCCTCACCTCTCCAAGAGCTTCAAATTCAGAAAAATTGAACTGACCCTGCCTTTTACACTAGAAATGGGAATGTTGCTGGTGTCTCCCCCCTCGTCGACGACTTGCTTTCGCTAGCCATACTATACTATTGTGATATCACCGCCCCCTTCAAAAAGAGAGGCTGGATCCGCCCCTGTGTATATGTACCGTTGTTGTAACGTGAAGGGGCAAAAAAATTCATATTTTGTCTAATTATCTCATGAACTTAATACCAAAATTTACTTTTACCAATAAATTATCTGTTTTTAGCGTTACAAGAAAAAAAGAACGCGAAAAAAAGAACGAAATTGATGATTTGAACAATAAGTAACATCAATTTCTTTTTATACCCTTCACCGTTAAAGGGAAACATCGGCTCCCTAAAAATTGATTTGTTATTTCAGGGTTTGGCTTTTCAACGTTATTTCGATACGTTTCGGGCGACAGGAGGTGGCTCGGCAAACAAACAACCTTTAAATTGCTCATAACGTGGCTCTGAATGGTACAAAAAATTTTAAAATTGATTTTACGCTTCCTCATTTCAAATAGCAACGTGACATATTATCCAACCTGTTACCGAAAAACTGCTTTCCTGGTTATCAAAATGTTTGCGGAAAGAGGGCAGCCTATCATACGGAATGCTCGAAATTATGTTCCGTTGGAAGTTGTTTAATAGAATCTCTATTTTTTATTTAAACTACGCTATGGTAAAATAATAATATTTACAGGTACTTTGGGAAATTTTCACCTTGCTCTATTTTCCCTTTAGGGAAATAATGCACCACGATATGCATTAAGGACATAAATTCTATTCAAAACAAGCAATTCAGCTGTTCGAGCTCTTATACTTGTAAATGCCAGGGTTTTAGGCCAAAGTAAATAATAAATCGAACAAACTACGTAATAAATCCAGTCTTAAACTTTCTATACGAGGGAAGCAATGTTTTTTTTCGGAAGAGCTGGTCACATTGTAATCTCCTGTCGCCAATTATTCCCCTGATGACTGACTGACTCAGTAGCACTACAGGGTGAGTCAACGACTGGATGAAGTAAGTTTGTGCCTTTTCGGTGAAATTTACAAAGAAACTATATTTATTGTTTGATACAGTTTATTTTTACGCAGATTTTAAAAATATTTAGGACTCTACAGGGTGAGCCAAAAAACTAGGACAGCATAAAGTTGTATTTTTTTAAATAGAACACCCTATATACGAATCGTATTTTCGATTTAGCTTATAATTTTAAATCTTTTTTATTAAGGGTTTACTATAACAAAACTTTATAGTTTCTGAGATAATTAAGTTTAAAGAAAAAAAGTCACATTTTCAAGCATCAATTCAATCCTAAATAACGTTTTCAATTTTGTGACAAATATATTCAAATTTGGAATTTAGCAAGGCCAAGGACAAGTTAACATAATTTTTACCTAATATTTGCAATAAAAGCTACAGGGTGTTGAACACATCGGCTCAAATTTGAACAAGTTTAAATGAATAAATATCTTTTTTTTAAATGGTACACCCTGTATATTTTCATGTTATTTAATAGAGTAATAAAAACCCTAAAAGTTTTGTTCAATATATCCTACACCTATTTATAATAGTTTTTGAGATATTTCAGTTTTTCTTATTTTCCATACTTTTTTACAGAAATAGTCTTCATTATCATAGTAGCCATGTAAAATAATAAAAAGAAACTACAGAAACAAACAGAATGTGGTTAAATATGATGAAATACATTATTCGTTATATTACAACGGCAATAGTTTAACTAAACATAATGTGAAAAAATTAACACAACAATAACGACAAGGCAAATACATATTTACTTTTCTACTAAATTGAAACAAAAAAATTACCTATTAAATACTGAGATTAATTATTTCTTTTTAATAAGTGTTCGAATAAACGACCCTCTTGTGCAATGCACAAATTTAGTCTTTTTTGCAGATTTTCTCGGACCCTGGACAAAATTAGTGGCGTTATTGTTCTACAGGTATCCCTAATCCTGTTTCGCATATCTTCCACTGTTGTTGGTTCTTTTACATTGTTTTTGACATGGCTACTATGATAATGAAGACTATTTCTGTAAAAAAGCATGGAAAATAAGAAAAACTGAAATATCTCAAAAACTATTATAAATAGGTATAGGATATATTGAACAAAACTTTTAGGGTTTTTATTACTCTATTAAATAACATGAAATATACAGGGTGTACCATTTAAAAAAAAAAGATATTTATTCATTTAAACTTGTTCAAATTTGAGCCGATGTGTTCAACACCCTGTAGCTTTTATTGCAAATATTAGGTAAAAATTATGTTAACTTGTCCTTGGCCTTGCTAAATTCCAAATTTGAATATATTTGTCACAAAATTGAAAACGTTATTTAGGATTGAATTGATGCTTGAAAATGTGACTTTTTTTCTTTAAACTTAATTATCTCAGAAACTATAAAGTTTTGTTATAGTAAACCCTTAATAAAAAAGATTTAAAATTATAAGCTAAATCGAAAATATGATTCGTATATAGGGTGTTCTATTTAAAAAAATACAACTTTATGCTGTCCTAGTTTTTTGGCTCACCCTGTAGAGTCCTAAATATTTTTAAAAGCTGCGTAAAAATAAACTGTATCAAACAATAAATATAGTTTCTTTGTAAATTTCACCGAAAAGGCACAAACTTACTTCATCCAATCGTTGACTCACCCTGTACAACCCAGGGTGGGTCTTGGCTGCCTCGACTATCTGCCTCCACCTGGAACAGTCTTGTGCCAACTTCCTCCATTCTTGCTCGTCAACTTCAAGGATAGCTAGATCCTTGTGGATGTTATCTCTCCATCTAAGCCTAGGTCTTCCCAGTGGTCTTTTTCCTTGTGGTGCTTCCTCCCATACCCGTTTTATTAGTCGATCGTTTTGAGTCCTCTGTATATGACCTGCCCATCGTAGTCTTCTGGACTTTATTTCTTGAATGATGTCAGAGCTTTGATATAATTGCCCAAGCTCTATGTTGCTTCTCATTCTCTGACGGCCTGTTTCAAGGTCTCGGTATGGGCCATATATTATGCGCAGGATTTTTCTCTCAAACCTTCTTAGCAGCTCCGTCTCGTGGACTGTCAGGGTCCACGTTTCACTGACGTAGATTGCTATTGGTCGTATTATTGTTCGATAAATATCGGTTTTTGCCTTTCTAGTGATAAATTTTGACTTCAGCAAGGTTTGTATCGCAAATGTGCATTTATTTGCTTGTGTGATGCGTTGCTTAACCTCTTCCTGCATATTATTGTTTGTTGTTATCACTGCGCCCAGGTACTTGAAAACTCGCACATGCTCAAAATTATAGGCATCCATGGTGACGTTCTGCCTGATTCTGTCTCGGGCGGGGTTGCGGGAGACTTGCATGTATTTGGTATTTCCTTCATTTATTCGGAGTCCTATTTTCTGAGCTTCTTTTTCTATCTTTATGAAGTTTTCCTTCACACTGACTGTGCTTTCTCCTATCGCGCCCATATCATCCGCGTAGGCCAAAATAAATTTAGGGCCACTTGGCCCAAAAACCTCCGCGTCAACTGATACTGTTCTTACGGCTTTCTCCAGTGCAAGGTTAAACAGTACTGGCGACAAAACATCTCCCTGTTTTAATCCTCTGTTGATAGAAAATGTTTGGCTACACTCTCCTTCAATTTTGACACAGGTTTTTGCCCCCTCCAGGTACGCTCTACACAGTCTAATCAGCTTGTGCGGAATTCCAAATTCTTCCATAGCTTCCCACAACCTTATCCTAATAACACTGTCATATGCTTGCTCGAAATCTATGAACAGGGTATGTAAGGTTTTATAAAACTCCCAACATTTCTCTAGCATCTGTCGGATAGTGAACAGCTGGTCAACTGTTGATCTTCCGCTTCGAAATCCACATTGGTAGTCTCCGATAATCTCCTCGGTATACGGAGAGAGACGTTGAAGGAGAATGCTGGAGAATAATTGATAGGCGTGGCTTAGTAGATGATGGTAAGGACATTTTAATTAACGATCCGATATCCGAATAAACAGAAACCAACACTACCAACTGTTAAAAAGATTATAGAAAACTTCAAGCACATTGGATCTATAAAAGCTAAAAGAAAAAGACATAAACCAGTTGTTGATAAAATAAAGTTACAAAAAGTATTTGAGTAAATGTTCAAATTGACGCCTTTGAACTTCCAAACATTTTTCGCACCTAAGCAGGAACTCTTCATCAGTGGCTCTTCTTACTGACTGAGAATTAAGTTCTTCAAATGCTATTCTGACGCACTGCATGCAATCTTCCATAGTGGTTAATGCGGTGTTGTATACTTTATTTTTGATTGTCCCCCAAATAAAAAAATCATGTAAGGTTAGATCGGGGGAGCGAGGTGGCCAAAGATTTGGCCCATTCATGACTATTATTTGGAGGCGCCCCATCATGTTGATAAAATAGATTTCTATAATCAGCCAGCGGCCAGTTATCTAAACAGTTCACTTCCAAATTTTTCAAGATGTCGAAGTAGCGCTCACCTATAAGTTAAAAAACGTATTTTGTATCTAGAGGTCTTCAAAAATGGCTAACTTACCATTCAGATTATCTTGGTAGAATTCTAGGGCGACGACGCCGTCATTTCTTATAGCACAATACACGTTAAACTGACAAGACTTTTGATAATTTAATTCCCTAAATGGATGTACGTTTGAGTCGCTTTAAAAGTGGGAATTGCGTCGATTAAACAATCCATTTTTTGTGAATTTGGCTTGGTCCGACCAAATAATATTATCCAAAAAACCAGCATTTTCTTGTGACCGAAGTAAAATAAATTGACAGAACTCTACTCTTCGTAGAAAATCAGTGCCTTTTAAATGTTGTACTATAGAATATACATAGGGATGAAAATTGTGTTTCTATAAAATCCTTAAAACTGATGTTTGAATAATCCAGACTCTAATGCTACTTGCCTTGAAGATATTGTCGGATATGCGGCGAAATATCCTAAAATTGTAGTTTCAATATTTTCTTTATTAACAACTGGTTTATTTCTATTTTTTTTTTGCTTTTATAGATGCAAAGTTCTTGAAGTTTTCTATAATCCATATAACAGTTGGTGGTGTTGGTTTCTGGATCGCGAACGTATCGCATGTTCTTGAAATAACTCTATCCCATTCTCCATAAATAATAAATAAGTTTAAATAATCTTCGTGTATGTAATTTAATTGCCCTGACATGAATGTCAAATGGCAATAAATAGTGACAATTCTGTAGGGTTCGATTGTTTTATTTTCCCCACGCCTCGCCGTCATGGCCAACTAATAACAAAACTTAAAAGCCGTATAGCATCTTTACAATAGAAAAATGCTGAATTGCCAATAGTTTGAAAACTACAAATTTTTGGAATAGACGACCTTATACAAATTTACCCTTATTTTTAAGGGTTAATATTATAATTAAAATTATAAAAATAGATGCTTTCTATTTGAAAAAATTGACTTTTGACGATTTTTTAAATATAATTTTTATTCTTCTTTTTTGACCACTCTGTACTAATAATTTTCAAAATATCATAAAAAGACTACTAAAGTCGATCTTCGTCGACAAGAAAACTAACCCAAATTAAATAATAAAGACTTTCTTATAGGAAAAGTTCTCGTCCGCCAATGTAATTTTTGGCATAAAAATTTATATATGTCCAAAACGGTGAGACTTAAATATAGAACATTATAGATGAAATATGTCTAGAACTTTACGTAGAAATCAAAAATGCAATAACATATAGGATATTCTATTTAAAATAAGCAAGTTGACATCTACTTCCTAGTTATGTTTTTCCTACAATCGATTGATAAATTTCCCGGAGGTTCACTCTGTATATGGGTATGTGGATTTAAAAGTTTGTGTCTACGGCTATTCAATGTATTGAGATTGGAAACTTGAATCTATAATATTTTGATTATGGGGAGTACGAAATATTTTTTTTTAATTCGAAGCTTTAGCGGTGGGGGGGGGGGGATCGACATCATCCCCTCCGATCTGCCCCTGCATAGATGGCACTAGAGACAAATTAACTAATAAATTTGCGAAATGTTTAAAAAGGAACTACTATGTTTTATACCACTAAATTTATTAAGAAAACAGTGACTGCAGTTTCAACTGAATTACACAGGTAGACTAAGTATTCAATACAGAAAAATGAGAAAATTTTACAATAAATAAAAACTACCTGAGAAATTACATTATTACAAAGGGGAGGTACTAAATTTTATGAACTAATTATTATTTAGCGACAACAAATAACGGAGAAAACCCAAGTTCTGTCTGGTCATAAAGCAAATTTACATTTTTATTTTTACTATGTTTATATACTTCTAAAGATTCAAGAATATTTAACTTTTGGCCCTTTGTTGAATAATGTAATATGTCAGTGTTGCTTAAATCAGGAAAACTGTGGCTGTGTTCTAAGCAATGGTTGGCAAAGCTCGAGTCTGTTTTTTGTAGTCTATATGATCGGTGGTGTTCTGAAAAGCGAGTTTTAAAGCTTCTACCACTTTGTCTAATATACAAGCTATCACACTCTGAACATTTTAACTTATAAACTCCTGATTTATCAAATTTATTAATTTTATCTTTAGCGTTGTAAAGGATAGTGGACAGATTGTGTTGAAATTTAAAGGCTACTTTCATGTTATGTTTGGAAAAAGTATTAGCATGTTTTCTGATAGGGTACCACAGTATGACAAAGATATATAAGATGAACTATTTTTATCATTTTTTATTTTGGGATATATTGAATTAAAAGCTAGTTGTTTTTGTTTTTTAGTTATTAATTTCTATATAGTTTGTTGGGAGAAATTGTTTGATATTGCAATCCTTTTAATCATATTTAGTTCCTCTTGAAGATCTTCTTCAGAGAGAGGCAGAGAGAATGCTCTATGTATCACTGAATTGTATGCAGCCATTTTGTGTTGTAAGGGGTGAAAAGAGTCATTAGATATAGTATTACCTGTAAACGTTGGTTTCCTAAAAATTTTAAAATTACACTAATTATTGCGGTGAAATATGGTGAGATCTAGAAAATTTATTTTATTGTTATTTTCAGTTTCCAGAGTAAATTGAATTTTTGGATGGCAATTGTTAATGTATTGTAAGAATTTTTGAAGCTGTCTAATAGTGCCTTTATAACATGCTAGAACATCATCCATTTCTAATATTCCAACAGATGAATGTTTTATACCTATCCAAGAAATGTTACAGGAACGAAATATTAATCCAATAGTTACTACTGAAATCTTGTCCTCTTTTGAACTTTGCCTATCACAAACCTATTTCCAGTTTAATAACCAATTTTATTTACAAAATTCAGGCCTACCAATGGATTCTCCTCTTAGCCCTCTCCTAGCAGACATTTTCATGTCAAACATAGAAAGCAAAATTCTTAATTCCCCTTTAAGCAAAAACCATGTTCAGTTTTGGTACAAATATGTGGATGATGTTCTAGTATGTTTTAAAGGCATTACTAGACAGCTTCAAAAATTCTTACAATACATTCATAATTGTCACCCAAAAATTCAATTTACTCTGGAAACTGGAAATATCCAAAAAATAAATTTTCTTGATCTCACCATATCTCACCTCAATAATCAATGTAATTTTAAAATTTTTAGAAAACCAACGTTTACAGATAATACTATATCTAATGACTCTTTTCACCCCTTTCAACACAAAATGGCTGCATACAATTCAATGTACATAGAGCATTCTCTTTGTCTCTCTCTGAAAAAGATCTTCAAGAGGAACTAAATATCATTGAAAGGATTGCAATATCAAACAATTTCTTCCAACAAACCATAAAGAAATTAATAATTAAAAAACAAAAACAACTAGCTTTTAATTCAATATATCCCAAAATAAAAAATGATAAAGATAGTTCATCTTATATATCTTTGTCATACTGTGGTACCCTATCAGAAAACATAGCTAATACTCTTTCCAAACATAACATAAAAGTAGCTTTTAAATCTCAACACAATCTGTCCACTATCCTTTACAATGCTAAAGATAAAATTAATAAATTTGATAAATCAGGAGTTTATAAGTTAAAATGTTCAGAGTGTGATAGCTTGTATATTGAACAAAGTGGTAAAACTCGCTTTTCAGAACACTACCGATCATATAGACTACAAAAAACAGACTCGAGCTTTGCCAACCGTTGCTTAGAACACAGCCACAGTTTTCCTGATTTAAGCAACACTGACATATTACATTATTCAACAAAGGGCCAAAAGTTAAATATTCTTAAATCTTTAGAAATATATAAACATAGTAAAAATAAAAATGTAAATTTGCTTAATGACCAGACAGAACTTGGGTTTTCCCCGTTATTTGTTGTCGCCATATAATAATTAATTCCCAAAATTTAGTACCTTCCCTTTGTAATAATGTAATTTTTCAGGTAGTTTTTATTTATTGTTAAATTTTTTCATGTTTCCGTATTGAATACTTAGTCTACCTTTGTAATTCAGTTTAAAAATGACTCTGTGATTTGAAACTGCAGTCACTGTTTTCTTAATAAATTTAGTGGAATAAAACATAGTAGTTCCTTTTTAAACATTTCCCGAAGATGATTAACTACCACATAGTAACGGCTACCAGCATCAACTTTTAATAAATTTGCAGTTGTCAAATTATTTCTTACTCTTTAATACAATTCTTTTTTCAACAATTTTAACCTTTCTTAAATGATTTATTATATTCCCATATCTTCTCTTCCCATCTCTAAAGACACGACAAATTTAATAGAATTATTTTTAGAACAAAAATGATGTATGTCGAATTTTTGATTGTTGTTTTCATTTTTGGTACATTTAATGTAAACCGTTATCAAAAAAAAATATTTATAATGATGAAATTTGCGAAGAATATACTGTTTTTACGATTACAATAGTTGTTTTAATGCTCCGAATTGACGTTTTTGATAGAAAAAATATAAACATATTGATAACCCGAAATGATGTGTTTTAATAATTTTTGTTTTCTGAAATAGTAGTGATCTAGGTTCATGTGATTTATCTTCTTATTTAATTTATTTATCCGAAAATAGTAATATTCGAAAAAAATAAAATTATGGTGAGTTTTCAAAAAATGGCCCAAATTTGTAAAGCTTATATTAATTTATTATAGATATCTGAAGGTTTTTAATCATGAGGATGGCCTGGTGGCTTAGTAAATGATAAATACGTAAAGAGGTACTGTTAGATCGGCTCTTTTTTTTTATAAACAACGGCTAAAGTCGGAAAATTCCATTTTCTGCCCTCAAAATGTTTGGATTACATTTTAGAGAAAAGTTGTATTAAGGAAAGTTGTAGGCATTGAAAAGATCTTTAATTTCGTGTTTTATATGTCAAAATCGATAAACAATTTAACGAGATAATGCCGAAAAACTCCGTTTTTGTACCTTTTTATAAATGTTAATGCCTTTAACAATAATGGCCGAAAGTGACATAACACCTCGATGATGAGGCCATTATACGAAGATGGTTCGATAAGTTCTCGGCCTGATAAAGAAAACAAAAGATTTTTGAAAATGTTTTTATTTATTTTTCAACATAGTCCCCTTGTACGTCATTACATTCAGACTAACGATGTTCTAACATTTTAATACCCGTAATAATGTTCTGACCTCGTTATTTGAAGGGAATTTTCGTCCAGCGAGCCATTTTTTCAAGTTTGGGAAGAGAAGGCAATCGCTAGGAGCCAGATCCGGTAAATATGACGCATCTGGAAGCACTTCGGAAGTACTAGTATTAATTTCTGGGGAATCTTAATAGGATGATAAGATGTAACAGAGAATTAGATAGGGAATATTCGTCATTCTATACTATTTATAGTTCTGCACTCTTTGTCGGTTCAGGGAACGCATAAACTGGTCAGTTGTTAATTCATAGATACCGTTCGATGTCAGTCCTTCATTCGATATTCTAGCAGGCATGTGCGACATCCAGACAGTTGGAAAAGCATTGACGTGTGAGCAATCAAGATATTTTTGAAGATTTTACTCTGCCTGAAAAAGGGATTAAGTGAATCCTTTGGCCCTGTAGTACTCCCTTATGGTTATAGTGTTTTATGCAGCTTAATATTGTTGAATTTTTGGGTCTACTGCAATAGAATCTAAGATTAATTAATCCTCTTTTGGGGACCATTCACGCCGTTTCGTCGGTCATTTTTGACAGAAAGGTTGTTGCCTGCGAAATAACTAAAAATCTTTCTTCTCATTTTTTTCCTAGTTCTTGTTCCTGGTCACTGTTTCTGCTTCTTGTTTCCTGTTTTTGTCTGTTTTCTGTTCCTGATTGTGAAATTTTCAGGATTAGACTCCAATGCAGTAATTTACCCGTAGCTAGATCAAGGGTTACCACGGCGCTCGGATCTCAAGTTTTCTAGTTACTATATAGATTGTCAAATACTTTTATACTACATTATTTATTTTAACTTAAGCTATTGCCCAAATTTGTAATTCCTTCGGTTGGTAACGCGCACCTAAATACATTCTCTGCTATATAACCTGCGGAATTGCGTCTCAATGTGCACGATGAGCATGATGACTTCTGCGTTGGGATTTAGTTAATTAAATAACATAATTTTCATTTTCATTCTGACTCGAATGAAGGACTAATGGGTACATTCTCTATTTATTTATTCTATATCGCTAACTCAATTTATCACATTTTTTTCAATCGAAACAGTAGCAGCTGAAAACTGTCACCATGCTGTCAGTCAAATACCAAAAAAAATGCATCAAGATAGAAATAAATGAGTTTCCTCTTGTTTACATGAAAATACGATGGAGAGTAAAATTGACTTGACATGCTTATTAACCGACTTCTATATATATATATATATATATATATATATATATATATATATATATATATATATATATATATATATATATATTATGTATGTACACCGATTACTCCGGAATGGCGGCACCGATTTGTACGGAATTTTTTACGTTATGTTCAGGAAGTTGCTGCGGTGGTCCCATATTTTTTTGGACGAGATTGGTGCAGTAAAATCCAAGATGGCGCCGACAATATGGCAGCCAAAAAAATGAATTTTGTCCGATTTTTTCGAAAATGGATATGGGGGAATTTTCGGGGTCGTACACAACGAATCTGAAATTATTTTTACAAAATTCAATATTGCGGTCAAAGAAATTTAATTTTGCCCTATTTTCGCCAAAATTGATGTGGGGAAGTTTTCGAGGTCGCACATAACGAATCCAAAATATTTTTAAAAAATTATATATGGCGGATAAAATAATTAATTTTGTCCGATTTTCTCCAAAATTATTTTAAAAGATTCAATATAGCGTATCCAATATGGCGGATAAAAAATTAATTTTGTCCGATTTTTTTCCAAAACTGATATGGGGGAATTTTTGGAGTCACACATTCTTCTTCTTATTGCGCCCTCTCCTTCCGAAGGTTGGCGATCCAAATGGCAATTGTGGCTCTGGAAGCTGCAGCACGAAATATGTCTGTAGATGAGCGATCAAACCATCTCCTCAGGTCTTTCAACCATGAATTCTGGCGTCTTCCTACTGATCGTTTACCCTGAACTTTACCCTCTATAATGAGTCGAAGTAGCTCATATCTTTGACCTCTCAGCACATGACCCAAGTATTGAATTTTTCTCTCTTTAATGGCGTTTAGCAGTTCTTTTTGTTTATTCATGCGTTGGAGTACTTCGTTGTTAGTGATCCTTTGCATCCATGAAATTCGCAACATCCGCCTATATATGTACATTTCAAAAGCCTCTATTCTTTTTTCTGTTTGTGGGTCCATTGTCCAACTTTCGCATCCGTAGAGTAAGGTAGAGAAAACGTAGCATCTGACCATACGAGTTCTGAGCTCTAGACTAAGGTCTGATCTTGTAAAAAATGTTTTCATGCTCATTAGTGTTTTTCTCGCTTGTTCGATCCTCGATAAAATTTCCTTCTTCGGGTTACACTGGCTGTTGATATTAACTCCTAGATATTTCATTGATGTTACCTGTTCTATTGTTTGTCCCTTGACATGCAGACGTACATTTATTGGCGCCTTTGAAAATACCACTATTTTGGTTTTAGAGACGTTTAGATGTAAGCCGAACATTTCGCTATGATGTACTACGGAATCTATTATGCTTTGTAGCTCTTGTACGCTGTTTGCTATTAGGACGGTATCATCAGCATACCGAATGTTGTTGATCATAGTTCCGTTAAACTTGATTCCACCTTGGGCATCGTCTAGTGCTTCTTTAAATATGGACTCGGAATACAGATTAAACAGGAGCGGAGATAGCACGCAGCCCTGTCGGACTCCCCGTCTAATCCACATATCTCCGGATGTTGTTTGTTCTACTTCGACTGTTGCCGTTTGGTGCCAATAGAGTTCTGAGATAATGCGTAGGTCTTGTTCGTCGACGCCGGTTGTTCTCAGAATTTCAATCATCTTTTGATGGTTGACGCAGTCAAATGCCTTTCGATAGTCTATAAAACATGCATATACATCCACGTTCATGTCTCTGCAGCGTTGTGTCATTACATTTAGAGAGAAAAGAGCTTCTCGTGTTCCCATTCCGTTTCGAAATCCGAATTGAGTATTATCCATCTGATCTTCGCACTTCCTGTAAATTCGTGTATGGATGATTCTGAGAAAAGTTTTAAGGACATGAGACATCAGACTTATTATCCGGTAATCATCGCATTGTGAGGAATTAGGTTTTTTTGGCAGTGTTATAAATGTTGACTTTAGCCAGTCTAATGGTATTTTGCCGGAGTTGTATATGTTATTGAATAATGATGTTAACAAGTCTAGGCTTTTGCTTTCGTTGTCTGCAATTAATTTAAGTATTTCGACGTTGATTTTGTCTGGACCGGTAGCTTTACCATTTTTCTGTGCTTTTATTGCATGGCGAACTTCTTCTTTAGTTATTTCTGGGCCTTTTTCATTTATTTGACTGACTGTGGGTGGTGGAACACTGGGTCTATCATCATCGAAAAGTGTTTGAATGTATTCTTTCCATCTCTCTAGTTTATCTACTGTCCCCAGAATTACCTCGTTATTATTCCCTCTTAAAATTGTTTCTTGCCGCTTTCTGTGTATGCCTGTCATTTCTTTTACTTTCTTGTGGACGTTAAAGGTGTCATATCTTTTCTGAAGTTGTTCGATTTCTTGACATTTTGTTGACATCCAATCTTCTTTAGCTTCCCTGCACTTTTTCCTAATGATTTTATTGAGTTGCTTGTATTCTGTTGGGTTTGTTTTGTGTTTTCTTCTTTCTGTTGTTTTTTGTAAATCCAATGTCTTCTTCTTGAATATTTGTTATTTTAGTTTTTAAAGCATTCCATGTTCCTTCAATGTCCTCTCTCCGTACCGATTTCTCCATTGTTTCCATTTCTTTCTCGATCTTGAGACTAATTTCTTTCTTTTTTATGGGGTTTTTCAATTGTGCGATATCTATTTTTCTTGCTACTTTTTCCCTTTTAACTTTCAGGAATCGTTTGAGTCTAAAGTCCATTACAACTGGATTGTGGTCGCTATAAATGTCTGCTCCAGGGTAGGTCTTTACGGATTTCATATACTTCTTAAAGTTTAGGTGGAGTAGAATGAAATCAATTTGATTCCTGACAATTCTTCCTTCTCTGTCTGCAGGTGACTTCCAAGTATACAACCTTCTGGGATGCTGTTTAAAGAAGGTGTTGGCCACCAACAGGCTGTTCTCCACGCAGAATTGTACCAGTCTATCTCCTCTGTTGTTTCTTGTACCAAGACCGCATGCACCTATGTTGTCTCCCTCAGCGCCACGGCCAATTTTGGCGTTAAAGTCCCCCATGATCATCGTCATCTCTCCACTCTTTGTCAGTCGCATTATTTCATCGATGTTGTTATAAAATTCTTCGATTTCTTGATCTGACTTGTCGCTTGTCGGAGCATAAACCTGAACCACATTCAGGTCTCTATGAGTTGTTCGCAGTTTCAGTAGTGTCATTCTATCATTCAGAGGAACGAAGTCCACAACCGACTGTGCCATTCTGTCCGAAACGAGTATAGCTGTTCCATATCGATGTTCTGGGTCGGCTCCGCCTGAATAATAAATGTATCCTTGCTCTGTTTTTTGTTTTCCGGAGCCGGGCCATCTTACTTCACTCAGTCCCAGTATGTCGATTTTCAATCTTCTCATCTCAGCTTCAGTGTTTGCTAATTTTCCGGGCATGAATAAGCTGCGTACGTTCCAGGTGGCAATGCGTACTGTCTTGCCATATAACTGTATTTTGTTTCTGCTTCCTTGATTGTCAATGGTAGACGACGGGGGTATTCTTCGCACCCTCTCCCCATTTAAGGGGTGCCCCGGACTGAGGGCCATTTTTATATTTTCGTCTGCCATTTAGATTTTTGGAAGATATACTACAGTAAGGGTTCCGTTCCTTTTCTGTACCGCAGTGGGAAAACCGTTTTCGCTGCTTCAGCTACGCTTTTCCGTGTTCGGAACTATACCGCTTCGGAGTCATTCTTCTTGCGCTATAGCCCAATTTTGATGAAACTGCTGCCTTTCACCAGTGCAGCCGCCCATTCTGGGTCAGACGCAGCTCGATTGCTAGTTTTGGTCCACCCCGGGTATTTCATTTCCCCGGTACCACCTATATCTAGGAGGCATTCCCCTATCCGCCACCTGGGGAGGCGCCCGATGGAGGACTAGCAACCCCTCACGGGAGTCACACATTACGAATCTTAAATTATTATTAAAAACATTAAATATGGCAGATCCAAGATGGCGGATTAAAGATTCTACATCTCTTGATTTTTTCTAAAATCATAATTGGGGGATTTTTGTTAGTGTTCATTTCTCTGGCGGATTCAATAAATCCTAAAAATTTTACATTTTTCGATTTTCTCCAAAACTGATTTTAAATTATGAATTTAAAACTATTTTTTCAGGATTCAATATGGCGAGTCCAATATAGCAGACCAAAAATTATACATTTTTTGATTTTGTTCAAAAGTCTTTGAGGATGTAAATAGCGAATATAAAATTAGTTTAAGAAAATCTAATAAGTCAAATACAATATGACGGTCTAAAAATTTTAAATGTCCTGATTTCATTCAAAATTGGTAGAAGCGGGCTCTGAATGGTTTAGATTTAGATTAGATTAAGACGCTAAAAGTATTTTTTTGAAATTTAATATGGCGGATCGCATATGGTGGGTTGAAAATTTTACCTTATTCGCATTTTTTTAAAGTTGGTATTAGGGGGTTTTCGGGGTCGTATATTTCAAAAATTAAGTTAATTTTTTACTACTATTAGGTTGATAAGATACAATATGAGGGACTGAAAATTTTATATTTTCCGATTTTGCCTAAAATTGATATTGCGGGGTTCTTGGGGCGTATACAAATTCAATATGCACTATAAAATATATCGGGCTAAGAAATTTACGTCTCAAGTTCTTTAAATATCGTTATTGGAAGGTTTTGGGGCCTATATTACCAATCTAAAATTAATTTGAAATTTAAGATAGTGGATTTACTATGACAGACTAAATATTTGTTTTACACAATTTCACTGGTACTTTGAGAACTCTAAGAGCCGTTTTACACACACAAGAATTATAGCTAAAATTTATCTCATAATTATGTTGAAAATTTTCAAAAAACTAATTTGCTGTTTTACACATCAAAGAATTATTGTTAAAATTTTGATGAAAATTTTCAGCATAAAAATATAGAACGTGTTCTATATTTTTATGACTAAAATGCGGAAAGTGCGCAAAAATCGACGCAGAATAAAATTTGTGAATTGACAACCCGCATTAAGTAATCAACTTAATCTCAATATTTACTCATTGTTTCTTGCACAAAATATCAATTATTTTGTGATTTTTTTATTATATATGTTTGGAAACTCTCATATTTATGATATTCTAAGGTTATCCCCAGATTATATCTTCCTTTTTAACTACTGGCACGTCATGTGTTATGAAAATGCGCATGAGCAACTACAAAATTATCAACAAAATTATATTCAGATTTCTTGTACGTATCAAACAGAGTAGTATTTTATTGTAAAAATTATCTCCAAAGAATTTTCGGCACAAATTTGCTGAAAATCTTTGTTATAATTTTCGGAATAATTCTTGTGTGTGTAAAACGGCTCTAAGAAAGAATTTTTAGTGGTTCATTTGAGGGTGATTTACAACTTTGGATAAAATAGATACTTTTTTATCACCTTGAAGTCATTGCGAGGGAATCTCGATTAGTACTTAGTTCAGATAATTTATGGATATCATAATGAGTTCAAAACCACAAATCGAAAAATAAAATTTTTATAAAAAAAATTGAACCGACTTCTAACAGTGCGCTAAAAAGTGAAAAATAACTATTAACTTTTTATATGAAATTGAAATTTTTGAAGTCGGTGCCAAATTATTTCTATATGAAATAAATAACTACCAATATATATAAATTATGGTAAGAAAGCAATTATAAATAAAGTATTTTTAATCTGTTTATGAGAATCACATTTTGTCAGGTATTAGTTTGGCGCCGACTTCAAAAATTTTAATTTCGTATAAAAATTTATATTTATTTTTCACTTTTAACACACTTTTAGAAGTCGTTCAATTTTTTTTATATTAAATAATTATTTTATAAAAATATTATTTTTTGTTAAAAATTTTAATAAGTAGGAGCGTAATTTTGTGACAGTTGAGCATATTAGCTAGTTGTAAAGCGAATTCAAAGTCTTATTAATGCTTCAACGCTGTTTTCTTTTAAACAGTAATTAGTCAGTATTATTTTAAATGATATGAAGCAAAATATATTTATAAAATCACATAGCAGGAATATTTCTATAAGCTAATATTTCAAACAAAGCATAGCTTGCGTGCCTCTAACCTTTCTTTTTTTAGCTGTTGAGAAACGTAAATCGTTTTTAATTATCTTTAACTTCAAAGTTGATCTTGCTACTATTGCAATCTATACAAACAAAGCTAGAGAAATGGTAACACTAATAAAAAAAAAACTGCTGACCAGCTGAAGTGTACAATGTGCTTTTATATTTCGGCATGGCATATTCAATAAACAAGCCGGTCTAATCACGATGTTAAAGGCTAGATCTAAAATCCATCTTTAAAAGAAGATAAGGAGACGGTCCCCTAAAAAGCAAATTTGAGTCACTGTCAACCAATTTAAACTCTTAAGCTTGTCACTTACCCTATTAAACTTTCTTAAGCCATAAACAAAATTACAGCAAGTATTCTGGATTCTTTGTACGCGGTTTCTTTTAATTACATCCAAAAAAGGTCCATAAACAATATTACCGTAAGAAAATAGCAAACAGACAAGCAGTTGACATATATTTTTTGAGGGAGTCCTTCATCAACCTAGGCTCCTTCTAGAGTGATACAATTATTCCAACACCGAACTGGAGCTTCCTTCCAACATGGGGGAAATAACCTCGTTCCCAACAAATATTTATTTTATGGATAATTTGTGACCACATTATATTATTATAACACTATGCGGTGTTGTCACAGTTTCCTGCAATATTGAGATAATTTGAAAAAAATATGTTGATACTGTAACCGGCAGAAAGTGCACATTATATGGGAGAAATGTTTATCTTCGAATTTAATTAATTTACTTTATTTCGCAAAAGTTTCGCATATCCCCAAATCAAAATACGACTCATCAAATCCGGTGCAAGTCATAATATATGAGAGAGAGTCAAAAATTTGAAGAGCAAATTAGCCCTATTTTGTACCTTGGAATATATTTTTATTAAGAAAGCTTTAGACAAAAAATAAGATTTAATTGTTTTTCTTAATGACCCTGTATAAAAAGTACATAGCATCCATATAGTAAATAAATCCTATTTTTTGTTGACTTTGTTAGACAAAAATATAAATATTATATTAAATTAATCAGTCTTAGAAATAGTATGGTTTTTGAAAATAAATACAAAAAAATATTAAGTATTTTTGCTGCACACCGTATTTTATTTTTTGAGTAATCAAACAAATGTAATCTGTCTATAATTTTGCAATAAACTTTCACTCAAACCTTCATTCAAATAGAATATTTATTTTTCAAAACTCCATTTTTTAAAATCAGGTCTTAATCGTGGAATTTTGTGAATATTTTTATTATGTCTATTAAAAATATCTGCTGTCTCTCGAAAACTGTGATAATTTTCTTCATGAATTAAAACTGTTTAAATTTTTTCCTATAAAGGCAACTTTTCAGCTTCCATTTTGGCAATACAACCAAATAAATGGCGTCTATTTAATTCCTTTCTAACCGACTTCTAAAAGAAGGAGTTTCTCAATTCGTCGACTATGTATTTTTTTTATGTATGTACACCGATTACTCCAGAATGGCGGCACCGATTTGAATGAAATTTTTTACGTTATGTTCAGGAAGTTGCTGCGGTGGTCCCATATGTTTTTAAATGAAATTGATGCAGTAAAATCCAAGATGGCGCCGACAATATGGCGGGCAAAAAATTTTTTTTTGGCCGATTTTCTCCAAAATTGGTATGGGGGAATTTTCGGGGTCGAACACAACGAATATGAAATCATTTTAAAAAAATTCAATATGGCGGATTCAATATGACGGACAAAAAATTTAATTTTGTCCGATATTTTCCAAAACTGGTATGGGGGAGTTTTCCGGGTCGCATATAACGAATCTGAAATTATTGTTAAAAATTTAAATATCAAAAAATAATTTTGTCCGATTTCTTTCAAAATTGATTAGGCGGATCCAAAATGGCGGATTAATAATTCTACTTCTCTCGATTTTGTCTAAAATCAGTATGGGCGGATTTTTTTTAGTGTTAATTACGAATTTCAAATAATTTTTGAAAAACTCAATCTGGCGGATTCAATATGGCGTCCTAAAAAGTTTAACATTTTTCGATTTTCTCCAAAACTGATACAGGGGGTTCTTAAAGGTATAAATTATGAATTCAATATGGTGAATCCTATCTAGCGGACTAAAAATTTTACATTTTTCGATTTTGTTCAAAGATGGGACTGAATCGTTTTTGAGGATGTAAATAGCGAATATAAAATTATTTTAAGAAAATCTAATATGTCAGATGCAATATGACGGTCTAGAAATTTGAGATTTTCGGATTTCATCCAAAATTTGTCCTAAGGGGGCTTTGAAAGGTTTAGATGTAGATTAGATTAAGACGTTAAAATTATTTTTTTGAAATCCAATATGGCAGATCCAATATGGCAGGTTGAAAATTTTACCTTATTAGCATTTTTTTCAGATTTGGTATTAGGGAGTTTTCGGGTTGTGTTTTACAACTATTAAATTGAGAAGTTACAATATGAGGGACTGAAATTTTTATATTTTCCGATTTTGTCTAAAATTGACATTGTGGAGTTTTTGGGGCGTATACAAACTCAATATGCAGTATAAGGGCTAAGAAATTTACATCTCAAGTTGTTTAAATATCGATATTGGAAGGTTTTGGGGCCTATATTACCAATCTAAAATTAATTTGAATTTCAAGAGAGTGGAGAATTCTAAGGATCAAAGAATTTTTAATGGTTCATTTTAGTGTTTTACAACTTTGGATAAAATGGGTATTTTTTTGCCACCTTGAAATCATTGCGAGGTACCCTAATTTTGCATAGTACTTAGTTTAAATAATTTATTGATATTATAATGAATTCAAAACTAAAAATCGAAAAATAAAATTTTTATAAAAAGAAATTGATCCGACTTCTAAAAGTGCGTTAAAAAGTGAAAAATTACTATAAATTTTTATATGAAATTGAAATTTTTGCAGTCGACGCCAAATTATTTCTAAATGAAACAAATAACTACTAATATATATAAATTATGGTAAGAAAGCCATTACAAATAAAGTATTTTTAATCTGTTTATGTGAATCACATTTTGTCAGGGCCCCTATCCTCAAAAGTGTGATGTGAAAGGTGATGTGAATGGCGATGGGAATGGCGATGTGAACTTTTTGACAGTAAAATCCGTATTCTTGACAAGCCAATGTTGCCAGATATGAAAGTGTTAAAACCCGAGAATTTCAAAAATAAAATGGATGACAGATTAAATTGACTTGTCAGACCGAAAATGTCCTTAGTATATTTTGTTGCCATTTTAGGCAAAAAGTAGTTTTGGTACGTTAAATTAATCGTCCAAAGTAAAAAAAAAATACTGCTGTTGTTGTTATTTTTGTGAAGTTATTGATTGCCATTACAATATTTGTTCTTTGCCTGGATTAAATTTATTTTAAATTGACACTCTAGAACTGTTAAACAAAAATGAACTATCCAATCAGGTATTTATTGTATGAATTCACAAAGGGTCCAACCTCTTACTGCAAGATGTTCTGTCCTGACAAGTAAATTTGAAAGAAAACCTGAAACTTGAACAATGATAGTGAAACTGTTATGACCGAAACCAAAGTCCAGACAGAAGATCTCACATTCAACTTTAAATATATATATATATATATATATATATATATATATATTTTATGAAGATTTGTAGAGACTTGAAGACCAAATGTACCATAAATAAGGTTTTTATACTGAATGACCTCATTCGTTGGTCTGTAGGGTTCATATTTATATGTCTCGATAAATTATAATCATAATATTTATTTATTTGTAGTGTCGTATAGTGTTTAACACAGTTTAATTAAGTCAAGTGCTGTAGTTAACATAATTTAAATATAAAATTTGTTACTTATTTAAATAAAAGTTTCAGATAGCTTACAAATTGTGATTTCTCAAATTTATTATAAGTTGTGTCATGAAAAGAATTATGTTAGATTTAACTGTTTAAAACTAAGCTATTCGGCTGTTATGGACACAAGTATTTATGTTAAATCCATAAGCAGAACTGGCCCTAGAAAAACATTTTTAAATAGCACGCTCATACAATTGAGTTATGAACAGAATCTCCTGTAATAATTTTATATGTCTGTAATCTCAAATTTGCTTAATATTTGTCAGATATATTCCACTTTCTAAGGATATTTTATTAAAAAATTTGAAAATATCGGGGTACCACCTAATTAACGTTTCAACTGTTTATTCAGAAAATAAAATGTCTTAAAGAAACGGTTCGTCAACATATTATTTTTTTTTAATGAGAGTAATTTTAAAAAACCAAAATAAAATAAAAATTTTTAATACTATTTTATTTTTTGAAATCCGTGCGTTAAATATGTCATTTAGCGGCTGATATTTCATTTGCGCATGTTTCACCGTTCGCTTGCTTTCCACCGGGCGAACGAGGATATGAGTGATGAACATTTCAAGAATACGCGTTCGCCACCTTTTCACCGTTCACTTTACGTTCCCCAGTTCGAGGATAGGGCCCCAGGTATTAGTTCGGCTCCGACTTCAAAAATTTCAATGTCACATAAAAATGTATAGTTATTTTTCACTTTTTAGCGCACTTTTAGAAGTCGGTTCAATTTTTTTTATAAAAATTTTATATTAGATTTTATTCCTATATTAAGCAATACGTTTTTTTGCTTGCCTTTTGCAATTTGATGCAATTTTTTTAAATTGAAAAAATTACTCCAATAATGTTTACGATTTTAATTAATCTATAAAGAGTTTCTATCGAATTAGACTCTGTAGTAAATGTATTGTTGTTAACCTCAAAAACGCAACACTGCTGCGGCATTTTTCCACACTGCCTACCTTGTATTTTGACCTTGGTTCGGGTTGCGTGACTCTGAAATGACGATATTATGAATTTAAATTTTCGCTAAATTACTCGTATATAGAGTTTAAGCGGCGGTTAGAGGGTGTCGTTAGTTCGCTGTGATTTTGTTTGCAAAGTTCGTTGTGTTGTGATGCGGTGAACAAACATTTGTGCACGTAATGTTGGAATAAGTGTGATTCGGGATGGTTTTAAATGTTATCGGAATCGTATTAGTGAAGTTTGCATGGTAAACAGTTTCCGCATTAATCTGTTGTCTTCGAAATCTATTTCTAATAGAGTTTCGGAGAAACGATTGTTGCCGGAAGCGGCACTGCATGAGATTTTGGATGTTTCCTTATTGGCTTCCTGATTTCTGAAAATTTAATAATGTGCGAAATATTCCTATATATACAGGGTTGTTCACCCTATACGACACGAAATATTGCGGCCAAAATACGTGACTTTCAAAGAGTTTTACTTTTGAGAAATATGGCGGTCTAATGTAGTTTTAATTTTAAAATTATTTTCATATTATACAGGGTGTCCCAAAAGCTCTGAAAATATCAAAGTCGTATTTTTTTAAATAGAACCCCCTATATATTATTGCATTTTTGGATTCTCCGATCAAAGTAACTGCCTATTTTAATAAGGTTTATAGTACCTAAATCTTCAGGGTTTTTAAATAATTTGAATTTTGATAAAGATTTAACCTAATTTTCATGTTTTAAATACTCATGAAGTATTTCAGTTATGTACCTGAAATTCATAGTGAAGTGTAACAATAAATCATATTTTATCCCAATTATAATAACCTTGCTATATTATACAGAGTGTCCAAAAATTAAAACTAATCAAATAAGAACTTTAAGTGGCTATAATTTAATAATTTAAATAAAACGGAATACTTTCTACCCTACCAGAAAATGTATCTTCTGTCTCTCTCTCTCTCTCTCTCTCTGTTTTGATCGAAGAATCCAAAAAGGCAATAATACTTTTAAAAAAACACATCTTGGATACTTTCAGGTTAGTGCCGTATAACTCTGTATATATATATATATATATATATATATATATATATATATATATATATATATATATATATATATATATATATATTTAGTTGGTTATTTTCTTGGGAATATGGTTCATTTTATATTGAAACTACATATATAAAGTAGTCATACTTATTGTATATATATTTTTATTTTTCCGGACGTTTCGATTCTTTCGAATCTTTTTCAACTGAGGGTTTCGGCGGATTCTACAAAAATGTACATTTTTAATATTATTATATATGGAATAAGAGGTTAAAAACTTACCTTTAAGAACAGAGATTTTTCTTTTACACAAAAATTAATTACATCACAAACCACTTATAATCACACACTCTTTTGTATATTAACTTTTCAAAAGTATTTTTAAAAGTCCAGCTAGAAGAATGGACACTACATTTTTAACCCTATAACTGCCTTGACTTAACTGAATGTGGAACCCAGATGGTGTATGTTTTAGGTACTTTAAGTGGAGTAAAAAGTTTGGGTCTTTTAATTGAAATGCTATCTTTCTAAAAAAATATCGTGATTCAATTTAGAAAAATTGAAAGTGGAGAATTATTCTTATTTATTGTTTTATTTATTTTAGAAATTCCCTTATATTAGTTTATTTTAATATGTTGAAATAAATTTGATTTAGATTATTAATGTCTGTTTTATCGTTTACGGCATTCGGATTTTTTTTTATTGCGATTATTTCGTAAAATTCTCGTTTTCCTTTGTTGGTTTCAGTTTTCAAGATTTTTGTATTTTCATAATCAAAGGTGCGCTTGTGTTTCATTTCGTGTTTTTTTAGGGCTGTAATATTTTTTTTGTCATATTAATGTCCATTTAGACGATTTTTTAGATACTGACTAGTTTGGCCGATATAATTCGATGGACAATCCTTGCAGGGTATTTGGTAGACAACATTGGATTTTTTGTTTTTTGGAATGTCACTTTTTAATTTGCTGAAATTGCTTTTTAGTAAATTATGGCCCTTATGACTAGTGGTATGATAGCTGTAATTTTTCATGATAGCTGTTAAAAATTAACAGCTATCATGAAAAATTATAATTTACCATAGAATTTGAAAATAATAACCACATAAACTTCCTAGATATGACGTTGCATCACAAAAATAATACAATACTAACTGAGTGGTACATGGTCTATGTCGCTACCTCAACTACAATTTCCAACACCACATGGCGCAAAAAAAATCAGTAATAATTGGAATAGCCGATAGAGCCATCATCCTTAGTAGTCCCGAATTTAGAAACAACTGCATCAAAAAAGCAAAAGAGGTCCTTATGTCAAACTCTTACCCAAATAAACTAATTAATAAAATTTTTAAAGAAAGGCTAGAAAAATACAAACATGGAAACACTAAAACAGAAAATTTAGAAGACAATAAAACCAAAAAACAATATCTTTCCTAGCCATACATACCAAAACTTTCCGAAAACTTTCAAACTTTTTTTAAAAGACATAATATAACCACTAGTCATAAGGGCCATATTTACTAAAAAGCAATTTCAGCAAATTAAAAAGTGACATTCCAAAAAACAAAAGATTAAATGTTGTCTACCAAATACCCTGCAAGGATTGTCCATCGA
Source organism: Diaprepes abbreviatus (assembly GCA_034092305.1). Taxonomy (NCBI): domain Eukaryota; kingdom Metazoa; phylum Arthropoda; class Insecta; order Coleoptera; family Curculionidae; genus Diaprepes; species Diaprepes abbreviatus. Next base: position 2,905,902 of record JASJET010000054.1, on the reverse strand, counting down.
ATTATATCGACCAAACTAGTCAGTATCTGCAAAGTCGTCTAAATGGACATAAATATGACAAAAAAAATATTACAGCCCTAAAAAAACACCAAATGAAACACAAGCACACCTTTGATTATGAAAATACAAAAATCTTGAAAACTGAAACCAACAAAGGAAAACGAGAATTTTACGAAATGATTGCAATAAAAAAAATGCGAATGCCGTAAACGATAAACAACAGACATTAATAATCTAAATCAAATTTATTTCAACATATTAAAATAAACCAATATAAGGGAATTGCTAAAGTAAATAAAACAATAAATAAGAATAATTCTCCTCTTTCAATTCTTCTACATTGAATCACGATATTTTTTTAGAAAGATTGCATTTCAATTAAAAGACCCAAACTTTTTACGCCACTTAAAGTACCTGAAACATACACCATCTGGGTTCCACACTCAGTCAAGTCAAGGCAGTTATAGGGTTAAAAATGTAGTGTCCATTCTTCTAGCTGGACTTTTTAAAATACTTTTGAAAAGTTAATATACAAAAGAGTGTGTGATTATAAGTGGTTTGTGACGTAATTAATTTTTGTTTAAAACAAAAATCTCTGTTCTTAATGGTAAGTTTTTAACCTCTTATTCCATATATAATAATATTAAAAATGTACATTTTTGTAGAATCCACCGAAACCCTCAGTTGAAAAAGATTCGAAAGAATCGAAACGTCCTGAAAAATAAAAATATATATACAATAAGTATGACTACTTTATATATGTAGTTTAAATATATAAATATATATATATATATATATATATATATATATATATATATATATATATATATATATATATATATATATATTTCTGAAACTGACAACAATGCCGTTGCTAGGTGCTCTCTGAAATACCCATTCTAAAGTTAATGAAACCGTTTTCAATAATAAATATTCCCTCGTCTACCTCTAATAATAACGCTTGCATTGTTTTCGACATGCTACCAATGTAAGTGGAATATGAATGTGTTATTGGGGAAATGCGTTAAATTCATATTTTGCTGCAGGCACTGACCGAATTGAAAAAAATAGCAATATGAACCGACAAGTGCATAAACGAATTCCTTAATCGATGGAAAACTGTACCTAGACCAATAGTGTAGGGACCAAGGGGGTCCCAATCGCCCCTTTGATTTATATGAACTTACTCAAGTTTTTTTTTATGTATTTTGAGTTTCTGAACAAGAATTTTTTGGGTAGTGATCATAGGATTGTCATTAACAAATAATTGTTTAAATTTCAAAAATATTGTTTTTACATAACTAACTATTGGATCGTATTCTTTGAGTGATTTTAAGCATGAACACTCTGGCGGACCTCTACCCAAAAAAATTCTTGTTCGGGGGCTCAAAATACAAAAAAAATTGGGAAGGTCCATATAAATTAAAAGAGAGACTGGGACTCCCTTGGCTCCTACACTGTAACTCCTGGTATTCCTTAAATTATAATATTTTTAGGTTATCCACATTTATATCAGTCAAATAAGCATTGTGCCGGGACACCTACACAACACTATAACTTTTTGTAAACAATTAAAGGTCAAAAAATGCATTTTTTTGCACTTTTTTGCTTACCAGCAAAAACTAAAGAAATTTTTGGCCAAAATGGAATAGCCATCTTGTAGAGAATTAAAAAACCTACAAATTGTTTTTTTATCGATCTCGATATTTTTATTTGTTGCTGAGAAAAATGCAAAACAAGGTCAAAATTGTTATAATATCCAATTAACAATAACTGTTGCCAAATGCAACCTACGACTTTGTTGTTACGTAAAAAGTTGGGTCTTTTAGTGCTTAATATGTGGTAAAAATTTCAGATCGATTCATTAAATAGTTTATGCAAAATTTAATTTGTTTATCACAGGCGAGCGAATTTTGCAATAACATTCTAGCTCCATCGATGAAGGTACACTGATTCTGAGCACATCTCATGAAAGAGGAACTCTTCTTCTATGAGAAGTATTACATAGAATTGAGGAAAATTAATTTTAAATTTGTTTAAAGTTCATTAGAAAACCACTATCATTTTTACCTTATAAACAAATTAAATAACTTATTTGTTTTTGCCTTCGATCATACTCTAGATATAAACAACAATAGATTTGTCTGAAGGCTATTTATGGTCGATGGGGGAGATGCTTTTTTGATGTTTGACAGACATAAACATATTTACTTATCTTGTCTTTCAGTTTAATTGCTTGTCGTGACTTTTTTCGGTGTTTTTAAGTGTTAGAAATTACTATAAATGCGAAGTTTATAATTAATATTAACAAAAAGAGGATTTAAAAACTTATTTTTATCGGTAAATATTGTTAGATTGTTTACATATTGAAAATAACAATAATAAAAATTTAGGCAACCATATATTCATACTTTGTTTTCAGAATTGACGTACCCAGGGGTATGTTCGAAGGACGTACCGATGATACTCGTTTAAATAATGCAATTAGAAAAGGATAGCATAAAATCGGCATGTCTGTACCAAGAAATTAAATATCTACTGTTTATCAACACTTTTTGAAATATAAATAAAAATATTATTACGTTATTCAGCGTTCAAACAACCGGGCCCTAGTTCTGACATTATGCTACTTTTACAGGGGTATGTTCGAAGGTTTTTGCCGAACAAAAAATTCTATTTTCATATTTGGAAAGCTGGCATTTTTAAACGAATTTAGAAAAAAAAACAACGTAGGTCAATATGCGCCAGAGTTAACAATTTTTTTTTAATTCATTCCTAAACTGTTAATAACAATTAAGAAACGAAACTAGCGCCATTCGAAAGTTTAAGAGTTTAGGTTTAGGTGTGAGTTGTCCGGAAAATCATAACACAAAAACAAAAATTTCAGTGAAGTTTAAAAAATGTCAATTGTTTAAAAGACGACTCGGCAGGAAGATGAGTTGCTAACAAATCCGCGCGTTCAAAAAATAAGCAGCAACTTCAAACTGCTTCCATTTGCTATATCTCCGAAAGTTGTTAACGGATTTTGATGATTTTTCTTTTAATTTTTGGTATCTTTCTGCATACATTACAAATATACATACTATTTATGTATTTGTTTATAAATTAAACATTTAACTCGTTTAAACATTTTTTTCCACAAAATTTTTTCATTAAAAATCAATAATTTTTGTGCTATTTTTATTGGCAAACATGGTTATAAGTCGGGAAAATTGAATAATTATTATTGTTATAAAACATTAATATTCGTTACATTGCCTGTAAGAAAAAGCATAAGTATTGTTTTGTTGCGTTTTCTAATCACGGGTATTGTGATTAGAGCCGCGAATTAAAATTAAAATAAAAACTAACGAATGAAAATATGCTTCTTTATGATTTTTAAAACAACTTTACAGACACAACTTATATTTATGAGGTAACTCCTCTATGATTTCTTATTCTATGTTGATAATTTATAAAAGAGAAACCAGTAAAGAGCAATGAGTAAGAGTAATAGAGCGATGAGTAAAAAGTAATAGAGAGCCCTTCAACCTCATGGATCCAATTTATACTTTTCTTGTCTCCAATCGGTCATAGGCGTACTTAACAAACTAACATATCTATTTTATTAAAAACCATTGGTCAAACAACCCAGTTGTAAAGTCTACCTGATATGCGACAAAAGGGCGCCATGAATAAAGTTCTATAGTTTTTATAAAGAAAGGTTTTATGATTTTATAGGTTTGGGACTTTCCCGTTAGGTTGTTTAACAAATGTATTTATTTAGGCTATGCTTATCTAAGAATTTACTATTGGCTTGTAATTATGGCAGTGAACCATAGGCGTAACCTAAATATATTATAACTATATAGAAAAATAGTTGGGTTACAACAGTTTGCTACCGTAATATATACATGTTACAGTAATATATGATACATTGAAAAATTACTATGTATTTAAAATTTTCATATTTAAACATAGTTATAGGTTTTGAAAGTAAATTATTTTTAAAATGCCAGCTTCCTAAATATGAAAACAGAATTTTTTTATCGACAAAAACAAAAAAGTTATTTAATTTGTTTACAAGGTAAAAATGATATAGGTTTTCGAATGAAGTTTAAACAAATTTAAAATTAATTTTCTTCAATTCCATATAATACTTCTCATAGAAGAAGAGTTCCTCTTTCATGAGATGAGCTCAGAATCAGTGTACCTTCGTCGATGGAGCTAGAATGTTATTGCAAAATTCGCTCGCCTGTAATAAAGAAATTAAATTTAGCACAAACTATTTGTTGAATCGATCTGAAATTTTTACCACATATTAAGCACTAAAAGACCCAACTTTTTACGTAACAACAAAATCGTAGATTGCATATAGCGATAGTTATTGTTAATTGAATATTATAACAATTTTGACTTTGTTTTACATTTTCCTCAGCAACAAATAAAAATATTGAGATCGGTAAAAAACCAATTTGTAGGTTTTTCAATTCTCTACAAGATGTCTATTCTATTTTATCCAAATATTTCTTTAGGTTTTGCTGGTAAGCAAAAAAGTGCAAAAAATGCATTTTTCGACTTTTAATTGTTTACAAAAAGTTTATGACACAAAATTTCGCGCAGACAATATATAAGGTTTATTTCTATAGGCCTATATTACCCGAAAATCCGGGTCTCTGAATGGATGAATGAGTGTCCCCCAACTAGATCTTTTTTTCGCTTATTTGACTGAAGTAATTGATCACTCTAAATGTTGCTTCAAGCTTACCAAATTGTTTTACTTTGAATTCATAGAAACAAAAACAACTTAACTGATGATAAAGCATTGTGCTGATTTAACTCCCGAATGTAAATTATGCTTATCTAATTGAAAAATTATGCTCGACATTCGGATTTTACGAGTTGTTGAATGCTTAGCTAGCTCGCGCTCGATAGCGATAAAAAATAAAAATACGTACTGCGACAAAATATGGAAAAATATTAAAGCGGAATTAAACAGGGAGCTGTAAAATGGGAGTTACAGCTTTTGCATGTTGATTAAATTAACCTAGAAACGTTTAAAAGAGAAAGTGTTAGTAGCAAACACACACTATTATTACACTTGTCAATCTAATAATAAGCTTTATTGTTATAAAGAAATCAATCTTGTTAACAAAGCACTATGCAGAACAAAAAGTTAAAAATAAATATAAACAAAAACATATGCAACACAAGAAATTGTGACAATAAAAAATTTTAAAGACTTAGATCAATGATAACAATAAACACGTGATTAAAGTCAGTAATCAAAATAAACAGTATAAATAAACAAAAGTCTATAATTATCAAAAGAGGTACTTAAAATAAAATAAAATAAATGTCTACAAAATTAATTTAAATAAAATAAAGTAAAACAAGACAAAAATAGCCATAAAATTACATCATTATACACATTTTGAAAGCACAAACACACCCTGTTAAAAATGGTCAGCAAAATATTCTTCCAGTGAATAATACGGTCGTGTCACAAGAAAGCCCTTAAGTTTTTTCCTAAGCAATTTATCATCCACAATATGTCTATACTTTAGAGGAATTTTGTTATATATTTTAATTCCCTCAAAAATAAGAGACTGTTTAGTGAGAGTAGTCCTGGGAATGGGCAATGACAGGCCATTATTACGTGTATTATATGGGTTTGGAGTTGAATAATTTTTATATTTTTTATGAATCAGTCCCACTATTTCTAAAATGAAAATGCCTATCACTGTTAATATTTTACCTTGCATAAATAAAGGCCTACAATGCTCCTTCATTTTTACATTAAATAAATAACGCACTGCTCGCTTTTGTAACCCAATGTAAACCCTTTATTGTTAACTTAGGTTAGTTTCTAAACTAAGTCATATTTTTCTTCTTCTTTTTCAACCTATTTCTGTCTTCTCCTAAACGTATATACGTATATACAAAATTTTAAAAATTTTCCAATGTCTATTATCCGAAAAATCGATTGCGAGAGTTGTGGGACACACTGTATACAGTATAAGAGAAACATTGGCAAACAAACCATTACTTCATGAAAAATAGACTTTTGTCAGTAACAAAAATGTAACATTGGTTTTTTTGCTGGAATGAGTTCATTTCGGCATTATATACAACATATCTCGATGGTGACTCTGAAAGACCTGTATAAAAGAAATGGCGGATCAAAAATGGTCAGGATTTTCCGTTTTTTGAGTTTATCTCGAAAAGTAAAAGTTGTATCTAAAAATATTTCAAACAAAAGTTGTAGAGAATTAAAAAACCTTTCAATTCATGCAATATAAGTTGTAGGTGGAGCCACTAGTTATCGGGATATATTTTTTTTCCGACAAAATTTACGGTTTTTGTTTAAAAAAAAAATGAAGACATTTATTAACACATTACCGATTTAAAGTTTCACATAAATATGGGCATTATCATTCGTCAAATACGTCAAACCCGGAATCTGTGAATTTGTTATTTTCCGAGAAATTCGATGTTAAAGTTGAAAATTTAACCTCAATTTTCCCCTTTCCGAATTAAGATACAATGCTCAATTTTAATGGAAATTGTTTGTATTGTTTTATATTTTGAAAATCTATTAAACTTTTTTTCAATCGTGGGCCGAGAAATTTTGCAAAAACTAATTTTTGCACCAAAAAAATTGCGGTAACTTTTCACTGGATGGAGATAAAAATTTTTTAAAGCATGCATTGGATTTAGATGTATCATTTTCAATCTCAAAACAAAATTATTTTGGATGAAGAAAACGTTTTCTTTTTTCAAAAATTCATAATGACGTGGCAAATGAATATTAAGGGCTCAAATTTACAGAAGATGCTTTTCAATACTTGTACTTTACCTGTGATTTTTTTGGATCCAAGAAATACACTTCCATGCGATCTGTGAACCTTCGAAAATTGGGCCGAATCTAATCGAAAATAGCTGTTGCAGGACGCTGTCGGCGGATTACCATAGTTCTGGCTCATTATTCATTGGCGCTTCAAAGAAACTTATGCATCACAAGTAATATTTATAATATTGATGTTGTTTTATTAATTTATATGATAGTAAAAATTTGTTTAGTCATATTAATTATTAATTTGTTTATTAACAAAATTTTTACAAAAAATTATAGAGAAAATCATACAAATATTCAATTATATATTTCATATTCTACTGTTTTTTTTCCTTTATAGAATTATTATCTAACAGTTTATTAACAAAATTTTTACAAAAAATTATAAAGAAAATCATACAAATATTCAATTATATATTACATATATATATATATATATATATATATATATATATATATATATATATATATATATATATATATATATGTTTTTTCCTTTATATTATTATTATCTAACAGTTTATTAACAAAATTTTTACAAAAAATTATAGAGAAAATCATACAAATATTCAATAGGCATGATGTAACGAAGAATCACTGAAATTATGACTTGAAGTAATTATATAGGGTAGACAGATTCCAAAAAACACATTTATTTTTAGATTACAAGTGAGATTATATTTATTTTAGTAAAAATAGAAACACGAAATATGGAAATCGGCCATATTAGATCGAACACCAATCAGAAGCGCATGACGTCACGCTTTCGTAAACTTCACATCTGTCATAATTGTTTATCGCCTTTATCCGTCGAATTTGTCTTTATTTGCATCTTTAATTAGATATTTTGTAGATAAAACTATCAAGTGTGTCAGTTTCCTGCTATCAAAAGTAGAACGTCATGGAACAAGGATTTGTCAAGGCCAATAGCTCAAATTTGCCAAGAGGTTAACTGGTGCACTGTTTTTTCAGTCTGGGCAGTTTTACTTCTGAATTTGTATAATATATATACTTGTACTGATTTATCAGCTGATTTCGGAAATTGGTAGGTGCTTCTAGATCTTCAATTGTGTGTAAAGCTAAAAAATAAAAATAAGTACTTGTGAACAAACTGTAACTATCTACACATTATTATGTACTATAATTTTTGCAACAGACTATAATAATATTATAACCTTGCAACCGCGCGAACCGTCCGAAAGTTTGTAGGAAGTGCAGAAGACCACGCCACCTAGGACCCGATAACACGGAAAGGGTCCCCACAGAGCTTCATACTTTTGGTGTCTTTGCATACCTGGTATGAGTGAATAATCCCTGGAGGGAGTGCGAAGCCGTTTGGCTTGTAAGTCTAAATAATAATAATAATAGGTACCACAAAGATTGTTTGAAATCATAACTACCTATAATTATGATTAACCCGGCTAACAGCAAAGATATACACTTGAATTCAATAAAACAGGTTACCGGTATAAAAAAGCAATGGGTACGTACCTGAACTTTCTGATGAAGTGCCTGTGAGTTCTAAATGTTCTGTAGGTGGTTTTATTTGTGCTACATCTTTGTCACTTTATTCAATTAGATACCTTCTTTGTTTTTTGAGAACATAGAGACGCTCAGCGGTGTCAGAAGTTTGTTTGCTTCTGCCTGGTTAGCATTCAAATTTTGTGGGTATACACCCTGACTTTATGCGCACTTGTAAAACTGAACCCATTACATGGTACTGTATATAATTTTCCATATCATTTGGTAACTGGAAAATGAAAAAAACTTTTAATTAGGAACTTTAAAAATAATACAGTAATAAAGAAATGAAACCTAACCTCAAACGGGATCGACAGTGTTATTGACAAATATTTACCTTACATATATTTTGTTTGCGAGCTTCGCCCCTTATTTATATAAAATAAATACTTACATCCAAACGATCTTCGCAGAAATAAATCACTGAATTAACAGATACAGAAGCTGGGTCTTGCCTTGCAAGATTTAGCCACGTATTTCTGATATTTTTCTTCATTGGCACGTTATTAAATAACTTATTTGGAGTTTTTATCGATGTATTATTACATGGAGGAACTACACACCATCGATATACATTAGAATTCATGATTATCGCACAAAATAATGGAAAATATGAATCAAAACAAGCAATAAGATACAACTTGTCAAGTGTTTACGAAAGGGTGACGTCACAGACGGACGCTATTACTATTCTAGCGTTTTGGTGCAAAATTTAAATTGTATTTTAAAAAGGTCAATTTTTCCTTCAAAACATAATTTTTTTGCGGAAATAAGATTTATTTTGTATATAGTAGGTGCGTAAGAACATCGTGGAATATTTTTCCAAAATCAGTCATCATGCCTATTATATATTACATATTATACTGTTTTTTCCTTTATATTATTATTATTACCTAATAGTTTCAACAAAATTTTTACGAAAATTTCAGAAATTTCTGAAATGTACAGATTTGTGTAAGCACTGTGATGCACAGTGCGATAATTGCTCTGAAAATTTTATTTCCTGCGATTTAAAAAACGATGATGACAATTCAGAGGAAATTAAATATGTGTGAGAATGATTTTGACTATGAAAATGTTAATAATGATGATCAGAATGATATTTACAATGAAATTGAGAATAATGATGAAAATGGTATTTGCGATGTAAGTGAGAGTAATAATTGCGATGATGAAACGGACGCCGATTGCATAGAAGCAATAGAAAAAAAAGCAAGATAAATGTATAATTGATATATTGTATTTGTATGATTTTCGCACGTAATTTTAATGTATTATTAAATATTTATATGGGGTATTATATATTATTATTATATTTTTATATGATTTGCTTATAGAAATTTTTGTAAAACTTTTGTTAATAAACTATTAGGTTATAATAATATAAAGAAAAAAAAACAGTATAATATATAATATATAATTGAATATTTGTATGATTTTCTCTATAATTTTTTGTAAAAATTTTATTAATAAACTGTTAGATAATAATAATATAAAGGAAAAAAACAGTAGAATATGTAATATATAATAAAATATTTGTATGATTTTATCTATAATTTTTTGTAAAAATTTTGTTAATAAACAAATTTATAATTAATATGACTAAACAAATTGTTATTATCATATAAATTAATGAAACAACATCAGTATTATAAATATTACTTGTGATGCATAAATTTCCTTGAAGCGCCATTGAATAACGCGCCTTAACTATGGCAACCCGCCGACAGCGGCCTGCAGCAGCTATTTCAATTAGATTCGGCCCAATTTTCGAAGAATCACAGATCGTATGAAAGTGTATTTCTTGGATCCAAAAAATTCACAGGTAAAGTACAAGTATTAAAAAGCATCTTCTGCAAATTTGAGCCCTTAATATTCATTTGCCACGCCATTATGAATTAAAAAAAAAAGTTTTATTCACCCAAAATTAATTTTTTTTTGAGATCGGAAATGATACATCTAAATCCAATGCATGCATTAAAAAATTTTTATCTCCATCCGGTGAAAAGTTATCGCAATTTTTTTGGTGCAAAAAATGGTTTTTGAAAAATTTCTCAGCCCTCGATTGAAAAAAAAATTTTTTTAATAGATCTTCAAAATATAACACAATACAAACAATTTCCATTAAAATTGAGCATTGTATCTTAATTAGGAAAGCGTAAAATTGAGGTAGAATTTTCAATTTTGACATCGAATTTCTCGGAAAATAAAAAACTCACAGATTCCGAGTTTGACATACTTTTTTTAGAATGATAATACCTATATTTATGTTAAATTTTAAATCAGTAATTTGTTAATAAATGTGTTTTTTATATATAAAACAAAAACCGTAAATTTTGTCGAAAAAAAAACATATCTCGATAACTAGTTGCGCCACCTATAATTTGTATTACATGAATCGATAGGTTTTTTAATTCTCTACAACTCTTGTTTGAAACATTACAACTTTTACTTTTCGAGATAAACTCAAAAAACCGAAAATCGTGACCATTTTTGGTCCGCCATTTTTTTTGCACAGGTCTTTCAGAGTTACCATCGAGATATGTTTTATAGGATGCCGAAATGAACACATTCCAGCAAAGAAATCAATGTTACATTTTTGTTAACAAAATAGCTTTTTTTTGATCTAATTTCCATGGAGTACATTACTAATATAATACCATGATTTCGTAGTCACTTAAAATATATTTTCACTCATGGTAATCACAGCACTTCGCTGGAACTTGATATACAGTGTGTTCCGGTTCAATATTACCCCTTAATGCTCCGTAGAATGCTTTTCTAAATATGCTAAAATATTGCTTGCATGTATTTAACTTTAAACTACACATTTTAAATTTTCAAAAGTAATAAACTATGAGCTAAATGCATGATGCGAATGACGTAAAAACTGCCATCTAATTAATTTTATAATTACAAGTTTTCCGTGAATTAAACTGAAATGAACTAAATTTTAAATAATAAATTTCCAATTAACTCTATTTCGCAGTTAGTTGAAAAGCTGATAAAACAGATCAAATAAGAAATGATCGTCATAAAGTATAAAATTATGAAAATATTTGTATTTGATGTTTTAGGATTGTTCATAAATTTTATTCTTGCTATTGTTATCTAATGGGATATTTTTTTAATGCGAGAGGGAGAATAAGGGAAAAAGAGATATACCAAATATAAACTTAGAACACAGAAAGAGATGTCGTGTAAAATGAGCAGAAAATTGTATTTTTAATTAAAACCTACTTACTGAATCTGTGGAATAATTTTTAATGAATTCTTACCCTATATACAGGGCGATTCTCTGAAACTTTATCGATCGATTGCGGAAAAACTATAATTAGAAAACATGTGAAAATTTGAATGTATACTAACGTGCGTGGAGACAGCTGGCTAAAATATTTTCAAGATGGCCGCACTTCCAGTTATACCGGAAGAAGATTCAACTTGCTTAATTTAAATGGAATTCTCTATATATTATTGCATTTTTGATTTCTACGTATATATTTCACGTATAATGTTCTATATATAATTACTAATAAAGTATTACAAAGAAGGTATAATACCTGACTATTGCAGAATATCAGAAGAACAGCAAGGTTTCCGCAAAAACAGATCTACAGTAGATGCCATATTCATCGTAAGACAGATAGCAGAGAAATCTATTGAATTTACTAAGCCGGCTTTTATGTGCTTTATAGATCTCACTATAGCCTTTGATAGGGTGAGACTGGATGATATTCTGCAAATAATGTGAATTAAAGGCATCCCAAACAATTTAATTAACATAGTTGAACAGCTAAACTCCAACACCACAACACAAATCTCAGTAAGCGGCAACCTAACTAAGGATGTACCGATAGCGTCGGGCATACGACAGGGGGACTCTCTGAGTCCATTACTGTTTAACATAGTAATGGACCAAATAATTGAGAAGGTCAAAAGAGCGGCACCAGGGTACAGAATGAATACCGGGGAAATAACAATAATATGTTAAGCTGATGACGCCGTCATAGTCTCGGAAAATGAAGACGATCTCCAAAGACTTCTATTTGCATTCCCCACCCTAAGCAAGCAATTCAACATGAAAATATCCATCGATAAAACTAAGTCAATTGTAATAAGCAAAGTGCCCTTAAGATGCAAACTAGTAGTGGATGACAAACCAATAGAACAACTCATGACCTTTAATTACTTAGGAGTTGAGATATCCGCAAACCAAGACAGAACAAGAGAAGTAAGAAACCAAGTAAACAAGGCAAATAGAATCTCAGGAAGCCTGGCGGATATAATATGGCACAACACATACATGAGCAAGGACGCAAAAACAAAAATCTACAAGACCTGTATTCGACCGATAATGACGTACGCAATAGAGACGAGAACTGACAACACAAAAACAAAATCAATTCTAAGAACTGCCGAAATGAAAGTACTAAGAAGAATATCGGGATACACATTAAGAGATCACATACGCAACTCAACAATACGCGAGGAACATGGAATGCAGGATATAGTAAGATGGGGACGGAAGCGCAGAAGAGCCTGGAATGAGCACGTAGGAAGAATGGTGCAAAATAGGATAGCGAGAATCGTCCGAGATGGATCACCGGAAACCAGAAGACCAATAGGTAGACCACCTAAAAGATGGAGAGAGTCCTGGATTTCAACATCAAATGAAATGAATAATTGAGTTGGAAAAACCAGGCTGTAAGCCTATAACAAGAGGAAGAAGAAGAAGAAAGAAGATATAAAGACAGGGAAATATTCAAAATATAGACTGGTACAACCAACACTTTGTATATCGTGTCTAAATAATTTGAGACACTAGACAGACATGTCATCTATTGAACTATTCTGAATTGCCTTCTGTAAAGCTAGTAGAGCCAGATTGTTTGGCAATGTTAGGATAAAGCATCAACAGAAAAAGACGTCTGCACTGTAATAATTAAAACAGGGCCATCAAATTTTAACAATCGCTTATATAATCATCTATCTATATAAACACAAAGCGGCGTTAGTCTGACTGAGTTATAAGAATGTACAGCCCAAAGTAATCAAATTAGAAGCACATTTTAGAGAAACGTGGCTAACACAGTATATGCACCCCCAAAGAAAGGATTTTGGAAATTTTTACTGAAAAATATTTATATATATATATATATATATATATATATATATATATATATTATATATATATATATATATATATATATATATATATATATATATATATACTTAAGAGTCACCGTTTTGACCATATTTAAATTTTTATGTCAAAAATGACGCTTGCGGACTAAAACTTAACTATAAATTTTTCCTATAAGAAAGTTTTTATTGACTTATAGAATTTTTACAATAGAAAAATGTTGAATTGCCAATATTTTGAAAACTACAAATTTTTGAGACAATTTTAAACAAAGTTACCCTTAGTTTTAATGCTTAATATGATAAAATTATAAAAATAGATGCTTTCTATTTGAAAAAATTGATTCTTGGCCATTTTTTAAATATAATTTTTATTCTTCTTTTTTGACCACTCTTTTCTAATAATTTTTAAAATATCATAAAAAGACCAATAAAGTCGATCTTCATATACGAGAAAACTAACCCATATTAAATAATAAAGGCTTTCTTATAGGAAAAATTTATAGTTAAGTTTTGGTCCGCACACGTCATTTTTGATATAAAAATTTAAATATGTCCAAAACCGTGAGACTTAAGTACAGAACACTATGCATAAAATATGTCTAGAATTTAACGTAGAAATCGAAAATGCAATAATATATAGGGTGTTCTAATTAAAATAAGCAAGTTGACATCTACTTGCGGTATAATCGGAAGTGTCGCCATCTTGAAAATATTTTAGCCGGCTGTCCCCCATGCACGTTAGTATACTGTCATATTTTCAGATTCTTCCTAATTATAGTTTTCTCACAGTTGATCGATAAATTTTCCAGAGTATCACCTTGTATTGTAGGATTATTTTTTAAATGAAGCAATGAAACAATCTTCCTGCTGTCCGAAATTGGATTCACGTAAAAGTCAGTTTTTGTATTAAAAATCATTAGATATTTGAAAAAAGGCATTTTTCTCACTAACTAAAATACCTCGTTATTACAATCAGAACATTTGCAAAGGACTGAGCCTTCATAACTACCTGTTTGAAATTACGTGCTGAAAGTAATTAACCCCTTAATCTTTTTACGCTTCGCCGATAGCATGTTATCTAGTCAGAGAACAATAAAACAGACAACTTAGATTATCCCTAAGATAACCCTAAAAAGATTTTCTGAAACAAGTAAAATTTGTTTCTTATAAAATATTTTTACTTATGTCTTGAATATTTCTAATTAGCTACAATTAATAAAATGAAGCTTAACCACACGCTTCGCATGTTCACAATTTTCTGTTGGGATATTTTTCATTAGATTGAACACAACCTAATTTTTAGTGTCTAGACAGTGATGGCGGAGTCAAGAGTATGAGGAAATAATTAACAGCAATAAAAATATATTTATAAGCAACATTTTTAACAAGAATTATGCATGTACTTTTTTATTAAATCAAATTTAAAATTTTTTCTATTACAAACATAAGTACAAAAAGATTTATCGAAAAAATCTTCGTAACCAAACTATAAATGCAAATCTGGCAATGTTGTGATTATGTTACATTTACATTACACGTGTTACATCACACACGCAAGCCAAAAACAATGTTTCAAAAACGTTACAACGATGTTACCGTCCACGTTCACGATGCACATTAAAAAGAAATGTACGAGAAGTTGAAAAATGGTTATACAAGCTAACAGTTCGAAGAAAAAAATGGATAAAAAGTCTTCCAGTGACGCTGAAACGACGGAGAATATTAATATTATTAAGAAAATTATTGACGATTTTGAAAGTCAAACTAAAAGTGAGAAAAAATGTAAGAAAAGATACAGAAAGATTATTAGTAACAGTGATAGTACTTTGAATCATAATGATTGCAGGTAAGTAAGTTATTTTCTCTTAAATAATGTTTATCAAGAGTTATACATAAAAATCTCATTTAATAATGATTAATATAACGTTACAAAAATGTTTTAGGCATCCCAAACGATCGCAAGTATCTCCCAAACCCCCTCAAAGCCTCAGAGGTAGCCTCATCTACAGATTAAACAACTCCTCCCCGAATTACTACGATCCATGGAAAGAATACGAGGCCATCGCATCTGATAAAACATCGACTGGTAATAATGTTTATATAAATTTTATGGAGAATTGCGAAAGTGAGAATACTGAAGGAAACAGATTTGCTCCTGAAGGAAGAAAAGGGTAAGTATGAAGATATGAATTTAATTTTTCATAAAATCTTTTAACTGATATTATTTTTTCACTCTACCTCAGGTACTTCACTGACAAATTCTACGAAAATTACTCGAGCCATACCGGCGGCCTCGATAAGAAAAATTTCACAGGAAAACTTGCAGGGAATAATGAAAATACGAAATTCCATTCGGAAGGAGGAAGGAAATCTCAAAGACGGAGTATCTGGGGTGGTAAAAGGACTAGTCAGGATCCGGCGGGCGGGATTCTCGATGAAATCAGCAAATTTGTTGATGACAAAAAGCATCAGGAGAGGGTTAATCAGAATGTCAGAGAGGTTTGTGCAATAAGCCACCGTTTTACGAAGTGTAAATTGTTCTCTTAATCCAATTAAAATTATGTTTTTTAGTATTTTAAGAATTGCTATTATTACACATTAAAAATATTCTGTTTGATATCACTGGATATACCATCAAAAAATCAAAGATAGTACGAAGAGAATGCAAAATGAAATGTATGATTTGTAAATTTTCCGATATTGTCAATTTTACTGAAATGAATATATTTTGATTTGCAAGGCCTTAATGAACCCAACGTTAAAATTTTCCTGCAAAATATACATATTTGGTTTTTAGTAGTGGTAGTAGGGGGTGTCCCATTTTCGACACTTTTAAGGGGTATTGGAGTTATTATCAAAGATATAGTGTTGCAATTTTCACTTTAGTTTCCTACTTTTTAACGAAACGAAAGATTCTTGTGTCAAATTTGTCATGGCCCTCTTAGTTTTTAATCCACTAGGTGATTTTGAAAATTTTCGTTTTTTAGGCACATCTCCATTATGGTTTAATCTATCAAAAAGATAAAGATTGATTTTTGGAGAATTTTTTGCGTACAGTTCAGTGGTGCAGTCAGCTTTATTCAAAAACGATTAGTTTTTGAGATATTAATTAAACTTATGATTTTTTAAATAGGACACCCTGTATATTATTTAAGATATTGATTAGGTATGATTTAGGCTTTTCAAAAATATATTATATGTTTATTTTATTTTTGAGAAACAAGGTGAAAATTCGATATTTTCAATAATTTACTTTATTTGTAACAATAAGCCACGGCCAATTTATCAGAAACAAAAACATAATTTTGACAATAATAATTATATCAAAGATTAGACACTTTAAAAGTTAATTTTAATACTTCTCTATATCCTCAATTGTAAACATCTAATTATTATTAAATTTTTTACTTTAAACAACACTGTTATTATAAAACCTGTTAAAATTAAACACGTTATATATTTTTGATACACCTAAACTATACTTAATCAATATCTAAAATGATATATAGGGTGTCCTATATAGAAAAAACTCACTGCGTCACTGAACTCTACGTAAAAAACTCTATAAAAATCAGTCTTTACCTATTTGATAAATTAACGCATAACAGAAATACGAAAAATTTTCAAAATCACCCTGTAGATTAAAAACTGGAAGTGCCACGACAAATTCGACAACAACATATTTAGTTTCGTTAAAAAGTAGGACAATAAAGTTTTTCACGTAACACTATATCTTCGATACTAACTCTAATACCCCCTAGAAGTATGAAAAATGGGACATCCTGTACACACATATGTGGACAATTAGTAAGTGTACGAGTTTATAAATAAAAAACGTCCTTTGTCAAGTAGTTTCGCTGCGTTAAAACGTATGATGATGAATATTCTTCCCTAAGACTCCGAATAAGGTCATACCTCCGAAAATAACACTTTGAACTTTATTCAGATCCCAAATCTGACAACAAAAAATGACACTGATTTGTCAAAATTAGATCAAATTTTGAACTTTGCTTCAAATCTACCGAAAATCTCATATTTAATTACATCATTACACAAGAATTTTTAATTTATTTTGATGGCTGCAATACACACTCAACAAAAACAGTTATTAACATTTTACTTACCAGGATTCTTAATACTTTGATTAGAAATTACTGCAGCAGAGAAAATAACTGATTAATTATTAACACCTCCCATAACATTGTTCGCTTAAAAAACTGCAATAAAACATTTTGGCCAAAGTAATGTTTAAAATATTTAAATAAAATTCGTCAGTAAATTTAAAAGTAAATACAAACATACATCCAACAAAATGTATAAATTTTAAGCCTTCGGGTGATGACGCTATAAATTAGTACTGCGTCCTTGTATTGCAGGAGTTGTTGGTAATTCCCCCAGTTCTAAGTGTTTTTGAGTACTTATTTCGAGTTATATTGTTCTTCAAATCGAAGCTTTTCTTATGTATTTGAGGCCAGGCGTGGATCTAAGGGGGGCGGTGGGGGCGATCCCCCTCCAAGAGCTTTGACTTCAGGAAAATAGACCCGATTTTGCCTCTTGTACTTATAGTTTATTCAAGAACTGGAGAGAGTAATAAATCATTTTTTAACCTTTTTTTTCTTAACAAACTACCTGTGTTCTTTAGTCCGGTGTCTCTGGCAAAATCTGTTAGACACATATATTTTTCATAGGAATGGGTTTGAAATTTTATAATCAGAAATATATATTTGAATGTATGAGGAGTTACAGTATTTTAATCCTTGTCATAGGCGTCGGAAGGAGGTTTATTTTATCACTAAGTATTTATGGCTTAGAATATTATTTCGGTAATAAACTTAAAATATAAAGTTTTTATAATATTATTTTATTTCGTATGATTTCTTAATAATTCACATACATTAGAAAATATAGATAATTTTGACATATTTAACACAAATCACAACTGTATTTTTATTGATTTCAATTTTAGCATAGAAACCGTTTTAGGCTCATTCAGACTAAAACGTGGCCTTTTTCTCTCCAAAAATTCTAAGCTATAATTTGAATACTTACAAAATACCCATTGTCAAAAATACAAGAAGTTAAGCATATATATAAAAAAATAAATTCGTCCATATAATATTAAAATTTTTTTGGGGCTATCGGTCATTTTATTATTAATTAAAAACATTTTTAAGTCATTTGACGTTTCAGTTTATTTATTTCTTAAACCATCTGCAGAATTACAATTAAACACTAAAAAGGGATTCAAATGTAATTAATTTAATAAATTGTGTTTACGTTGGTAAACATTACGTGTTTAATTCCTAATCAAAGTCAGTGAAGCTAACTTCGCTCAAATTAATTATAATTGGTTCCTCTATCTCACCGATCATGAGATCAAGTCTCCACATTTTCTTTTATTCTTTTATTATATGGACTTTCCCCAATTTTCTGCAGTAGCTTTATTCAAAAAATCTTTCAAAAGTTGTATGTACAACTCCTGTTATTGCAGTTTACATCTCTTCTTCCAACGAGGTTTTTCGTCTGCCTGTGATCAAATGTGGCTTGGGAGTACTAACAATTGCAGTCGTTTTTTCTCCTTCAGTATTCGGTACATAGCAGATTTTCCAACTCCTGTCATGTTGGAACACATCTCAATAAAGCTTTTAACATTATTGTCTAGATATTGATATCTTAAGGCATCATAAACATTCATCGTAATAAGTTATTCGTTGAGGAAAAAATGCCCTGGTTTAACGATTTTGAAATAAATATAGATCTCAGTAATATCAAATAATATATAAAAACAAGCACAAACAAGATAAATCACTAAGAACACACTGTAAGGTGTGCTTTGCTCACTGACAGAAATTAAATTGAACTATCAGAAATTTTATTGTTGCAGTAAATTTATAAAAGCTTATAATATTTAAATATAATTAAATATAATTAGATTTACGGCAGTCTTCAGTTCCCTGCGGCACTGGAACAGGTACTCTGGAAGTTTCGATAACAGTTTTATTACTCTCTCTAGTTCTTGAATAGAGTATATGAATATGTATGCTTGCGATCGCCCCTCTCCTTCCCAAGACCTTTGAGTTCAGGAAAATAGAACCGATTTTGTCTTTTATATTAGGAATGTGTATGCTGCTGGCATCCTCCCCCCCCCCTATCGGCAACTTGTTTTTTCTTGTGATCGCCCCCCACCTCTCCAAGAGCTTCAAATTCAGAAAAATAGACCAGATCCTGCCTTTTACACTAGAAATGGGAATGTTGCTGGAGTCTCCCCCCCCCCCCGTCGACAATTTGCTTTCGCTTGCCATACTGTACTTTTGTGATATCACCGCTCCCCCTCCCCCCAAAGAGAGAGGCTTGATCCGCCCCTGCTTGAAGCTAGATTTTCTTGTCATATGTGGCAGAAAAAATGCTAGTATTTCTGGGAAAACGCAAACCGACATAAACTACGCCTATGGTGCCCCCAGGTCTACATGTTTAATACAGTTTTGCCTGTGCAATTCTAGGTTGTCAGGTTTAGTTGCGCATAAAATTAAACAAACAAGGGAACATATTCCGCTATTACAAGATGACAAATCTCTGCTTTTTTAAATTGTACTTCATATATCAGTTCATGTTTTATTTTTAGAAAAATAACTACATTCCTTTGGATAATAGAAACAAGCAATTATCTTTCTTACGTTATACTCTTCAAATTGTTATTTTCCGCATATTTCACAAGGCAATTTTATTCATAGATGACATCAACATATATTTTTTATTATCTCCATTGCTTGGAAATAATTTTAAACTAGCACCGTAAATGTTTATGTGTGCTGATGTTATTCATCTAATAGGCAGATATGCAGTTTTTCCGCAGATTGAGTTACTAAGATCAAAAAATTTGATATCATTGACCTCCAGAAAAAAAATTTTTGTTTGTAAAATATACCACGAGGAAATAAAATCTGAAATAAATCCATTACATAGCCACACAAAACAAATTCTGATACCTGAGGTTCTGACTATGTTTACTATATGTTTTCGAGGTCCCTGAATCCGGATCGTGGTTCATTAAACCCCATCACTTCAGGTGTTGCCGTAATCTTTAAAAAACTCCAAAATTAAGACTATTAAGCATTATTGAATGTTTTTAACCCAAACTCAATGCTGGTAAACTCCTAATAACCCCATGAAATACATGAACTGATACTGAAATCATTCACTCAATCTCTCGTAGAGGGACTTGTAGTCACCTCAGTTTCTTAAAACTAGAGTTATTGAGCTCCATGATCCAATAACCCTATAACCCCATGAATCAATGACTCTATAACCCCATAAACATGTTACTGAAATCATTACACTCATTCTTCCATAGCTGAAGAATATTTTTGGCTTCTCTGATTAAAATAAGTGCTTATTTTAATAAGGTTTATAGTACCTAAACCTTCAAGGTTTTTAAATAATTTGAATTTATATATATATATATATATATATATATATATATATATATATATATATATATATATATATATATATACACAAAATAAATTGCGATCAGTAAATGCAAGCTTCGTTCCAATCATCATCATCATCATCACGGAGGAATCCGTGAAAGCCGCATAAACAACGCGAAGCTCTAATATTATAAGAGCCTTCGCACGTACTTTATTTTCATCATCTTGTTTGGCATCCAGTATACTTAAATAATTTTGAATACATGTATAGTAAGAATTTTACTCGATTTTGGGCAGTAAATTACTGTTTACAAATTTCGTGGTCCCTTGAACAAATTAACAATGCCGACCTTTACAACGCTTTGATGTGTCACAGAGGACTAAAACGGGTTAACAGGGTTCAACGTACAAATTCACAAAATTAGTAGAATGTACAATGAATAATACAGAGGCGGCATTATGTTTCAAGGCGGATTAAGTTGATTCAGTCAGTTAAACATGGTGCGTCAGTGTTCAGTTTCTTTTTTATGCAAATCTTCAATTAAAAAGATGAAAAAGGTGGTCTAATCACACTCATTCCACTCATTCATTGATATGTTACAATGTCATAAACTTTAGTTTTTAATATTGCCCATAACAACAATACGGATTCATGATAACAAGACCCCTTTTTTCGTTTTAAGCCGAGCTATAGACTATAGGCATTTAAATTCATTAACAATACGACATCGATCCCCATTTAACTAACATCTCATTCTTAAAATCACCCTAGACGTTCATTAAATCACTCTTAAAATTCCGCCCGTCGACACTCTCACCGCAACCAAGGTAAAGCCTCGATAAGCCCCCAAATATTTTATTTATGACCCATATTCCCTTCTTCCCTTTACAACTCTTCTCGTCTAATTCAATACGAAACACAATCATCTTGAGTTACAGTCTTACAGCATCAAACATCGTTTCGCGGCTCCCGCCATTCGTCCGCGCCCTCTGGGCATGCGTTCGATTCATCCCGTTCGCATCCCGAGTTGATCGTATTATTGCCTCAGTCGAAATCGAGGCGGCAATCGCGAGAAAAGCGTAACGGCGTGTTGCCCCAATTCGGTATTCTGTCAATGAAAATGAGGCGAATATCCGTCTAAAACCCCTTTTCTGGGGAGGGGGGCAGAGGATGAAAGGCTGATTTTAGTGAAACATATCGAAGTATTTTAGGAAAAAAGGCTGGTTTTAAGTCAGGGTAACGGTGGATTCCGGATGGAAATGATGCTGTGAGGTTCCTGAGCGTGGCTGTGAGGTGGTAAAATATAGTTTAAAGACTACCGCTGAGATGATTTTCGTCCTTTTACATTTTCATTTATATATTTTATAGTATTACGCTCTTTAAAGGTTGTAATACAAAATAACATTTATTATTTTATCACCAAAAAAAAAATATGATATATTTTACCCACACATCACACTAAGTGACATTAGGAGAGGTAAATATTGATTTGGGTAAAAATAATTTATTGCTGTCGAATTTACATGGCATTTTTTCCAAAGGGTGTTTAACAATAAGCAGGTGTAAAATTATTACGTTAAGGGAAATAAGTTTTAAATTATTCATCTGCAGACAAAGAAATAAAATATCACTTTGGGTAAGCGATTGGGAATAAAAAGCTATGTGGACCAATTTTTAAAACTTTCTTTTTATTACTAGAGTTGTTTGTTAAGAAATATTGATATAGAAAAGAACAAAATTGCTAAATGCGTTTTAAACAGGCATTATGTTACATTTCCGGAACAGTTACCGATATTGTTAGTTTTTGCTTTTAATTTTGCCCCAAGTTTGTCTTGGAGGTATATACAGACAGACATAATAAAATCACACATGTTTGTATTGGTTACGCCCTAAAAGAGTAACAAAGCGAGCCTAGCAAAATTTTAAATGTTATCATCTATAAAGAAAAATAATTTTCTACTGAAACGCGAATATATATATATATATATATATATATATATATATATATATATATATATATATATATATATATATATGTATATATATATATATATATATATATATATATATATATATAATTTTTCTTTATTTTGTCTTTTCTTGGGTTTAGGTTCTATATTTAACAAAAAATACAAAAGAATTGACGTTTCGCCCTTTATTTAAGGCATTTTCAAAATTTTCTTTTCCTAAAAATATTTTTATACAATTATCACTCACATATCTATAATTTTAAAAAGTAAACAAGACATTTCAAAACAGTATTCAAATTTTTAAAAATATTTAATTTTACCGGTACACACCTTGACATTTTGTTATTCTATTACTAAATAAAATTTAATCTTTACAACGTCTACTGAGGATACATGGAATGCGAATGTGTTTTATTTTTTTTATATTTTACAATGCACAAAAAAAACAAATAAGGTATACGTTTAGTTTTATGTTTAAGAGGATATTCAATTTTTGATTTTTATTTGACAAGATCGAATACTTAATATTTTTGTTTAAATTAGGCTTGTGTAAATGTGGCTCAAACTTCCCATATCTGTTCTGTCATTAACAGTCTCCAGAATTCCGACCAAAAATACTGCAAAAAGTAAAAAATACACTAATAAATAATAATTTCAACAAAATAAAAAGGCTATCACCAAAATAATTGACAAACGAACATATAAGTTTTATAATAAAGTAAAAACAAAAAACATAGAACATAAACAGCAAAAATATGTAACATTAAATTACACTAGTGAGCTGTCATAAAAAATAAAATACATTTAAAAAAAAACACGATATTATCGTATGCCACAAGTCACATAATAAATTAAATACATTATTCACAAATTTAAAAAGTAAAACTCCTCTAATGAACAAATCAAATATAATATATTCGGTCCCTTGCACAAATTGTCCCAAAAAATATATAGGCATGACGAGCCAATTACTGAAGAACAGATTAAATGGTCATAAATAAACGAAAAACGCCTCAACAGCATTAAACAAACACACACAGGACAAAAAACATACTTTTGATTATACCATAATAAAAAACAAAGATATGAATTAGCAAAAATTAAAGATAAAGGAAATGATTGAAATTAAAAAAGATAAAAACACTGTTAATGACAGAACAGATAAGGGAAATTTGAGCTACATTTACACAAGCCTAATTTAAACAAAAATATTAAGTATTCGATCCTGTCAAATAAAAATCAAAAATTGAATATCCTCTTAAACATAAAACTAAACGTATACCTTATTTGTTTTTTTTTGTGCATTGTAAAATATAAAAAAAATAAAACACATAAAGATTAAATTTTATTTAGTAATAGAATAACAAAATGTCAAGGTGTGTACCGGTAAAATTAAATACTTTTAAAAATTTTAAAAATTTGAATACTCTTTTGAAATGTCTTGTTTGTTTTTTAAAATTGTAGATATGTGAGTGTTATGAGTGTTAATTGTATAAAAATATTTTTAGGAAAAGAAAATTTTGAAAATGCTTTAAATAAAGGGCGAAACGTCAATTCTTTTGTATTTTTTAATATATATATATATATATATATATATATATATATATATATATATATATATATATATATATATATATATATATATATATATGTTTTTTTTTGTATTCTTGGGGTCAGGTTTTTACGTGGATGTAAAAAAAACGTTTTAAGGCATTTTCAAAAAGTTTTTTTTTTGTATTATTTACCTTAATTTAATAACCTAATATTTAAAATAAAATTATGATTAAAATTCCAAACATCAACAGAAAAAGTTAAAAGGTTAAAAAACAATTCAAAAAAATTTTTTAAAAACTTATATGATTTTAAAAATATTTAAATCTTTACAAAAATGTAGGTACGTACCTTGAGCTTTGCATTTCTATTTCGATACTGGCTGATAAAATGTATTGAATGTGGTATTGGAAAAACAATTCCTTTTTTATTACATTATTTTTTAAATCATTACTTATGGATTCTTTGGTTTTTTTTTGTATTAAAATTGATAACATATAAATGTTCTAAGAGGATATTCCCATCTATTAACTTTTAAGAGGGTATATTAATTTTTAATCAGATTTGTGTAAATGTGGTTTAGGTTACTTATATCAGTTCTGTCATTAACAGCGTTTTTTTTTTCTTTTTTTTGTTCTATCACCTGCTTTACACTCAATTTGTTATAATTATGGTCACATTCAAGTATTTCAATTACAACAATAGTTCAACGTGACCATAATTATAACAAATTGAGTGTAAAGCAGATGATAGAAATAAAAAAAGAAAAAAAACGCAGTTAACGACAGAACTGATATAAGTAACCTAAGCCACATTTACACAAATCTGATTAAAAATTAATATACCCTCTTAAAAGTCAATAGATGAGAATATCCTCTTAATATTAAAAAAAACCAAAGACTCTATAAGTAATTGTTTAAAAAATAATGTAATAAAAACGAAATTGTTTTTCCAATACCACAATCAATACATTTTATCAATCAGTATCGAAATAGAAATGACAAGATTTAAATATTTTTAAAATCATATAAGTTTATAATTGTTAAATAGGTTTTTAATTTTTTTTTAATTGTCTTTTAACCTTTTAATTTTTTCTGTTAATGTGTGAATTTTTAGCCATAATTTATGTATTATAAATTTTAGGTTATTAAATTAAGGAAAATCATATAAAATGCCTTAAACAAAAAATGAAACGTCAAAACGCGTTATTTTTTTTTAAATCCACGTATGAACCAGACCTCAAGAATACAAAAAACATATATATATATATATATATATATATATATATATATATATATATATATATATATATATTACAATAAATGGTTCAAGAAAAACAGGAAATATATCGTATCTTTAAAACAAAAAATTTATAAAATTTTATCAAAAACGGCCCTTAAAGTAAAAACGAAGTGGAGAATAACATTAAACTAAAATCTGTTCTTCTGAATTCTTGTGAGTTAAGTTCTTTTGTTGATAAATTACATACGCATGTGTATTGTTATGTTTTTTTGCTATTTTTTTTATTTTACTTGATATTTTTTTTATGGATGTTTAAATGCTTTTTACGCATTCTGTGTGGGACTCGAGCCTCCGATCTAGAGGACACCCTACCCACTAAAACCACACCCTGGGGACCTTAGTAGTATAAGACTCCTTGGGAGACCTTGCGGTATTACTTCAGGAAGTCTTGGTCTGTTTGTTGGTAGTCGATATGCACGTTTCGTTTTCCTGTTTCATCTATCTTTGTCATTTCCGTCGCTCCTTACTTGATACACATTATTTTGACGTTTCGGTTCATAAACATTCATCAGAAATGTTCTTGCCAAATTATTTTTGTGAAGATAGCACCTATCACAAAAATTCACTTTAAATATTAACATTTGTTTTGCCATTATGCAGCTGCTTTTTGCACTGTGAACCGAGATATCAAAATAATGTATATTAAGTAAAATAAACACTAATAAAAAACACAAAACAAACATGTGTATGTAATTTATCAACGAAAGGACTCAACTCCCAAGAATCCAAAAAAAAACATTTTTTTTAAGAATTTAAAAAAGAATCCAAGAAAATACGCCAAAGAATATATATATATATATATATATATATATATATATATATATATATATATATATATATATATATATATATATATATGTATACAATTGCGACCAAAATACGTAACTTTCAAAAAGTTTTACTGTTGGGATATACGGTGGTCTGATATAACTTCATCAGACTTCTTTTTATGGGGATACATAAAAGGAATTGTCTACAATGCGCCCCCGACAATACCACAAGATATGAAAATACACATAAGAGACGCTTTTCAAACTGTAACCCCGTCAAGACTTAACTATAGAACACCCTTATACCATTCGATAGGTATTTAAGGCATGCATTTTCTAGTAAGGAAAAAATATAGCGTTCTATTTAAATTAATCAAGTTATAGCCACTTAAAGTTCTTATTTGATTTATTTAAATTTTTGGACACCCTGTATAATATAGCAATTATAATTGAATTGAATATCATTTATTGAAACACTCCTTAAGTATGTAAAATATGAAAATTAGGTTAGATTTTGTCAAAATTCAAATTATTTAGAAACCCTTAAGTGTAGGTACTATAAACCTTATTAAAATAGGCACTTATTTTGATTGGAGAATTCAAAAATGCAACAATCTATAGGGGTTTCGTTTAAAAAACTTTGATACTTTCAGAGCTTTTGGGACACCCTGTATAATATGAAAATAATTTTAAAAGTAACTATATTAGACCCTATATATTCCAAAAGTAAAACTTTTTGAAAGTCCCGTATTTTGGCCGCAATATTCCCTGCCGTATAGGGCGAATAAATCTGTATAAAATACCTATGGTAAAATTCAAAACATATTTACAGTTATAATAATATTGACGATTAGAATTGTTATACATTACGGATACTTTGTGAATTACCCCTGTATTATGTTATTTTAAATAGAGTAACTAACACTATGCACGAAGCGGGCTTTTTGTCATCAGATATCTCCTAGTACTAGTCACCCTATTCAAATTCATCCAAGACGTCATATATTCTAAATTGGACATCCTGTATAAACAGATCAAATAACAAAAAACGTATAACGTGATAAACCATATGATGGGCATAAGAATTTTTTACAAAATGTATTGCGCAAATACATTTCAATCAAATCTACCCAAAACACATTGTTGTAATTTTAAAATCAAATCAAGTTAATTAACACTCGTTTCAATTGATTTTATGCGCTTTAAGTTCCAACTTTTCCATATTCAGAAATGCATTACTAGATTCAAAATGGAAACGATAACCCACTTCTATTGTCAAGCTGAACTCATTAATGTAAATTCCAGGAACAGCGCGTGAAGACAATTTATCCTTTGGAAACAATTTGTTTTGAATGTTTTTCAAATTAAAAAAATGTTTTCGTGGAAAATTTCCCTGTTTAGGTACACAATGTGACTGGTATTTGAAGTTAATTAAGTTAAATTTTTAATTGTTTACTTTGTGTTGAATTTCAAAAATAGTTTGTATACGATCGATTGATGTAATTTTAAAAAGTATCACTCGCATTTTATTATAGTACAATATTTACTAGGCTCAATTTAAGATATTATGACTTACAAGTGTTCTAAATCGGAGGTTGCATTTTTACAAGAAAAGGAGAGATATTGTTGTGTATTTCAGTGTATATTTTAGATCATCCTCAGGGCTCAAACCCTAGAAACAAGAGAATATGGTTAGTAAATAAGCTTTCTCAGTACTCACGAGCCACACTCACTCGTCAAATGGCACAAATTAACCTTGCCATTTGGAGAACAATCTCCAATAGCCCAGAAAACGGAGTGTTAAAAAAACTCAAATACTGCTTGCGATTTGATTGCAGAAATGGGTAGAGAAAGGTAGGAGAAATGACGTCTCATCTCGTGTCTCATGAAATTTTAGTTTTTTTACAAATAGGTCGAAAAATGATTTTTCTCCGGTTTTTTGGATTTTACGGAAAATCCAAGGGATTTAGAGAAAAATATTCCATAGACGAATTGTAAGTCTTGAAAATATCTTCAAAATGAGTTTTTGTTTGTCCAAATCGGTCTGTAAACAAAAAAGTTATTGCAAATTAAACATTAAAAATGGCTTATTTTTCAATTGTTAATAACTTTCTTAATATTTATTGAATTGTTTTCAACTTTTACCAGAATGTGAGTTTTAAAGTGCTTAAAAAGTGTGCGGAAGTTAGACGCTGTCGGTCCAATAGTTTTTGTAAAATTGTAATTGTTTATTGGAAAAACGAAAAAAGTGACTATTTTTGATTGACTGTACCGTCGTCTAGGAAACTGCTACAGAGCTTTGTCGGTGCTCATTCTCTTCGTAAAGATTTAAGTTATCATGTAGTAAAAAAAAATTGAATATTTTTCATATTTTTTTTATGCAAAAACGTCATGAAGTTATGGGTAGTTTTTCGCTTATAAATAAATTAATTAACAACCGAATTTTTGTCCGATTTGTTAATGAAGCATATCGTTGGAAAGCTGGTAAAAAAACACGAATTTTGAAAAGAAAAGTCCCTCCGACCAATAGAAGTCAAGTTAGAATTTTTTTTTCAAAAAATCACAGAGTGATTGTTTATTTATATTAAGAGCTGAATTTTTTACAGTTCATTAATAAGAGCCTAAAGTATATGAAATCATTCAATTGAGGTTAATTTATACACAATAAACCCTTCAGGAGATCGCTAAACTGAAGGTACGTGCTGGACGCCAGATAAGGTAAGTTGGAGGGGGTAACCGAATCTCACTGAGTACAAAGTGAGAGCGCGTCTTAAAATCGGCGGGCGCTTGAAAAATTAGCAATATCTTCGCTTCTAAATAACGTAGAGCTTTCATTCTTTAATTTTTTTTGGGTAGCTCATCGAAAAAATAATATTGGGCACATGTTCAACCTTCTCGGTACACCCCCACCCCCCGAAAAATGCATTTTTTACATTTAAAATTTTTTTTATTCGTTTTACATGTTTTTTCATTGAAAACGATTACATACCTTATTATATATATATATATATATATATATATATATATATATATATATATATATATATATATATTTAATTTATTTTTGTATCTTAAACCTTTTGTTAAATATTTTTTTCTAATATTTTCTTGGGTATAGGTTTTTCCATTAGAGAAACAAAGGACAATAATTTTCTTTCTGACGTTTCGCTCTACATAGTGAGCTTCTTCAAAAGAACTAGGTATATTTATTTTACATCTACAATAATTACAGAATTTTTTATATAATAAACATATATCACAGTAATTACACTTTTATATTTTTAATTTAATTAAAATTAATAAAAACAAAACAGATTTTAAAATAGTCTTAAAGTTTAAAATTTAAAACAATACAAACAGGTTAAAATAGTGAAGATTATAAAATAGTACATACCTTGAAAGTAGTTTTGTGTGTATGTTTAAAAATAAATTCAATTATGTTCTGTGGTATGCAATTGATATGGATAGATTTATTTTTATAAAAAGCAAAAATAGGAAAAAAGATTATTATTTATTTTTTAATGACGTTCTTTCACCCGTATGAGTGTATATGAAATCGTTCCAAGCATCATTACATTATTTCTCATATTTATTATAGAGTCGTTTCAAGCATGTTTTATTCAAAAATTAAATTATAGTATATCTGACTTAAATTTTTGACATCTTGCTTGTCATTTACAACATTTTTATCTTTTTTTTTGTGTATCATTTTTTTGATGACTAATTTATGATAATTTCTGTCAGTATCTAAAATATGGGTGTTTTTAAAATCAAATTCATGCTTAGATGTTTGTTCATGCTTATGTAAAGATGTCGATGCGTTTTTAGTATACTTGTGTCCATTCACTCTATTTTCAATATATTGTGTCGTCATGCCAATGTATTTCTTAGGACAATTTAGGCATGGAATTGCATATATTACGTTAGATCTTTTTTTTTGTGGGAACTTTGCTTTTTAATTTCGTATAAACTGACCCAAGTAAATTGTTCGCCTTATGGCATACCGTTATGTTATGTTTATCCAAAATATATTTTATTTTTTCAGACAGTTGGTATACATACGGTAATGCAATGAAAGTGTTTTGTGTTTTTGTATTGTTAATTTTTTTTTTGTTTGTGTTATAATGTAAATAGGTTCTTTGTTTAATTATTTTTTTTATAAGTAGTTTAGGAAAATGGTTCATTATTAGGGTCTCTTCCACTTTTTTTAGCACTTCTGGGCGAAATTCGGGTGAAGATAATTTTATAGCTCGATCAACTAAGCCGATTATGACACTATTTTTTGTTTATTTGGATGTTGAGAGTTAAAATTCAAACACCGGCCCGACCAAGTATCTTTCGTGTACCATTTTGTATGAAGATTGTTATATGCAATTCCATGTCTAAATTGTCCTAAGAAATACATTGGCATGACGACACAATATATTGAAAATAGAGTGAATGGACACAAGTATACTAAAAAGGCATCGACATCTTTACATAAGCATGAACAAACATCTAAGCATGAATTTGATTTTAAAAACACCCATATTTTAGATACTGACAGAAATTATCATAAATTAGTCATCAAAAAAATGATACACATAAAAAAAGATAAAAATGTTGTAAATGACAAGCAATATGTCAAAATATATTTTGATTTTTGAATAAAACATGCTTGAAGCGACTCTATAATAAATATGAGAAATAATGTAATGATGCTTGGAACGATTTCATATACACTCATACGGGTGAAAGAACGTCATTAAAAAATAAATAATAATCTTTTTTCCTATTTTTTGCTTTTTATAAAAATAAATCTATCCATATCAATTGCATACCAAAGATCATAATTGAATTTATTTTTAAACATACACACAAAACTACTTTCAAGGTATGTACTATTTTATAATCTTCACTATTTTAACCTGTTTGTATTGTTTTAAATTTTAAACTTTAAGACTATTTTAAAATCTGTTTTGTTTTTATTAATTTTAATTAAATTAAAAATATAAAAGTGTAATTACTGTGATATATGTTTATTATATAAAAAATTCTGTAATTTTTGTAGATGTAAAATAAATATACCTAGCTCTTTTGAAGAAGCTCACTATGTAGAGCGAAACGTCAGAAAGAAAATTATTGTCCTTTGTTTCTCTAATGGAAAAACCTATACCCAAGAAAATATTAGAAAATATATATATATATATATATATATATATTATATTCGGCCCCCTCCTACCCCCCCAAAATTATATTTTTCAAGATTTCGCATTTTTTGCTTTTATTACATATGTATGAACTATAAATAATAATATCGTGCTAAAATTTGAATTTTCTTATTATTGTATTGAAATGAATTTCTTGAATAATGTTATTTTTATAAAATAAGGTTGTATTAAAAGTTATACAATAATCCATTAAATCGTAATTATTGTTAAATAACGTATATTTTATGAATGTACTAAAAATGAAGAAAAAATTTTAAATTTACTAATATAAAAACATATAAATGATAAATATTCTTGCATAATTTCTTCGTCAGAGTCGTCATCGCTTTATGTATTTTTAATAATAGAATAACAAAATCTCAAGGAAAAGAAAATTTTGAAAATGCCTTAAATAAAGGGCGAAATATCAATTATTTTGTATTTTTTATTAAATATAGAACCTAAACCCAAGGAAAGACAAAATAAACAAAAAGTTGTGCACAAAAAATGTTAAAAAAATATTAATACCACCCCTGTTAGAGAAACTCTCAACAAATAAATAATTTCTGCCTTGTATTAAAATTTAAGTCTTTTTACAACCTTTAAAAGACTAAAATATATTTTACGAAGGCATCAAACAAGACGGTTCACTTCAAAGAATAAAAATAATGAAAAAGCCAATTTTACGGTTCGTTTAACGGATTTTTGAAGCCAGCAAAAAGTTGAATTTTATTAGAAACA
The DNA here is from genome assembly GCA_034092305.1 of Diaprepes abbreviatus. Classification (NCBI taxonomy): domain Eukaryota; kingdom Metazoa; phylum Arthropoda; class Insecta; order Coleoptera; family Curculionidae; genus Diaprepes; species Diaprepes abbreviatus. Next base: position 2,873,447 of record JASJET010000054.1, on the reverse strand, counting down.
GTTCGATCCTTTATTACCTCCCAATCTTGTTTAAACAGTTCTTGTAGGAGAAGTATTTAATTTCGGCTAATTAGGTCAAAGTTGATCCTTTCCTTATCCAAAGTAAATCTTTTTACGCCATAAGAGAAATAGTGACTATTTAGTTGTTGGTATGTTAATATATCATTGCCCTGGAAATAATTACTCGCTAAATTCAACTAATTTATTGATTGCCCGGTGTTAAAAACAGTGTGTTAGTGAAATCTTCTGCAGGAGAGAAAGGATAAAATTAGTTAAAGAAGTTAAGGTGTAAAAGTCACAAGTCAAACAATAAAGGACCGATGTGGGATCCCTGAGGGATCCCTAACGATACTGGCATCTCAGAAGATACAAAGTCCTGATATTTTTAACAAATATAGTGCCAGGCATTGATCGACAGAAAATCCTTTATATATCATTTATGAAAGGGAGCAATAAGGGCGTGTTCGATGTATTATCGCTTGTTTTATTATAGAAACAAATATTAGGTACGGAATTTATAACAGAGGCTTTACAGCATACCGCTATCTAGGAATTTTAGAAGATGGAATACCTGAATTCCTACAAATGTTCTCTTGGCGAAGTATAATAATATGTATTTCGCGCGAAATCATACACCGAGTCACAAATGTTTGATAGTGACACCTTTTTTGGAAAGTAATGTTCGTCAAAGATAGATTGGTACCAATGGACCTGTTAGTTGTTCTCTCAGATCACCTGATCTATTTGTTTTGGATTTTTTCTTATGGAGCTTTTTTTAAAATAAATTTATTCGGTAGAAGAACTTTGCAATGCAAAAAAATTTGGTTTCCAGTGTTTGCTAAACAAACTTGTTTTTGTTTAAACGCCTTTAACCGTTGTATCGCGACATCAACACTGGTTTCAGTCAATTATAGGCCAGGAAACGAAACGATTTTTGGTAGGTAAAAATGACTCAAATACTGCCTGCGATCTGAGAGCAGAAATGGATAGGAGAAGGTAGTAGAAATGACGTCGCATCTCGTGTCTCAACAAATTTTGGTTGTAACATTGTTTTTTTTTTAACAAATAGGTCGAAAAATGATTTTTTCCCGGTTTTTTGGATTTTACGGAAAATCTAAGGGATTAAGAGAAAAACGTTCCATAGACGAATTGTACGTCTTGAAAATATCTTTAAAATGAGTTTTTGTTTGTCCAAATCGGTCTTTAAATAAAAAAGTTATTGCAAATTAAACATTAAAAATGGCTTATTTTTCAATTGCTAATAACCCTCTTAATGTTTATTGAATTATTTTCAACTTTTACCAGAATGTGAGTTTTAAGGTGCTTAAAAAGTGTGCGGAAGTTGGGTGCTGTCGGTCCAATTGTTTTTGTAAAATTGCAATTGTTTATTAGAAAAACGAAAAAAATGACTATTTTTGATTGGCTGTACCGTCGTCTAGGAAATTGCTAAAGAGTTCTGTCAGTGCTCATTCTCTTCGTAAAGACTTGAGCTATCATGTAATAAAAAAAAGTGGATATTTTTCATATTTTGTTTATGCAAAATCGTCACGAAAATAGGGATAGTTTTTCGCTTATAAATAAATTAATTAACAACCGCATTTTTTGTCCGATTTGTTAATGAAGCATATCATTGGAAAGCTGGTAAAAAAACATGAATTTTGAAAAAAAAAGTCTCTACGACCAATAGGAGCCGAGTTAGCATTTTTTTTTTGCAATAAAATAAGAAACAACCCTGTTGAATTGTGAAGGGTCCAGCAGTCACTAATTTGTGGTATTCGGGAATGTATCAAAATTAATCGGGCTCCTACTTTTGAAGCAATGACATTAATAACCTAATTTTGGATAAATTAATCCATTCTCTGCAAAATTCTTATTTTTATCGCGATTTTTGAAAAATGTATATCATGGGCAACAAAATTACATTTTTCTCAAAAATAGTTTATCTTACGCACTTCAGTCAAAAGTAACTTTTTCCTCTAAGAGATAAAGGAATCGAAAAATATGTAAAATAGTGTAAAAAACATAAGAAGTTCAAAGTTTTGGGGTAAAAAGTGTTAAGAATAATCCCCTCTGGGCTCCCCTAAAGAAACATCAAAAAGTTCACTGCGCCATTCCAACGATAATACAGCAAGAATTAAAATTTAATCAGGTTTCATCAAACAAAAAAAGGCGTTTCATCTTCAACCTTTTCATAGTGAATATCACGACAAAAGTACGTGCTATTGAAACATTTTACATGAAGAGATACCATTATTTTAAGGTGTTCTATTTATTTCCGGGAGATTGCCCACAGTTTCCCAAACAACCGCTATATCAATAAAAACTTCTAGGAAATTAAATGAAATTAATATGTTCTTCAATTTTTTCTTGATATATCTTTTATTTGCCATGAAAGTATTCACAGTTCAAAGTTCACTATGACTAATTTAGTTAATTTTATTTTTTTTTCTCTTAGCAAATACTTACATTATGGTCGAACAAAATATTCTTTTTTTGAGTTTCTCTCATAAATTATTTGAATAAAAACATGCCATTTATTGCTTAGATGCATTTTTGGTTTTATTAATATACAAATTTCCGTAGTTCTACTGCTCAATTATTTTATCTTCCTGAATTTCGGCTACATTCTTACACTACAAAGTAACAGTTTTATGTTACATTTGTTTGACCCCTATTTAAGTTTTTTCATTAGCATTCACTAGACTGTGGGTGATTGTATTTATTTCTATTGTTGTTGAACTTACTTTTACCATTTTCCAGATAAATCTCGGTTTTCTTGCCAAAATTCATATATAATTCTTCCTTTCATCCTTTTGTGAGGCAGTTTCCTTGAAATTCCTTTAATCAATTCGGTAGATTTTGCTTTGTTTATTTTTGTATTATTTTCTTTTAGGTTAGGTTTTTCTATAACTGTCAAATTTGGCATTTGTTTTTTAAGGTATTGCTCGTGCATTATCTCATTTTGAGCTGTTTTGATCTTATTATTTGAATTCATTGTGCAATAATCGTCACAACATTATTAATTTTCCCCATGTTCTAGTTTAATTTGAACCCCTGTAAATGCTTTTCTCTTTATGTTTATACGTTATAAACCTCTTACCAACACATCACTCATCGAGGAGTTTCTTAAGATATCCTTTTTTGGGATATTATCATTTCCTATTCGTAACTTGCCTTACCGTCGTCAGTTCGGAGCGACGTCTAGTCTGGAGGGTCCCCAAACTTTCAGGAAATCGATAATTTTGGAAAGAGGGAATTTTTTCTTTTTACTTGACCTTCTAACTCCACATTTAGCAGAAAATTTATTCTTTACTTGGTCTTTGTTTGTAATGGCAGGCGAGGAATGAATTTATTTAATTTAGAAATAACTTATAGCTTACTTATTTAATTTTGAACCGAAAATGTTGTTACTGTTGTGACCCATGAACTCGCATAAGGTCATTTTTGAATGTTATCTCTTTTAAATTTTGGACACGGTTGAAGAACGAAACGTCGTGGTCTATTTTCCCTTGACATTACTTTCCTTCTTTGAAACGACTAATGCAGCTGTGAATCTCAATTTATTTGAACCATTCTTTGGGATTTTGAGGTGAAAAATAGTTAAAATTTTTCCGGTAATTCAGTCTAGTTGTTGAGTTGCCTTATTTCTTACCTATTTGTTGTTTATTTTAATTGGAATAAGCCTAGAGACGAGGATTTTAGCACTTCTGCACGTTTCAATAACGGAATTATTTAACCTTACTTAAGAACTCGAAATTTTTTTTGTTTACTTTTCGGGTTTTTCCTACTTTTCGTGAATTTTCACTAACCTTCAGTTTACAATTTATAAGTACTCATGATTAACTAATAATATTACACCATTACACTGTTTAGCAGTGCAGTGCATCTTTTAGGATTTTGGGGTAAAAAATAGTTAAAATTGTTCCAGTAATTGAGTTTAGTTATTTTGTTACCTTATCTTGTACCTATTTGCTGTGTATTTTTGCTAGAATAAGCCTGGAGATTGAGATCTTAGCTGTTCTGTGCGTTTTAATGAATAAATTCTTTAGAGCTTTTGCGTTTTCCTCCTTTTAGAGGATTTTTTTAAGCACTGATGTTGAACTAGTACTTACACATTACTACTCAATTTAGCGGTATTGCAGCTGGATTAGTACGACACAACACAGCTAGCAGTCTCACTATCGAAATATCAGGCAAATTTAATATTATTGTTTTGACTTATATGCTCACTTCCGTATCTATAGAAGTGAAGTTGAAAGCTAGTTCCTAACAACATCACGGAAGCTTTTAGAATTCAGCCTAGCTACAGATGCAGTGGCACCCTAAATAATCCACCCCTACTCTCCGGCATAGGCGTTTGACATTGGTGATTTTGCTTTAAAATTTATATTGCTAATACTCTATTACTGAATTTTTTTCTCACTTGATTGTGAGGTTTTGGCATAAACTACCAGCGAAGCAAAGTTCGCCATACTTTTTTTCACCCCGTATCTTTTTATTACGGTTAAAAATTAAATGTCTAACATTTTGTTTACCCGCCGTGTAATTAATAATTTCTTTAATTTCCGTTTACGAGCATCCATTTTATTAATAAAATATGAAAACAATGCGGCAAAAAACATATTATACAAAGGTTACCGGGCCCGAGGGGAATTTCTGAAGGCACCACGGCCCAAATGCGTGTTTAATTTATATTAAATAATTAAATGTTGTTATTTTTCCGGGGGTGTCAACAAAATAAATATATTGAGGTACAAGCGTAATGCGTTCTCTAATTTAGACTTTTAGAATAATTAAAAATATAGTTCGGAACCAATTCGTAGAAATGGAAAGAAAAAAAAAAGGAAATTTATTGGCTTTGAAGACAAATTGTTTAAAGTGGGAGGGAAGCATACTAATCAGCGTAAAAACACGAACAACGAGGTATAATGAAAGAGTGTCTTATCTTGTTTGTTTGAAAGTTGTAGACATTGTTAAAGATTAACTAAAACACGATTTTCTGTATTGTAATATATATATATATATATATATATATATATATATATATATATATATATATATATATATATATATATATATATATTGAAAAGGATACAAACAAATCATAACATCAAAAAACTAAATATACATAAATTAAAATCAGAAGAAACGAAAAAAAAGCTGAGACCAGACATCAACACAAACTTAGAAAGAAGACAAGGCAAGCCTGGGTTAAACGATGACAACGTTGAACAACAGTGGCAGTTATTCAAAACCTCAATTATGGAACCAAGCAAGAAAGTACTTACAACATAAAGATACAGGAAAGAAGATTGGACGACAGATGATATTTTGGAGTTGATGGATGAAAGAAGGAAACACAAGACCAACAAGACCCGATATCAACAGTTGCAAATTCAAATAAGAAGAAAAATAAGAGCAGCAAAAGAAGAGTACCTTTCTGGAAAATGCAAAGAAATAGAGGAGTTGCTAAACAAGTACGACAACTTCAACTTGCATAAAAAAGTCAAAGAACTAGCTGGAATAGAAAAGAGAAAAACCTCAAACGTATTGCTAGACAAAGAGGGAAACATTATTATGGAAACACAACAAAAATTATGCAGGTGGAAAGAATACATAGAAAAACTATTTGAAGTTCAAAGACACGAAAATTCTTCTATAAACTGTCTAAGCGGTGACATGGGGCCTGAAATTACTAAAGCAGAGGTAATTTACGCATTAAGATCGATAAAAACTAATAAAGCTGTTGGTCCAGATGAAATGCCAGATGAGTTGTTGAAGCTGATCAATGACAAAAATTTGGATTTATTGGTGAGATTATTTAATACAATTTACACGACAGGAACCATCCCCCGAGAAATGTTAACATCAACATTCATATGTTTACCAAAAAAAGCAAATTCAAAAGAATGCAGTGACTATCGGACAATCAGTCTCATGTCACATACTTTGAAAACCCTTTTAAAAATTGTACACGCTAGAATACATTCCAAATTGGAGCTGGATATTAGTGACACACAGTTTGGCTTCCGGAACGGGGTGGGTACAAGAGAAGCATTATTTGCTTTTAATGTGCTTACTCAAAGATGCTTGGATATCAATCAGGACCTCTATGTCTGCTTCATAGATTACAACAAAGCTTTTGATAGGGTCAAACATGACAAACTGATAGAGATTCTCAAAAGCAAAAATTTGGATGAAAGTGATTTAAGGTTGATATCAAATCTGTATTACAATCAGCGAGCGGCAGTAAAAATTGGACAGGAAATATCCGGAGATGTGGAAATACAAAAGGGAGTCAGACAAGGGTGTATATTGTCACCTTTACTATTTAACGCTTATTCTGAAGAGGTCATATTGGAGAGTCTTGAATCTGAAACAGCAGGGATAAAAGTAAACGGAGTTTTAATTAACAATATTAGGTATGCAGATGACACCGTAATAATAGCTGATAGTTTGAAAGACCTAGAAAAAATAATGAATAAAATATTAAGAGTTAGTGGAGAATATGGACTCTCTCTTAACACGAAAAAGACTAAGTTCATGATAATTAGTAAAAACAACACCAATAATAATAAAATCCTAATGGTAGGAGGTCAGCACATAGAAAGAGTTAAGAAGTACACTGATACACAGTTTGGCTTCCGGAACAGGGTGGGTACAAGAGAAGCATTATTTGCTTTTAATGTGCTTACTCAAAGATGCTTGGATATCAATCAGGACCTCTATGTCTGCTTCATAGATTACAACAAAGCTTTTGATAGGGTCAAACATGACAAACTGATGGAGATTCTCAAAAGCAAAAATTTGGATGAAAGTGATTTAAGGTTGATATCAAATCTGTAATACAATCAGCGAGCGGCAGTAAAAATTGGACAGGAAATATCCGGAGATGTGGAAATACAAAAGGGAGTCAGACAAGGGTGTATATTGTCACCTTTACTATTTAACGCTTATTCTGAAGAGGTCATATTGGAGAGTCTTGAATCTGAAACAGCAGGGATAAAAGTAAACGGAGTTTTAATCAACAATATTAGGTATGCAGATGACACCGTAATAATAGCTGATAGTTTGAAAGACCTAGAAAAAATATTGAATAAAATATTAAGAGTTAGTGGAGAATATGGACTCTCTCTTAACACGAAAAAGACTAAGTTCATGATAATTAGTAAAAACAACACCAATAATAATGAAACCCCAATGGTGGGAGGTCAGCACATAGAAAGAGTTAAGAAGTACACTTATTTGGGAACCCTAATAACAAAAAATAATGACTATACCGTCAAAATAAAAACCAGAATCGAGAAAGCACGTGCTAACTTTATTAGAATGAAAAAGGTTATCTGCAGCAAAGATCTAACGTTAGCCCTGAAAATACGACTGACTAAATGTTACGTATACAATGTTCTATATTATGGGATGGAAGCATGGACACTGAATCCAGAGGCAATGAGAAGACTTAACTCTTTTGAAATGTGGACCTATAGAAGAATTCAGAGGATTTCGTGGGTGGATCGAGTTACGAACGCCGAAGTGTTAAGAAGAATGGGGAAAGAAAAGGAAGTCGAGATAACAGTAAAACAGAGAAAACTGCAATATTTTGGACACATTATGCGAGGAGAAAAGTACAGCATCTTACGGCACATAATCCAAGGCAAAATAAGTGGCAGAAGAGGCGTAGGACGACGACGAATTTCATGGCTAGAAAACCTAAGGGAATGGTTTGGATGCAGTTCAAAACAACTATTTAGAGCAACTGCCTCAAAAATTAAAATAGCTATTATGATTGCCAACCTCCGCAATGGAGAAGGCACATGAAGAAGATACCTGCTTTCATTCTTATATCTTCTATCCATCTTTTTGTGGATCTTCCGATACTTCTTTTTGACAACCATAGATTCCTTTGCAATACATTTTTTGTCCACCTTGTATAGTCTTGCTTAGCGACGTGTCCTACCCACGTCCATTTCTAAGTAGCAATGCGTTGTATCACATCCTCGACTTTCGTGCGTCTTCCTACTTCCTCGTTCCTTATTTTTATTGCTCGCTGTGTAGTACGCAGTTCATTGACTATTTTAACTGTTAATGTGGTTGTTTCCATTCCTTAGATCATTACTGGGAGAACGCACAAATCAAATACTCTTCTTTTCAAATTAATGGGAATATCAGGGTTTTTAAGAGCGTATCCCAATCTTCCAACGGCTGCCCATGACATTCCAATTCTTCTATTTATTTCCGCTTCTTAGTTTTCTTTCCCAAGTCTAATTAGATGCCTAAATACACATATTCCTCAACTCTTTGTATTCAGTCGTTCTCTACATAAAGTGACGTTCTTCCTGAGACATTATTTTGGTTTTTGTTAAGTTCATGCTTAATCCAACTTTCTCTGAAGAATTTTCAAACTCACAGAGTATTTCCTATAACTTGTCTAAATCTTCTCCACGTCATCCGTGAAACATAAATGGTTGAGATATCTACCATCGATGCTAATACCCTTATGTTCCCAGTTCAGTTACTTAAAGACATCTTCCAGTGTTAAAGTTTAGGGGAAATCTATTTCTATCCCTCTACATAAGGTTGAAAGCGCTCCTTCTACACAAGCCAGAATATTCACTTTGTCTTTTTTTCTATTTCCTTTATCATACATTTTGGGCCGTGGCTGCATAAAAGTTCTATGTTCTACTAAGTTATTCTTTAATCTATAAAATATGTCTGGATATGGTTGCCTTCTTTTCGGATATCTATAGTGCAAAAGTAACTTTTCAGTATTTCATCGTTGAAAACAAAAATACAGACAATCACATCTTATTTTGCATAGCTCTTTAGAAAAGGTGTGCTAAAGTAAAAAAAAACAAAAAAAATAACAATAACTAACTGAATATTGCTTAATACAATCAACCAAACATTTGTTTGTATTAAGACAATTTGTCATAGATAAATGTGAATACCGATTAGTTATTGTCTATTTCAAAGAAGTTTAATAATAACTCAAAGTTCCATCTGAATTATTTATTCCTTGTGGCTACTTCTCGTATCGATCCGATAAGAAATTATTAGACTATCAATATTTTTATTTCTTGTAATATTGTGAGGAAATGGCTTTAACCCACGATAAAGTTATTTAATGTTCTTTTTTTTATATTTTATTAATTTAATTTTATTAGAATTTGATTATAGAGGGTTTTGTTCCTTATATTTTTAGAAGCTCTAGTGATTTTATTATTAAAGTTAGAAAAAAACTCTAAATATAAAAGTTCCTAGATATTTTTTTATATCAAAAAAATATGTTACCAGAAAAAAAACAATGCTTGTATTTTTTTTTTAAATAAATTCACTTTTTTTCAAAAGCACATATTTTACTAAATATTAAACCAGGGCTTAAAATTCCCTTTTTAAAAATATTTTATAGGAATTAATTTTTCTTGAACCATTAAATATATTTTTAGTTGGTTATTTTCTTGGGAATATGCTTCATTTTTATATTGAAACTACATATACAGGGTGTCCAAGATAAGGATCCTAAGCATGGGGATCTCGGAAACAGTTGGAGATACGAGGTCGGTTAAATTAGAGAAAAGTTGCGCAATTTAGTGCTAAATTAAACGCAGTTAAAAAAAATTTAAAAATTTCAAACAGTTCCGGAGATTTCCGGAAAAAAACGAAATTTGGCAAAATCGTTTTTAATTTTTGCAGGCTTTATTTAAAGAGATATCAGAAAATAAAAGGTAGATTCTCATTGCCACTTTCTATTTTTTTTATTTGGTCTAAACAAAATTTAAATCCGACGTTTCATTTCTGAGATACCATCATGAACTTTCATTTTTTATATGGAACAAAAAAAAGTATTCCATGTATTTGATAGCATTTTTTATTACAAATTCAACGGTGTATCACCCTTGCATATCGAATACGTAGTTCAAGTACTTTCCATAAGAGCTCCGTGAGAGCGAGAGAGAAAGGTATATCACTTTTATAAAAGCCAATGAACTACACACTTGATATGCAAATGTGATACACCGTTGAATTTCTAATAAAAAATGCTATCAAATACATGGGATACTTTTTTTTGTTCCATATAAAAAATGAAAGTTCATGATGGTATCTCAGAAACGAAACGTCGGATTTAAATTTTGTTTAGACCAAATTATAAAAAATAAAAAGTGGCAATGAGAATCTACCTTTTATTTTCGGATATCTCTTTAAATAAAGCCTGCAAAAATTAAAAACGATTTTGCCAAATTTCGTTTTTTTCCGGAAATCTCCGAAAGTGTTTGAAATTTTTAAATTTTTTTAACTGCGTTTAATTTAGCACTAAATTGTGCAACTTTTGTCTAATTTAACCGACCTCGTATCTCCAACTGTTTCCGATATCCCCATGCTTAGGATCCTTATCTTGGACACCCTGTATAAAGTAGTCATACTTATTGTAAATATATATTTTTATTTTTCAGGACGTTTCGATTCTTTCGAATCTTTTTCAACTGAGGGTTTCGGCGGATGCTACAAAAATGTACATTTTTAATATTATTATATATGGAATAAGAGGTTAAAAACTTACCATTAAGAACAGAGATTTTTGTTTTAAACAAAAATTAATTACATCACAAACCAATTGTAATCACTCACTCTTTTGCATATTCACTTTTCAAAAGTATTTTTAAAAATCCAGTTACAGGACACTACATTTTAAACCCTATAACTGCCTTGACTTGACTGAATGTGGAACCCAGTTGGTGTATGTTTTAGGTACTTTAAGTGGCGTAAAAAGTTTGGGTCTTTACAGCTCTAAAAAAACACGAAATGAAACACAAGCACACCTTTGATTATGAAAATACAAAAATCTTGAAAACTGAGACTAACAAAGGAAAACGAGAATTTTACGAAATGATTGCAATAAAACAAATCCGAATGCTGTAAACGATAAAACAGACATCAGTAATCTAAATCAAATTTATATCAACATATTAAAATAAATCAATATAAGGGAATTTCTAAAATAAATAAAACAATAAATAAGAATAATTTTCCCCTTTCAATTCTTCTAAATTGAATCACGATATTTTTTCAGAAAGATATCACTTCAATTAAAAGACCCAAACTTTTTACGCCACTTAAAGTACCTAAAACATACACCATCTGGGTTCCACATTCAATCAAGTCAAGGCAATTAAAGGGTTAAAAATGTAGTGTCCATTCTTCTAAATGGATTTTTAAAAATACTTTTGAAAAGTGAATTTGTGATGTAAATAATTTTTGTTTAAAACAAAAATCTCTGTTCTTAATGGTAAGTTTTTAACCTCTTATTCCATATATAATAATATTAAAAATGTACATTTTTGTAGCATCCGCCGAAACCCTCAGATGAAAAATATTCGAAAGAATCGAAACGTCCTGAAAAATAAAAATATATATTTACAATAAGTATGACTACTTTATATATGTAGTTTCAATATAAAAATGAACCATATTCCCAAGAAAATAACCAACTAAAAATTTTTAAAATATATATATATATATATATATATATATATATATATATATATATATATATATATATATATGTTGTATTAGGTTAGATAATCGGTCAGATTTGGAGGCTGTCATATTTGTCTTTATATTCTTCATAATCTTTAATGTTAAAGACCGACATAATAAATATACAAAATCAGGAGTTTATAAGTTAAAATGTAATGAATACAATAGCTGCTACATTGGACATACAGGAAGAAATTTTGAAACTAGATTTAATGAATACAAATCCTTTTTTTAGTCAATTTATAATAATTTGGTTTTTGAGTTAATATTTTGGTGTTGTTTAAATCGAATTCATGTTTTATTTGGATTTCGTGCTTGTGTACACTGACCTCTACTATGGACCCCTACTCTTGTCGGCTGCTAAAGCCAAAAAATGGCAAACCATGGGCGAAAAAATGCGTCTCTGCACATCAGGCGCCAATCATATTTTTGAACGTTGATCAGATAAGGGCATGCGCATAAGCGACTTCCTATTATCGATCGGTTGTTTCGTAGCGCCATCCGTAAACAGCACAGTATCGGCTCAACGCCATTTTTGTATTCATTTTTGCTTTGTAAGTTGCGTGCGGTTTAAACGGATTTATAGCGTTTTAAGTGATTTATTTTATTTGTTTTTGTGTTTTTATTTAATATAATGGAATGTGTTTTGGATTTATAGTGTTTCCGTATAACATTAAATTTCCAAAACATGTAGTATGATATATTTTTAGCATTTTCCAAATTATTACCAAAAGATAAACTGAACTTTTAAGCAATCAATTCTTAAAAAAATCTAAGAATTCGCAGCAAACCATAGAATAGTTTATTCTATCATATGAAAAAAGTACATTCATCAATATGTCAAGAAATGGTACAATTTCTCCATCTATTACATTACTTACATAAATAAAAACATACATCCTCAAAATGACGTTGGAATATTTTAAAACATACATATATAACTTACAATAATTATAATGCATTATTATTTTATTATATACATAAAATATTTCAGTACAAGGTTTATATTTTAGCCAGAATCGGCTATTGGCTCTATAATTTCTAAGCTCTGATTGAATTATTTTTTCAAATTGCCAACGACTTTTTTCCAGTTGTTAATTTGCACAATGTCCATATTCTTGCATAACTTCATCCACCTTATATTTAACCGATGTTTCCATCCAGTTCAAATGTTTTTTTTTTGTTCTGCAGCCATTCTATGATTTATTATTTTGTATGTCTGAAGATTGAGAACATGACGTTAAAAAGCATTGTTCATTATTAATACTGGTTTTGGAAGTAAATTCAGATTAGTTATGTATGTACTCATGTTATGAAATTGTCATGATTCATGTTGTCATGGCAATCCCCACTTTGAAATCGTCAAATTAAAAATTCATTAATATGTTAACAAAAGCAAAATATTACGAAATAAGTTACACAAATGTGAATTTCTTTTGTTGGTATATTTTTTTTATTCACCCCCAGCAATGACCTTGTTCACTTATTTTATTTCAAATAACATTTTTATCATTTTACCGAAAAAATTAATACGATAAGAAAATATATGCTCCGTTCACCATTACAGCAGAAAAATATTATTATATAAAATTATTTTTAAATTCTGCATATCCGTTGACAAACCCATTTCGTATCAATATTTTCTTAAAAAATGAAAAATAAGATAAGGAAAAGAAGGTCATTATTTTTTAATAATTAGAGAATAAATTGCCGGACCTTAAAAATGTTAATTATTCACTCCCACCCTGCAACAAGAAAGTTAACGCACACAGACGGTAACAAGAGATTAGAGAAATAGTAAGATATATTTTCTTCAGAATTTTACTTTCACAGTATAAGAAATGACTAAACTAACTCCCATCGGTAGATGCAGATCGGATTATCCCCTTCTGCTTCCGATATTATTTGTGCCCATATGATGTGACTCCCAGAACAAGAAAGTTACATAACACCGATTTTTTTTACTAAAGATTGCAACCATGGTTGCAACTTTAATAACTTGCTTGATTTAGACACCATTTAGAACTAATTGAACTAATTAAATAGATTTTCGAAGTTCGGTCCTGTCGATGGTCACCTGATCATTTTGTAGTGCGCATGCCGACATCTGATCTACGATGTTTACATTTTATTGTCGTAAATTTGCAATTTTTGGGATTAAACTTTGCGGAAGCTTTTTTTTGTGTATTTATGACCGTTCAGTCTTGTCTAAATACTGGGTTGTCATTTTCCCTCTGTTATTTTGGAGTCATTTGTATAGTATTTGATAGAATTTTTATTAAAATTTTCAGTGGTATTTCTGTCCCATTTACTTTTCACAAAGTTGAACTTTTTTCATTTCATCTTGGATCACCTCCCAGATTTGTTAATTTTTCAACCAGTTTTCGAACCTATATTAGTGACAAATATTTACCTTTCAAAACGCTATAGATGTCACCAGTATATATATCAACAAATGTATTAGTGACACCGTTTCGACAATATTATCCAAACACCAATTAGCCAATCCAAACATGTGTTCGATTGGTTTTGAATCTGGACATCGAGGTAATTGAATTAATGAAAATCTAGCATCAAATATGTAATGATTATTTGTATTTAGTATTCCCAAACATCCATTTATTCTATAATATCATTTTACGAAATCATCAGGCTGGTAATACGTTTCAATTCAAAGGGATTTAATTTCAAATCGATGGAGCTAATCTCGGCGTTAAAATTGTTAGTGCAATTATATTTTAGCTTCAAAACATGATCGTACATATGAGATTACTTGGCTGCACAACTATACGAATATAACATTATAACTTGTCTACGAGAAATTCATAATAATATTCGCGAATTATTCATAGAGGGGATGCTTTTATATAGAAAACATTTTCAGTGGTTAATATTTGTTACTTATAACTTTATTGCAATATATATTTTTTTTAATCAAATATTTTTAATTACAGTTTCTTAACCTATAATATATAATATAATAAATATTCTAAATAATCTCGATTAAAAAGAATATCTCCAGTCTCCCTGAATTTTTCAATTACTCTCTTTACAACTGACGAAGTTTAATCAATATTCATAACATATTTTCGACGAAATTTGCAAACTGTGGTCGCCAAACCTCCATTATTTTTGAAATATTGTTCAACAATGAAAATGCGTTGTCCTCTCGTGTGGTAAACCCTGAACTGTCAGCTGTCAAACTGTTTTTTCGCTTGCCGACACTTTACGGCACAAATTATGGCAAATTCAAATATTGCGTAAATTTTGGGACACCTTTTATGTACTACATCTTACGCTTTTGGAAGGCGATGCTCTCTGAAAAAATGTGGATTGAGGTTAAATTCGCTTCCTCACAAAATCTACATTCTTTTCGCAGTACTAATCCAAGTTTTTTAAGGTGTTCCCTCGGGTAGTACTAGAATTCCTGTTAACACTCTAAATTAGTTTATACCAAATTATTTTTACCCAAACTGATATTTTAGCCTCATTTCTCTTTAAGAAACCTTATTCATTATCACCTACAGCACAAGAAAAAATAAAAAGAAGCAAGAGAAGAAGAGAGAAGAAATCAAGCCGAAAACAGTATTGTTATTAAGTATTAGTGAAAACAGCTCAAAAAACAACCAAAAAAAGCATAAGAACATTTTGAAATAAGCCGAAGTGACAATACTGAAAAATACATATCCACAATTAATGTTATTTAAGATTATAAACATATATAAATATATAATTACATTATATTGAAGTAATAAATATATATAAAGTACGGTATATAATTAAAAGATTCCATAAAAGAATATCGTAACGCTCTAGAATTAAAAAATTATATTACATTGAAAAAACAATTGAAAATTCCTCGTCATTATAGCTCTATTCAGTGTGAATCCCTTACATGCTCCTCACAAGGAGCTCGCACATACCGATATGGAAGAAGAGCTCCTAGCAGTAGAAATCCCTCTAATAGTAACTCCACAACGTGAAAAAACACCTAGAAAACGCAAAAAAAGTACTGTATCCTCCGCGAGAAAATCGATTGACAGCCGAGCGACTTCCGACAGTCGTAAAACCACCACCTGCACTTCGGTTACCAGTCCGAGCGACGACTTGAATCAAAACCAACCGAATGTCACCGAACAGAGGAAAAAAAGCTGCGTGGGAGGTAGTTTAAAGTATGAAATCGGGCGGGAAAGGTCATCGATTATCGGGTTTCCAGTGAAATGGAGCTCGGTGAGGATCAAAGGGACGGGGTTCGAGGATAGTACCATAGTGAAAGTTGAACCGTGTAACGGGTTACCGATGGGTGGGGAATACGACAAACTAATGAGCCCTACTGGCGGACAGGGTAATATGAAAAACAATATTGGAAATGTAAGTAAATGATTCATTATTTAAGCCCTTTCTTGTTTAAAATATGCAAATTTTAATAACCCTTCCTTATACTGCGTAAATACACGCAAATTATAGAATAATATAGAACAAAGGGTAGAGAAATTTCCCTTGGTAATCAGGTGGAGTCCTTTATATTTCATAGAATTATTATGTAGCCAAACCAGCTGTAGAGTCAATTTAAACGGTATTAAATTTAATATAACACGTTATACAGTGTTGATGTATTTGTGAGCCACAAAAATACATCAATTTTCTCTATTTAAAATAGGAATTTATCATTGAATGCATTTTTCTTTAACCAAGATTGTATTCATTCATTAATGCAATTTTTTTCAGACCCTTTTGAAAGTTAAAACGTCTTATGAACCTTCCGTTCGTGTTCAGATTTAGACACATATTCTAATTTTCCTAAAAAAACATTAATGCAGTTTCTTTCAACCCTTCTGAAAGTTAAAACTTCTCTTCGGCTGATCAGAAAAGGTTACAAGATTGATACCTGTCAACCTATCGACATGATAGTTACCAGTCTCCCGTCACAACTTGAAAAATTCCCTGCTCATGTACCTAAGGTACTCCAGGACCTAGTTAGTACATCAACATCTTTATTGAATCAAGTTTAGGTGGCTAGATCTTTTAAGAAAAAATCAGGATGTTTTCTCTTTATCTGATAGCGACTTGAGAAGGACCAATATAATCGAGCATCGAATAAATACTGGTGAAGCAACTCCAATTAAACAAGCTCCAAGAAGAATACTGTTAGAAAACGTACGAAGTGGACAAGATGCTTAAAGACATGCAGAAACAAGACATTATAAAATCTTTGTAAAGTCCATCGACATCCCCATTTGTATTAGTTAAGAAAAATGATGATTCTTTGTTGATTTCAGAAGACTTAATGACATCACAAACAAAGACAGTTTCCCTTATCTCGTATTGATGACACTTTAACTGGGTCAAAATAGTTTTCCACATTGCCATCTTCGCCAACAAATGTAATTTTTCACACTGACATCTTTATGATGAAATATTAAGATAACTTACTATACATCCTTCAAATAATAAATGAAACCATCCCATGATAATCTCAAACCTTGAGAGCCATCCAAGGCTGTATTAATAATGAAGATGAAGAATAAATTGAATAGGTATTCTCATTAGTAATAACTACCTTGATATTATCGGTTTTAGTGATGATCAAGCTGTTTTAGACCAGGACGCCTTGGACTTGGAACTAATCCCCAAACTTTGGAACCATGTGTTGAATCTTAACATCAATATCAGCAAAACTGAATATTTATCCGCAAACATAGCAGCAAACTTTGGTATTATAATAGAGATGTAGATACACAGATAAAAGACAAGGACAAAGGTTCAAATACCTGAGAACAAATTATCAAATCTCAAGAAAACAGCAGAAATTCAAAAACAGTTTAGTTCAATCTTCAAACGAAAAATATTTAACTAAGACAAAATATGCAATAAAGAAATAAGAAGCAGGATGACTGCTAAGGAAACAGTATTGGATTGAGTAGAGAAAAGACGCTGGAACTGGTTTGGATACTTGAAATAACCAAAGAACACCAAAAAAAATGTTTAAATGGATATTTTCCAGCAGAAGAAGACAAGAATCTCCAAGAAAATCGTTGAATGATGCCATGTCATATACCCATGCAACACAGCGTCTTTATAAAAGATATACAGAGTGTTCAGAATGTTGTTACGTAACTTTATAAAGAAAAACACTGAAAATACCATGTTACTTTCAATCTACTTAACTACGTTATTTTTTTTCAGGTTCTCTCGCTCGGCGCCGACGTCCTACCAGAATACAAGCTGCAAAATCCGCAAGTACACAATTACACCATCCTCCACTACTCGCCCTTTAAAGCCGTCTGGGATTGGATAATATTGATTTTGGTAATGTACACGGCCATCTTTACTCCGTATGTCGCCGCTTTTTTACTAGGCGAACCGGATTTCAGCAATAGGAAAAATAAGAAGTATAGTGAAGATCCGATCGTTATTATTGATCTGATTGGTAAGTCGCTAATATGAATTTTTAACGTAGTGTTCAGGTAATATTTTATTTCAATTATTACAGTAAAAAAACAATAAATAGATCTTTAGTACAGATTGAGAGCAGTTCCTGGTCTTCCATAAGACTCAATTACAAGAAGTAAAATCCCACCAAAAACACCACTAAAAAAAGAAGCTATATACATATACATATATACATATACATATATATATATATATATATATATATATATATATATATATATATATATATATATATATATATATATATATATATAGAGTGTTTTTTATAGAGGTATAGAACTTTTAAATGGAATAAAACAAAGATGAATTTTTTAAATTGACATGAAATTTACTCTATTCGAAAGATAACCTTCTGGCATTATAATTTAAATATGACTTCTGGCATATGACCGCCACGGATGGCTCGAACGTAGTCTAATCTGGAGGTCCAATTTTCGATGACTTTTTCCAACATTTGTGGCCGTATATCGGCAATAACGCGGCGAATGTTGTCCTCCAAGTGATCAATCGTTTCGGGCTTATCGGCGTAGACTAGCGACTTCACATATCCCCACAGAAAATAGTCTAGCGGCGTTAAGTCGCACGATCTTGGAGGCCAATATACGGGTCCGAAACGTGAAACTATGCGGTTACCAAACGTTTCCTTCAATAAATCAATTGTGGCACGAGCTGTGTGACATATTGCGCCGTCTTGTTGAAACCACAGCTCCTGCACATCATGGTTGTTCAATTGATGAACGAAAAAGTCAGTAATCATGGCTCTATAGCGGTCACCATTGACTGTAACATTCTGACCAGCATCGTTTTTAAAGAAGTACGGACCAATGATTCCACCAGCCCATAAAGCACATCAAACAGTCAGTTTTTCTGGATGTAATGGTGTCTCAACATACACTTGAGGATTATCATCACTCCAAATACGGCAGTTTTGTTTATTGACGTATCCATTCAAACAAAAGTGAGCTTCATCGCTAAACAAAATTCACTTATGAAAATCGGGATCAACGGCAATCTTGTTTTGGGCCCATTCACCGAATCTACGCCTTGCTAGGTGATCGTGTGGCTTCAATTCTTGCACGAGTTGGATTTTGTAAGCACGCAAACCAAGATTTTTCCGCAAAATCTTCCATAAAGTGAATGGACACATATCCAATTCCTGTGCACGATGGCGGATAGACTGATTCGGGTCTTCCTCTACGCTACGCTCTTCAGCAGCAATGACTTCTTCTGTACACACTGTACGACATCTATGTGGATGCGTATTATCATTTAGAGTAAACGTGGTGCGAAAACGTTCCATAGTTAATCGAATTAATTGCTCTGATGGACGATTATGTTGACCGTAAAATGGACGTAGTGCGCGATACGTATTTCGAACAGAACCATGATTTTCAAAATAAATTTGCACAATTTGGAAGCGTTGTTCAGGCGTCAGTCTATTCATGTTGAAATGCCTAACCAAACTAAACATAAATCACTTGACAGCTGACAAAATGGCCGCCTGTTAAAAAAGTGTTGCCAACTTAAAGTTTTATACCTCTATAAAAACACCCTTAGATTATATCATTTTCTTTTTATTTTGTCTTTTCTTGGGTTTAGGTTCTTTATTTAATAAAAAATCAAAAACAAATTGACGTTTCGCCCTTTATTTAAGGCATCTTCAAAAATTTTTTGTTTTATTGATCTGCCTAAAAATATTTTTTTTTATATAATTAAAAAAATTCATACACAAACATATTTACAATTTTAAAAAACAAACAAACACTTTAAAGAACTAGTCAAATTTCTAAAAAAAAAGTATTTAATTTTACCAGTACATACCTTGACATTTCGCTTATTTATTAATAATGAAATGAAATTTTTATATCGTTTATTTAGGGTACTTAGGATACATGGAATGAGAGTGTGTTTTATTTTTTATATTTTAATAATGGACCAAAAAAACGAAAGAAAGCATGCATTTAATCTTATGTTTAAGAGGATATTCAATTTTTGATTTATTAACAGGATCGAATACTAAGTATTTTTCTTTAAATTAGGCTGGTGTAAATATGGCTCAAATTTCCTATATCCATTCTGTCGTTAACAGTGTTTTTATCTTTTTTAATTTTTATCATTTCCTTTATCTGCAATTTTTGATAATTCATACCGTTGTATTTAAAAAAAGCATGACATTATCGTATGTCACAAGTCTCATAATAAATTAAATATACTATTTACTAATTTAAAAGGTAAAACTCCTCTCATGAATAAGTCAAATATAGTATATTCGATCCCTTGCTCAAACTGTCCCAAAAAATATATAGGCATGACAAGCAGACTGTTAAAAAACAGATTGAATGGCTATAAATATACGAAAAACGCCTCAACAGTGTTAAACAAACACACACAGGATGAAAAACATACCTTCGATTATAACAATATCATAATTAAAAACAAAGATATGAATTATCAAAAATTGCAGATAAAGAAAATGATTAAAAAAGATAAAAACATTGTTAACGACAGAAAGGATATAGGAAATTGGAACCATATATACACCAGCCTAATTTAAAGAAAAATATTAAGTATTTGATCCTCTTAATAAATCAAAAATTGCATATCCTCTTAAACACAAAATTAAATGTATGCTTTCTTTCGTTTTTTTTTTGGTCCATTATTAAAATATTTAAAATAAAACACACTCGCATTCCATGTATCCTAAGTACCTAAATAGACGATATAAAAATTTCATTTCATTATTAATAAATAAGCAAAATGTCAAGGTATGTACTGATAAAATTAAATACTTTTTTAGAAATTTGACTAGTTTTTTAAAGTGTTTGTTTGTTTTTTAAAATTGTAAATATGTTTGTGTATAAATGTTTATAATTATATAAAAAATATTTTTAGGCAGATCAATAAATAAAAAATAATAAAAAACTTTTGAAGATGCCTTAAATAAAGGGCGAGACGTCAAATTGTTTATGAGTTTTTATTAAATAAAGAACCTAAACCCAAGAAAAGACAAAATAAAAAGGTATGTAAAAAACGTTGTCCAAAGTTCTTATCATACAGGGCTCAAAAAATGGGGTCATGAGTGTCACAGGTAGTCAGTCTCTGCAGCTGTGAGTAATTCACAACACTTTCTTGGATAGTAATTTGAAGGGTCTTACCTGACAGACATCATATAAAAAAAAATTGAAATATACCTGGTGGTTCAATAATGATGTGTAAAAAACTTGATTATATTACTGCTCTTTGGGAGCCCATATCTCTGTAGAGGAAGCCTATACGAAAAAAGTTTATATGAACTTGTAATATTCCTTTCACTTGTTTTTTTCATATCCGGGAGATTTCTCACATTTTCGCGGACACCTTGTATGTAAAATATGTATAATGAAAATGTCAATATTTTAATCAAAATTTTAAAGTCGGTATTTTAAATATCGTGACTCTTTCTTTGAAAATATCGTGACACATTGAACCTAAAAGGATGGAAACATTTTCAAGTCAACCATAGAAATTCGAAAAAAAAATTTTGTCATTATTTCCATTGAATTACCATTAAAATTTAATAATGTTTCTGATGAAATGCTCTATTTCCAATAATGAGCTGAGTATAATTTAATACTCATTTTCATTCCACAGAAACCGTTTAGTCGATTCTCGTACTACTAACTAAATAATAAAATATTAAATTCGACGAAGTTGGGAACAAAGAGGGAAGCCCGATATCTGCGACAACGTACAGAAGCGTCTGGCTTGGAACATCAAAAATGTGGCTTTGTTAACTTAAAGGAACATTGTTTCCGACATAGTTGTGAAAGTATTTATTTCATCCAGAATTGTCTTTGTGGTGGGAAGGGTGTCTGTCTCACAGAAAACTTGGGAATTTAAATAAATTAACAGAATATATACTTCATGGAAAATAGACTTTCGGCAGTAACAAAAATGTAACATTTTTTTTGCTGGAATGTATTCATTTCGGCATCCTATAAAACATATCTCGATGGTAACTCTGAAAGACCTGTGCAAAAGAAAAATGGCGGACCAAAAATGGTCACGATTAGGATGGTTCCTTTCAGACAACGTTGGAGCATAGACTCAAGAAGGCCAACAAACAATTTGGATGACATCTTCCAAGGATAAAAATCAAATCCCTACGCTCTTCCTTTGGATAAACCTTCATTTTGACAAAGCAATAACACAGCAATATTGAAATAATTCAATTCAATAAATGAAGTTTCACGGTTACAAAAAATAATACCGCTTAATTAAATGAATTATCTGACGTTTCTAAATGCCATAGGTAACTAGATACACTAGAACATCTATTCAAACAGACAATATGGTGTAGAAAACGATTATTTGGCGTATTCTGTGAAAACGCGAAAACTTAGCTGTAAAACACCCTTAAACCATTCAATAGATATTTAAAAGGTTCATTTTTTTCGGAGAATCCAAAAATGGATGCAAGATCCGCATATATCTCAAAAATAAAACTTTTTGAAAGTGACGTATTTTGGTCACATCCTATCATCAAATAAATAACAGAACAATATCTCACCTTCCTAGAGTAACAATAATAGTAATAATAAAATTTTCTATTTCTTTATTGACATTTTAGTGGACGTCACATTTATCGTCGACATCCTAATCAACTTCCGCACAACTTACGTCTCCGGAAATGACGAAATAGTATCCGATCCCGGCAAAATAGCCGTGCACTACCTAAGAGGATGGTTTCTCATAGACCTTGTAGCCGCGGTACCATTCGATCTTCTGTTCTTCGGTACCGACACGGACGAGGTAGGTACCCTAAAGTTACTGAGTTTGTTGCATATGTTTATTGTTATCGATAGGGTAGCCTTAAGGATATCGTTGTCACATTCACGGTATTTTTTTTCTACGGAAGGTTGCTAATAGCAGAGGTTTTCTTTCTCCTTTTTAGCCTCACAAAATGATAAATCGAAACCACATCGTGCTTCTAGCAATAGCAACCTTTAATAGAAAAACTTTTGTCAAAAATTTTTCATTTGTTATTTTCGTTATTGTAACATGATGTTTGGTTCGTTTTGGATTATCTTTGTTTATGTCAGATAACATGTTTTGTCCTACAATTACAAAAATATGGTGGTTTAAGCAAATATCTGGTTTTGAATATATTTTTTTAATAATAAAAAGAGAGAAATAATCTTCGGGAAATGTTTAAAAAGGAACAACTATGTTTTATACCACTAAATTTATTAAGAAAGCAGTTTCAATTCACAGAGTCATTTTCGAACTGAATTACAAAGGTAGACTAAGTATTCAATACAGAAACATGAAAAAATTTAACAATAAATAAAAACTACCTGAAAAATTACATTATTACAAAGGGAAGGTACTAAATTTTGGGAACTAATTATTATTTGGCAACAACAAATAACGGGGACAACCCAAGTTCTGTCTGGTCATTAAGCAAATTTACATTTTTATTTCTACTATGTTTATATATTTCTAAAGATTCAAGAATATTTAACTTTTGGCCCTTTGTTGAATAATGTAATATGTCAGTGTTGCTTAAATCAGGAAAACTGTGGCTGTGTTCTAAGCAATGGTTGGCAAAGCTCGAGTCTGTTTTTTGTAGTCTATATGATCGGTGGTGTTCTGAAAAGCGAGTTTTAAAGCTTCTACCACTTTCTCCAATATACAAGCTATCACACTCTGAACATTTCAACTTATAGACTCCTGATTTATCAAATTTATTAATTTTATCTTTAGCATTGTAAAGGATAGTGGACAACTTATAAAAAATCACAAACCAGGAAGTCCCATTCGCCCAGTCGTTTCATACAAAAATAGCCCCACGAGAGAACTTAGTATGAAACTAAATTCATTCTTCAAACAAATAAGCAACTTTAAACCAAGTCACAGTTTAAATAATTCAGTAGATCTCGTCCAAAAACTAAAAAACATAAAAACCCCAGATAACTCCATACTAGTTTCTTTTGACATAAAAAGCATGTTTTCTAATATTCCAACAAATGAATGTTTTATACTTATCCAAGAAATGTTATAGGAACGAAATATAAATCCAATAGTTACTACTGAAGTCTTGTCCTCTTTTGAACTTTGCCGATCACAAACCTATTTCCAGTTTAATAACAAATTTTATTTACAAAATTCAGGCCTACCAATGAGTTCTCCTCTTAGCCCTCTCCTAGCAGACATTTTCATGTCAAACATAGAAAACTAAATTCTTAATTCCCCTTTAAGCAAAAACCATGTTCAATTTTGGTTCAGATATGTGGATGATGTTCTAGCATGTTTTAAAGGCACTACTAGACAGCTTCAAAAATTCTTACAATACATTAATAGTTGCCATCCAAAAATTCAATTTACTCTGGAAACTGAAAATAACCATAAAATAAATTTTCTTGATCTCACCATATCTCACCTCAATAATCAGTGTAATTTTAAAATTTTTAGAAAACCAACGTTTACAGGTAATGCTATATCTAATGACGCTTTTCACCCCTTACAACACAAAATGGCTGCATACAATTCAATGATACATAGAGCATTATCTTTGCCTCTCTCTGAAGAAGATCTTCAAGAGGAACTAAATATCATTGAAAGGATTGCAATATCAAACAATTTCTTCCAACAAACCATAAAGAAATTAATAACTAAAAAACAAAAACAACTAGCTTTTAATTCAGTATATCCCAAAATAAAAAATGATAAAGATAGTTCATCTTATATATCTTTGTCATACTGTGGTAGCCTATGAGAAAACATAGCTAATACTCTTTCCAAACATAACATAAAAGTAGCCTTTAAATCTCAACACAATCTGTCTACGATCCTTTACAATGCTAAAGATAAAATTAATAAGTTTGATAAATCAGGAGTTTATAAATTAAAATGTTCAGAGTGTGATAGCTTGTACATTGGACAAAGCTGTAGAAGCTTTTCAGAACACCACCGATCATATAGACTACAAAAAACAGACTCGAGCTTTGCCAACCATTGCTTAGGACACAGCCACAGTTTTCCTAATTTAAGCAACACTGACATATTACATTATTCAACAAAGGGCCAAAAGTTAAATATTCTTGATTCTTTAGAAATATATAAACATAGTAAAAATAAAAATGTAAATTTGCTTAATGACCAGACAGAACTTGGGTTTTCCCCGTTATTTGTTGTCGCCAAATAATAATTAGTTCCCAAAATTTAGTACCTCCGCTTTGTAATAATGTAATTTCTCAGGTAGTTTTTATTTATTGTTAAATTTTCTCATGTTTCTGTATTGAATACTTAGTCTACCTTTGTAATTCAGTTTAAAAATGACTCCGTGAGTTGAAACTGCAGTCACTATTTTCTTAATAAATTAATGGTATAAAACATAGTAGTTCTTTTTAAACATTTCCCGAAGATGATTAACTACCACATAGTAACGGCTACCAACATCAACTGTTTATCTGTGACTTTCAAGTTTACCATAAACAAAGGAAAAAGTATATATCACTCTTTATATATACACAAAATAAGTAAACTAAGCTTAAACCACCATTGTGAATATATATTCTTGCGTTCTACAATTTTTAAATAAAATTAAAACGTAATTAGGTGTCTTAAGTGTTGCATTTTTGAGAAAAAAAAATGGAATGATTGTTGCAAGAAAATAAATGTTTGGTGTTAGTAATTTTTTTGTTGGAAAATCTTCTACTACATCGTGAAACTTTTATGTCGTGTTTCCCTTATTTCAAGCGAGTTCTTATCTATTATTCTCCTCACAGTTTTCTTCATTATTATTTTTATGAAACCCCTTTTTGCATTCTATCCCTGTAAACATAAACATTGACTTCTTGAAAAAGGGAAACACTGAAGAAAAATATATAAAAACCTTCTATTTAGTTTTATCATCTTTTTAGTTGTTTTTTTTAATATCATTTTTTTTTCGTTTGCTTCTTTATATTTCTTTTATTCTCCTTATTTATTTATTTTCATGCATTTCTCACGAAAATCGAAAAAATCATTTTAGTGATTATCTTTTATTTGTATCATTGTTAAAGTTAGCATTTTCCCGCATTTTATTAGGTAACATAACAGTGACTTTTTGTGATTCGACAATTTTTTTAAATCGATCTTTTTTCAATTCTTTTCTATAGTTGGGCTTGGATAAGGATGAGGTAGAGAGATATAGTTTTGAATCGCTTATATTTTTTGTTCATTTTCAGCGGCTTTCGGGAAAAAATACTCTAAAATAGTATTTTAATTCAATGTTTCAATGTTCAATAGAAACAAAATTATTTCAAGTATCTTAATATGAGAAAAAAGAAATTGTAATTTAAAAAACAATGCTGCATTAATATTTATTAATTTCTTAAAATTTATACTTATTTTAGAATGTTTTTCCCTTTCACAAACGTCACTCACTTACTTCACATAGTATTTTAATCAACATTTTTACATTTTTATCCCGTCAATAGCTTCAGAACAATTTTATTTCTAATTTTCTGCACGCTGTATCTTGGTATGCTATATATTGTACTTTTTATATATTATGCATTTCTTATATTATATTATTATATAATTATGCAAGGCTTACATTTCATACAGGATCGACATTTTTAAATTGTTAATTTGGTCCATTCTGTATGTCCAATTTTTTGCATAAATAGGTATTGAATAAGAGCTTGAGTTTTATATTTTTACCATCGAAAAAACATCTTTATATTTACCACCAATGTTATTCATCATATACATGGTACTCTTGCGTATTTTGTAACTTTCATATCTTCTTTTTGTTGAAGGATGAATGTTACAATACACAAAAACTTAAAGTCCAGGAGATGATAATACTGTTTAAGGTGTGATTTAGTAGCACTCGTTGCGCACCATACGAGCAAAAACAAATTATGCTCCCTCATTATGAGATCGGAATGAAGACACGAATATCTAAGAAACTTAATTGAAACAAAAACGAAGTTGTTATAGGATTACTTACAAATCACAGACATATTTTTGTGAATAGAGATATATAGTTAAATGGGATAAATTTTACACTATTTTTAAAATTATTGCTTCACACTAATGAGGTTTAAACAAAACCTATGCAATAGTTTTAGCGTCATCTAGTAAAATAATAAAAATATAAAGATGATACGAAACCCTCGAAGAGCTCGTTATACTTTTATTTGAACGTTTTGTTATCATCCAAGTAAGAAAGAGATATTTTGTCAAACAATACTGAATCATTCCTGAAAACGCTAAGTTATCTCCTGGACTACATACTTGAAAATATTACAAAGTTCTTTCCAAACACGTTTTAAGTCATGTAAATAGAATTATTTTCATTAATTTTTCCTTATATTTTTTTTGTGTACAGTAATCGGCAAATATCTCGTAACGATGAGAAAAATATGTTATAAGTAATTTAAAAGAAATTCAATATACCAAGTATTATCCATGTATCTTAAAATGAAAACACACATTGAAGAGAAATTTGAAAATTTTTGCTGTATGTAGAATAGGGTCAAAAAATTAATTTTTTTCATAATATACACATAATATATATATATATATATATATATATATATATATATATATATATATATATATAGGTAATATTTTTTAAAATAAAGATTCTTCACCCTTAAAAAAATCAAATTTTTACCCTCATCCTGTATGCAGTAGGATGAGGAGAGTAGGAAGTTTCTTCCCGTATGTATTTTAGTTTTAAAATACATAGAAAAAACTTGGTATATAGGATTGAATATTTCTCATATCGCGCCACATCTTTGTCGATCACCGTATATAAGTAGTTGATAGGAGCCACCCATGTGTGAAAAAACTTTCGAGCGTAAGAAAATTATAATACTGTCAGCATCCTTTTGGCACGGGCCAATCTGTTTCCTGCCTATCTATCTGTCTACCTACCTACCTACCTACCTTCTCACCTACCTATCTACCTACTTATCTACCTACCTACCTATCTACTTTTTTTCCGTAGGAGGGGAAAGGCTTTATGCCCACCAGCGGCGCAGTGCGGAGAACTGATAGTGTGGGACTCCTCAGATGAGTATACCCACTAAAACCCCTCCTTATTCCCCCTTCTGCCTCCGGAATCCGCTCTCGCATTACTTCAAAGGCAAAAGCCGTCCTGTTTTCTCTCAAGTAAAGGCGCCATATAGGGTTTTTGGTTTATCAACGTCACTTACGTTGGGCATTCTTGTAAGGGTTTTGTGTATATCCTCCATGTGGATATTCTTATGTCATTAGGAAAGGCCAGACGGATACGACTTAGTAAAACAGAACAGATTAATTCATATTTATATCACAGTTTGCAGCATTATCACAGATTGAAATATCACAGTAACTTTATATATTAATGGATATGTCTGTTCAGTCTCTGTTCTATTTCTTTGGTTTCAACTATCTACCTACCTACTTATCAACCAACCTACCTACCTATCTACCAACCTATCTACCTAACTATTTACCTACCTGTTATCTGCCTACCTAGCTACTAAGAAGTGTGACGTCATCCTATGACACGCGACAAAACATTCCCAGCTACATTGATAGTCTATGCCACGCCCATATCAAAGGACGCCACCGACATATCCGAGGAGGCCGATAATATTGCAATTTTCTCACGGTCGCAAGTTTTTTCCCACGTGGAAGGTGCCCAGTGACTACTTACGTATTCATTTAGTTTTGTTTATATTTTTATTATGAATAATTTTATTTTCGTTTATTATTACAAATCATTATTTTAATTTACTTTATTATTTCTCACAGGTGCTAAGTAATAACGACAAAAATAAACAGGTAAAGAAAATCACATACATGTTTTCATTTTGTCTTTTTTGTTTAGTTCGATTTTTCTTTTACAAGAAAATATACAGGACATTCTAGAACAGTTTTTGTAATACGCTTTTTCATGTCTTTAACATTTTTTTATGTGGTACTAACCAACATTTTAAAAAATATATTATACAGGATTGTACAAAAGTTTTGTATATATCCTGTACTAACATTTTTCATTTTAAATAATAGACTAATATGTCTAATAAAGCTAACTCAGAAAAATAAAGCTTGCAATGTACAGGGTCGAATACTACCCGATATCCTGTCAAACACATAACAAATTTGACATATATTTAACCAAAACTATTTTTTTAACAAATTCTCACGCTATGTTTGATTTATTTTATCACACCACACATTTTCATCGGAAAATGCGAAAAGAAGCAGATGAAAACACAAAAAACCACACTTTGTCTCTTTCTTTTCCAGACTACGACACTGATTGGTCTGCTGAAAACCGCTCGGTTATTGCGATTGGTGAGGGTAGCACGAAAAATCGACAGATATTCCGAGTACGGCGCTGCGGTGCTGCTGCTACTGATGGCTACGTTTGCGTTGATCGCACACTGGTTAGCTTGCATATGGTAAGACTTATTAAACTTGCTCCAATTTAAATTTCGATGCCATATTTGAATTCTAGACCCTAGAGTTAGTCGAAAACGAATACCTACAAGACCATGTTAAAACCACGATTTTTTTAGGATATATATACTTTTCCGTAGGTATGCAATAGGCAACGCAGAACGCCCCGTGCTTCACTCAAAAATTGGCTGGCTCGACATCTTGGCGAATGACACCCATCAACATTACATGCCGAACGGTACTGGTGGTCCCAGTATTAAAAGCCGTTACGTCACCGCACTGTATTTTACGTTTACATCGCTAACGAGCGTGGGGTTTGGAAACGTCGCACCTAATACCGATGCTGAAAAGATTTTTACGATATGTGTTATGTTAGTTGGATGTAAGTATGTCATGTTTTCATAATTTTTTGTTTATTCCAAATTTTTATTTTCATCATCTCCAGAAATCGTCTACCAACATCCCTATATTAACACTAATTTTCCCTTTTCCAGCACTGATGTACGCCAGTATATTCGGCAACGTTTCAGCGATAATTCAACGGTTATACTCAGGGACTGCTCGCTATCACACGCAGATGCTCCGAGTACGCGAGTTTATCCGCTTCCATCAAATTCCCAATCCTCTAAGACAGCGTTTAGAAGAGTACTTCCAACACGCGTGGACTTATACGAATGGTATAGACATGAACTCGGTCCTAAAAGGATTCCCGGAATGTTTGCAAGCGGATATATGTTTACATTTAAACAGAAATTTGTTGCAGAATTGCGGGGTGTTTGAAGGTGCCAGTCCTGGTTGTCTTAGGTAAGTTTTGCCTGATAATATTTAGATATAAATATTACCTGTTATAACATTTTTGTTTAGTAATTGGGTAAAGTATAATAATAAAATATCTTAAAAGAATTCAATTTAATTAGATTATATCGATATCCCAAAAAACTACCTGCAAATAATCGAAAAATAAATTAACCTGGTCCTATTATTATCGCCGTATTATCATAAGGTCATCCTGGTGAAAATGAAAATGTATTTATAGTAGAATGGCCTTTATTAGGAAAGCCAGCGATGAATAACATTTCCTGTTTCTGAGTGCTGCCAGTAATAAAAAATCAATCTCTCGTTTCGGCTTTTTTACACCCCACGTGCCGCCGACATGGCCATTGAAACTACACGAATAAATTTTGCCTGCAACAGGCATATTTTAAGTTTCATTCAATGAAAATGCTTGGATGTAATGTCGCCTTTATTTTGATGAAATTAATTATTTTTAAAGAACCACAGAAATGAAAACGCTGAGAATGATCACGGGAACAAGTTTAAGAGATAGAATAAGAAAAGCAAAAATACGCGAGGACAGCGGAGTGGGGGATGTTGGAGAGATCACGTGGAACGAATGTACGATGACAGACTAGCAAAAACCGTGATGAGAGAGAAACCAAACACCAAACGGCCGCCTGGACGGCCCCCCAAAAGATGGAGAGACAGCTGGATTTCGACCTCAAACGAGGATCGATGAGGCATTGTACAGGGTGAGTCAACGATTGGATGAAGTAGGTTTGTGCCTTTTCGGTGAAATTAACAAAGAAACTATATTTATTGTTTGATACAGTTTATTTTTACGCAGATGTTAAAAATATTTAGGACTCTACTGGGTGAGCCAAAAAACTAGGACAGCATAAAGTTGTATTTTTTTAAATAGAACACCCTATATACGAATCGTATTTTCGATTTAGCTTATAATTTTAAATCTTTTTTATTAAGGGTTTACTATAACAAAACTTTATAGTTTCTGAGATAATTAAGTTTAAAGAAAAAAAGTCACATTTTCAAGCATCAATTCAATCCTAAATAAGGTTTTCAATTTTGTGACAAATATATTCAAATTTGGAATTTAGCAAGGCCAAGGACAAGTTAACATAATTTTTACCTAATATTTGCAATAAAAGCTACAGGATGTTGAACACATCGGCTCAAATTTGAACAAGTTTAAATGAATAAATATCTTTTTTTTTTAAATGGTACACTCTGTATATTTTCATGTTATTTAATAGAGTAATAAAAACCCTAAAAGTTTTGTTCAATATATCCTATACCTATTTATAATAGTTTTTGAGATATTTCAGTTTTTCTTATTTTCCATACTTTTTTACAGAAATAGTCTTCATTATCATAGTAGCCATGTAAAATAATAAAAAGAAACTACAGAAACAAACAGAATGTGGTTAAATATGATGAAATACAACGGCAATAGTTTAATTAAACATAATGTGAAAAAATTAACACAACAATAACGACAAGGAAAATACATATTTACTTTTCTACTAAATTGAAACAAAAAAATTACCTATTAAATACTGAGATTAATTATTTCTTTTTAATAAGTGTTCGAATAAACGACCCTCTTGTGCAATGCACAAATTTAGTCTTTTTTGCAGATTTTCTCGGGCCCTGGACAAAATTAGTGGCGTTATTGTTCTACAGGTATCCCTAATCCTGTTTCGCATATCTTCCACTGTTGTTGGTGGATTAACATACACCTTATTTTTAATATAACCCCATAGGAAGAAATCTAATGGGGTGATGTCGCAAGACCACTCAATGAAACCCTCATGTCCAATCCATTTTTGCGGATATCGTTGGTCCAAAAACGCACGAACTTCACGATGGTAATGCGGAGGCGCACCATCGTGCTGGAACCACATACTGTCGAGCTCATCCCTATCGAGACCTTGAAGCAGTTGGGGTAGTTCTTCTTGTAGAAAGTTCAGGTAACTATGGCCATTTAGTGGTTCAATAAAAAAATGGGGTCCAATAATTCGATTATGATGAATACCACACCAAACATTTAATGACCAGTGGTTTTGATGTTGCACCTCTCTAATCCAAAATGGGTTTTCTGTGGCATAATAATGCATGTTGCGTCTATTTACGGCACCGTTACTTCTAAAAGTAGCTTCATCACTAAACATTACCTTGCATAATAAATTTGGATTTAATTGAATCTCCGCATTTATTGTACGACAAAAGTTTACACGACTTTCAAAATCCTGTCCATGCAATTCTTGGTGTAATTCCATGTGATATGGATGATACCTATATTTCTTGGTAGTACGATTAGCGGTGGATTGTGATGTTTCACATAATGCTGCTAACTGACGGCTACCAATATAAGGATTTTCCTGAACATTTAACAATACTTGTAGTTCTTTTTCTTCATTAGTTACTGGTTTGTTGACCACTTTACGTTTTGGATAATCAACAGTACCAGAAGAACCAAATCTTTGCATTAAGTTTTGAAAAGTATGGGTATTAGGCTGGCGTCGATCAGAATACTTCATTTTGTAAATTCTTTGAGCAAGAAGGTAATTTTTTTGAGGCTCTCCTATTGTATAAATCATATCTATTAACTCATTCTTTGGAAAATTCATTTTACAATATAAGATGAATGGAAAAAAAAAACAAACTACACTACATAAAGACCAAAAGAAGCGATTTCGGTTATAAATTTGACACACAGAAAAATGTTCTTTTACATTGTTTTTGCCATGGCTACTATGATAATGAAGACTATTTCTGTAAAAAAGTATGGAAAATAAGAAAAACTGAAATATCTCAAAAACTATTATAAATAGGTATAGGATATATTGAACAAAACTTTTAGGGTTTTTATTACTCTATTAAATAACATGAAAATATACAGGGTGTACCATTTAAAAAAAAAGATATTTATTCATTTAAACTTGTTCAAATTTGAGCCGATGTGTTCAACATCCTGTAGCTTTTATTGCAAATATTAGGTAAAAATTATGTTAACTTGTCCTTGGCCTTGCTAAATTCCAAATTTGAATATATTAGTCACAAAATTGAAAACGTTATTTAGGATTGAATTGATGCTTGAAAATGTGACTTTTTTTCTTTAAACTTAATTATCTCAGAAACTATAAAGTTTTGTTATAGTAAACCCTTAATAAAAAAGATTTAAAATTATAAGCTAAATCGAAAATACGATTCGTATATAGGGTGTTCTATTTAAAAAAAAAATACAACTTTATGCTGTCCTAGTTTTTTGGCTCACCCAGTAGAGTCCTAAATATTTTTAACATCTGCGTAAAAATAAACTGTATCAAACAATAAATACAGTTTCTTTGTTAATTTCACCGAAAAGGCACAAACCTACTTCATCTAATCGTTGACTCACCCTGTATAGATAACAGAACTTGGTTCTACCTAGAAGAAGAAGAAGAATTTTTTAAAATGCAATTTTATAAAATACTATTCATTAAATTCCAGTGTTTAACAGTTTTAATCAATCTATTGGTGAATATACTGCATATTTATAACGTTATTTTCTTAGGTTTCTTTTGTTGACAAATAAAAATTAAGTAAAAATCCGATTCCCACTCATGGAGACCATGTATATAAAATATCCTTCAGTTAAGAGTGACGGAGTATGCCCTCAAAGGCGTATAGATAAAGAGCAGTTACTGAGGCGATTTAATGTTCCATCTTTAATAAATCGCGGACGTTACATGTTAGCCCAGTATTTGAGCAAACTATCCAGATCCTATATCGACTGTTCTGATTTATTATATTAAGTTAACTTTCACGTACCCCCGAGACCTGTCAGATCCTATCCCATTTTTTTTTTACCTAGCCCTGAAACAAATTTTCTTATAAAAACGCCTCTATTTCAAGCCATGAGCATCTTCAACAACACTTGCAGTGACATCGATGTTTACAGCCTACGTCTAAACACAAGCTTTAAAGTCAAAGTTTCTAATAAAAATGTAAAAGATTTTCTTTTTGTGAATTATTGTATGAATCAATCACTGATTTTATTTTTTCTTATAATTTTGTTTAATATCTTATTAAAGTTGTATGTCATATTGTCTTATAAGAGGATATTATCTGTTAGACAATAAAGATTATTATAATTATTATATGATTTACAAGCCAAACGGCTTCGCACTCCTTCTAGGGAATATTGGCTCATACCAGGTATACAAAGATACCAAAAGTATGAAGCTCTGTGGGAACCGTTTCCATGTTATCGGGTCCTACGTGACGTGGTGTGCTGTATTTCCTACGAACTTTCGGACGGTTCGCGCGGTTGCAAGGAGAGTTGCTTCCTGCATCAGTTTATACAGATGCTCACTAAGGCCCAGTCTCTTGATGTTCTGCAGGAGGTTCCTTGGTATCACTCCAGTTGTTGAGAGTATTATGGGAATCATCTGAACGCTGTTCTTTGCCCATTGTCTTCGGATTTGCACCTCCAGATCTCTGTATTTGGCGATCTTCTCGTTGTATTTTGGCCTTAGGTTGTTGTTGTTGTTAGGTACAGCAATGTCGATTAGTGTAGTTCGCCTAGAAATTTTATCGATTAGTATAATGTCTGGTCTATTATGAGCAACTGTCTGATCCTTCAGAACCGTTCGGTCCCAGTATAACTTGAAGTGGTTGTTTTCAAGACTAGGCTTCGGATTGTATTTGTAATCAGGTACTTTTCCTACCTGTAATAGGCTTAACTTTCCTGCTAACTCTTGGTAGGGTATCTTAGCGGCTGAGTCGTGTCTTTCCTTATACTCAGTTGTGGCAAACGCTTGGCATCCTCCAGTTATGTATTGGATTGTCTCTGATGTTCGACAGCCATATCTGCATTGGTCATTTTCTATTGAGGGGTCTTGGATAGCTAGCAAGAAGCCCTCCGTTTCCGGAAACATCTGTCCTGAAATCAACCAGTAGTTCGACGCTGAGTTGTCGACATTATCCTGATTCACCTCATTTGGATGCCGTCCATGAAGTGGCTTCCGTAGCCAGGTTTGTAATTTCTCTAGGTCTGTTTGGTGGTGAGAAGTAATATCTTGTTCCCTCAACTGTAGCGGTGTTGAATCGTCTGCCTCGCATATTGCTCGATGTAGGTGCAAGAGTCCGTTAACCTGTGGAAATATGAACGTAAGTTTATTATTTGTTGGTCGAGCTGCTTACCAATATCCACCAATCCTCTTCCTCCTTGGTGTCTTGGAAGCATTATACGTTCAACAGCACTCCGAGTGTGATGTTTTTGGACCTTTTGTTAGGAGTGTCCTTATTTTTCTTTGCAGGTTTTGGATGTCCGTCCTGCTCCATTTTACAATTCCAAAAGAGTAACTCAGCGCAGAGCCAGCATACGTGTTGAGCGTCTTAAACAAATTTCTACTATATAAATTAGTTCGTAATACCCGCCTTACCCTCTTGACAAATTCGGTTGTCAATTCAGCCTTCATAGTGCCATGATCAATTATTTTAGCCTGTTTTATACCTAGATATTTCTATGTTTGGTCTGCTTCCATTGCAGCTATAGTTTCACCGTTCTGCACTTCAAAAGCCCCCGATTGTATCTTCGCTTTTACGATGTTCAAAATACGACACTTGTCAAGTCCAAATTGCATTCCGATATGCCCGGAGAACTCCTCTACAATTTTAAGCATTTGTTCCAGCTGGTTTCTGGTAGCAGCCGTCAGTTTAAGATCATCCATGTATAGAAGATGATTCACTCTGATTACCTCTTCTACTTCTTATTATTATTATTATGTATAACATAATAAATAAAAGTTCAATTCAAGTCAAAATTTGACTTATTCACGTCATATAATCAACATCATCATCATTCTCAACTTCATCTACCATTTGTATCAATATTGCAAGCTTATCTTATTCAATGTTCATATAATTTCCTTTTCTATTTGGTAATGTAATTTGTTCGGTGTCCTTGTAATTTATGCTCATTTATGACCATTTTTTTTCTGTCCTTGTTTGGGACCAAGTTGTTCCTGCCAGTTTTCTGATATCATAATCCCATCTAAGATTCGGGCGTCCCTTTCGTCTCTTGGCGTTTCTGGGATACCACGTAGTTGTTCTAGTAATTTATCTATTGTCTGTGCTTCTTGCTATATGTCCTACCCATTGCATTTTAGGGACTTTATTCTTTAGATTACATCAATTGCCTGGGTTTTCTCTTGTATCTAATCTGTTCTTTTCCGATCTCTTTTAGTTATTCTTAGCATGCATCTTTCTATGGTTATTTGAGTGACTTGGAATTTTGTAGTTATTTCTTTCTTTAATATCCAAGTTTCACACCTGGATGTCATGACTGATAATATCCATTGATCAGATACTCTTTTCTTAAGGTATAGTAACATTCTGGACTTGAAGATTAAAAAGCGAATCTTACATGGCTTAGGTGTTCTCCATCTATACATAAATCTTTGTTATTCCAGTCTTATATGTGATTACTGCGTTTTTATTCGGGAAAAGTCTTGGTTCGCTGAAGTAGAAGTTGCCGGTTCCTTCGAAAATGTATAAATTGACAATTAGTCCCTAGTGTTTTATTTATATTAAAGTTCATCTCGTATTTAACAATGTACGAAGTTTAGAACGCTTCACTGATTCGTTTTAGGTAGCTAAGCTCGAGTTAAATCAGTTATGACGCGTACATTTCATAAATATCACTAATTACCTCGTTGCCCAGTCCAATCAGATACCCTTTCCATCCCATAAAGCGCAATCAATCGTTTAAATCAATGTTTCTGCTAGATTAATTTGCAATACTCTTTTATCCTTTATTTTATTTTATTTTTAAATTCGTATCGTTACCAAACAAAAACTGACGTTAGAACGCCTGAAACTGACACGTTTTGATGGCCCTTTCGTAATATCGGTTTAAAAGCTGTTAAATTTGTCCATTTTGATTTGTAAAAGGTTGACGTAATAAATTAATTAAATCTAGCTTTTTTCGTTTTTTTTTCACGTGTTTGAAAACTATCCGACACGACCATTTCTAAATCCTGAAATTAGTTCGACATTTTTTTTGCAGCGATGCAGAATTAATTAGAAAAATTTATAAATCTAGAAAAAAAACATGGCGTTATAAAATTTGTAATATTTTCCAACTAACATCTGCAGCTGTCAAAGATCATAAGTAATTAATATTTTATACCACGGGTGAGATGATTTTGATTTAAAAAAAAAATAAAAAATTATGGATTTAATTAAAAATCATGGCTGGAATCCTATAAGAATAAAGGGAAAGATAATGTCATAATAATGATCTTGCATCTTTGTTGAGTTAATAATAATGCATAAATATATCACTGTCTTGAAAGAGATAAGGAAAAGAGAAAGGAAATGTCAAAAAATATGCTTACAGAATTAGACTCAATAATTTTTTGGATTCTTTTTTACATTTCCACATAAAAATTCATAGGAAACAAGTCGAGATTAATTTAATTATATTTATAACATGTACGAGGATGGTTCGATAAGTTCTCGGCCTGAAACAGAGAGGGCGCTAGTAAGATCAAA
Source organism: Diaprepes abbreviatus (assembly GCA_034092305.1). Classification (NCBI taxonomy): domain Eukaryota; kingdom Metazoa; phylum Arthropoda; class Insecta; order Coleoptera; family Curculionidae; genus Diaprepes; species Diaprepes abbreviatus. The sequence goes on along the minus strand of JASJET010000054.1, from coordinate 2,835,692 downwards.
TAACTATAATATTTTGTAAGCATTAACCTTGAGATGACGCCCTGCAAAGTTTCAGATGTTTGCGTTCAGTTGCTTGTTTGTGGCGATCGAGTGAACACATAAGGTTCGATATTTTGTGAAAGACGGATAAAATTGAAGTTCGAGCGGCTGTGAAGTATTTTGTTTTAAAAGGCTTAACTCCTACGGACATTAAAAATGAGTTAGATTCTACTTTAAAGGATTCTTCTCCTTCGTTTTCGACAGTAAAAAAATGGGCTGCTGAATTTAATCGTGGTCGTACATCAATTCAAGATTATATATATATATATATATATATATATATATATATATATATATATATATATATATATATATATATATATATATATATATAGAAGAGTGCCTTCATTTCAAATCGAACCATCCTTAATAACTTTGTTAAATAGAAAAATTTAAAAAAAAAGAAAAAACACGTCAATTTAGATATACAGGGGGAAGTTTAATTTTGCATTTGTTAAAAGTCTGTCAATCACCTCCTCACCTCCAGCTAACCTCACTTTGATATGTCAAATGGGAACCCCCACCTTGTGACACATCATTGTAAGCAGCATAAAATTGTCTATCCAACCGTATAAAAAAAATTAAATCGGTTGACGTACAAGCGAACAGTGTGCAAAAATGTCTTGTAATAATGCATAATATATCGGCCTCGAACTTTGGTATGTCAAATGATTACCCTATAGTGTGATACATCATTTTAAAGGACGTACGATCTGCTATCCAACGATGTCAAAAAAAATTAAGTTAATAGACGTTATAGGCAATTAGGATGCAAAAATGTGTGTTAAATATAAGCAGTTTATTCAGTTTTATTCAGTTGAAGAAAATTATTTTATTAAATGTTCAAAATGTGCGCCGTTATTAGCGAGACAATAAAAAAGCCTATTTTGAAATTCCCCACGAACATTGGCAAGGGTTTCTCTGCTAATTCCTCTACATTCCCGAACAATTCGATCTTTTAAATCGTCAATATTTTCAGGTGGGGTTTTATAAACCTTGCTTTTTAAATACCCCCAAAGAAAAAAGTCTAGAGGGGTTAGGTCTGGAGACCGTGCTGGCCATTCAATTGCACCACGTCTGCCAATCCACGTCCCTGGAAAATGTTCATCAAGCCACTCTCGAATTGCCAAAGCGTAGTGCGGGGGAGCTCCATCTTGCTGGAAATGCAAATTATTTTCATTTAGTACCATAACAGCATTTTCATCCACTTGATTTTCTAAAGATTGCACAATGGCAGGGTATATTGTGTTTTCTAAAAGGTTTAAATAAATTTGCCAGTTAAATTATCTTCCAAAAAAAATGGCCCGATGATTTCATTGCCATAAATTCCTGCCCACACGTTAATTTTTTCGGGATATTGAGTATGCCCTTCTCGGAAAAGGTGCGGATTTTCATTATCCCAGTATCTGCAGTTATGTCTGTTAACCAGTCCATTTAGAAAAAAAGTTGATTCATCACTAAAGCAGATATTCTTAGGTAAATGGGGGTCCTCGTCAATTCCTTGGCACATTAATTCGCAAAATTGAATTCTCCTATCAAAATCGTCTTCTCCGAGTTCTTGAAGAATTTGAATTTTGTAGGGAAAAAACTTATTTTGTTTTAAAACTTTATGCACAGAGCCAGCAGAAATGTTGGTTAAATCTGCGACCTTTGAGATGGATAAAGTTGGATCTATTGCAAACTGTCCTAGTACCTCGATTTGGCATGCTTCATCTACAACCCTTTTCTCAATATATTTTTTATTACAAACGGATCCCGTTTCTTCAAACTTTCGTACCAATTCGAGTACATATTTATGGCCCACGTTTTTGTCTTGATGCCTCTCGTTAAATGCTCTGGCGGTTCTACGAGCGCACCGATCTTCAACTCCATAGAGAAAAATTATTTCTATTCTTTCGGCTAGCGTATACACCATTTATATTCACGTTTCAACTAGGCGTCACAATGACAATTTTAACAATAATAAACAACTGGTGTTTAAAGATCTTAAAAATTTTATTTATTGCAGTGATTTTTTGTACCTATCAGGTACCGCAAAAAATATCATTGAAATAAATACACTAGATTGATTAGACTGCAATGAATTTTGCGATGAATTTTAAAACAGGCTTAGTTTTTTTCTCGCAAATATTTTAACTGTTTATTATTTTAAAAAAATATTTATTTTAAATTTAAAATAATATTTTACTCTATGAAGTAGCCATTTGACATAATAAAGTTTAATGTGATAAGGTGTCTATTATTACCACATATCTTTTCTTACTATTCGCTTGTACATCAACAGATTTTGTTTGTTTTTTTATTGGCTAAATAGGAGATAGTATGCCCTTTAAAATGATGTATCACACTATAGGGTAATCATTTGACATACTAAAGTTCGAGGCCGATATATTATGCATTATTACAAGACATTTTTGCACACTGTTCGCTTGTACGTCAACCGATTTAATTTTTTTTATACGGTTGGATAGACAATTTTATGCTGCTTACAATGATGTGTCATAAGGTGGGGGTTCCCATTTGACATATCAAAGTGAGGTTAGCTGGAGGTGAGGAGGTGATTGACAGACTTTTAACAAATGCAAAATTAAACTTCCCCCTGTATATCTAAATTGACGTGTTTTTTCTTTTTTTTTTAAATTTTTCTATTTAACAAAGTTATTAAGGATGGTTCGTTTTGAAATGAAGGCACTGTATATATATATATATATATATATATATATATATATATATATATATATATATATATATATATATATATATATATATACAGGGTGTCCAAGATAAGGATTCTAAGCATGGGGATCTCGGAAACAGCTGGAGATACGAGGTCGGTTAAATTAGAGAAAAGTTGCGCAATTTAGTGCTAAATTAAACGCAGTTAAAAAAATTTAAAAATTTTAAACACTTCCGGAGATTTCCGGAAAAAAACGAAATTTGGCAAAATCGTTTTTAATTTTTGCAGGCTTTATTTAAAGAGATATCAGAAAATAAAAGGTAGTTTCTCATTGCCACTTTTTATTTTTTATAATTTGGTCTAAACAAAATTTAAATCTGACGTTTCGTTTCTGAGATACCATCATGAACTTTCATTTTTTATATGGAACAAAAAAAAGTATCTCATGTATTTGATAGCATTTTTTATTACAAATTCAACGGTGTATCACCCTTGCATATCGAATACGTAGTTCAAGTACTTTCCATAAGAGCTCCGTGAGAGCGAGAGAGACAGGTATATCAGTTTTATAAAAGCCAATGAACTACACACTTGATATGCAAGTGTGATACACCGTTGAATTTGTAATAAAAAATGCTATCAAATACATGGGATACTTTTTTTTTGTTCCATATAAAAAATGAAAGTTCATGATGGTATCTCAGAAACGAAACGTCGGATTTAAATTTTGTTTAGACCAAATTATAAAAAATAAAAAGTGGCAATGAGAATCTACCTTTTATTTTCTGATATCTCTTTAAATAAAGCCTGCAAAAATTAAAAACGATTTTGCCAAATTTCGTTTTTTTCCGGAAATCTCCGGAAGTGTTTGAAATTTTTAAATTTTTTCAACTGCGTTTAATTTAGCACTAAATTGCGCAACTTTTCTCTAATTTAACCGACCTCGTATCTCCAACTGTTTCCGAGATCCCCATGCTTAGGATCCTTATCTTGGACACCCTGTATATATATATATATATATATATATATATAACCAACATTTTTATATTTGCAGAGCTCTATCGCTAAAATTCAAAACAACTCACGCCCCACCAGGCGACACGCTAGTCCATCGAGGCGACGTTTTGACCTCCTTATACTTCATCTCCAGGGGCTCAATAGAAATATTAAGGGATGATATTGTGATGGCTATCTTGGGAAAATTCGATATTTTTGGGGAGAACCCCTGTTTGCATCCGACGATAGGTAAGATTTTTTTACGTTGTTGTTATACCATTTTCCATTTTTCAACTTCATTTTGCTAAACCGGATTTTCTTCTTTTCAAGGAAAAAGTGCCTGTAACGTTCGTGCATTAACGTACTGTGACCTGCACAAAATTAACAGAGACGACCTCCTGGATGTTCTGGAACTCTATCCTGAATTTTATAACCATTTCTTAACGAATTTGGAAATTACCTTTAACTTACGTGACGTAAGTATGGAAATATTTTTTTTTACTTTTAATTGAATGAGGAAGTGACTGTATATATATATATATATATATATATATATATATATATATATATATATATATATATATATATATATATATATATGCCTCTAAAAATTTTGGGTGTTTCGTCCCGGTATCAACTGTAAGACTCGTCAGTGGGATTCACTTTGTACCTTCCCGAGACACCCTGTCGTACCTACATAATTTCGGAACTTATATTTGTAGTAAATGGGCACCGTGAATCGAAGGTAGAAAATTGTGTTTACACAACACCCCTCCCCCATTTAGATAGTCCAGCTGTAGTTCCGTCTAGGATTTATATCATTATTTTAAACGCACGAAAAGTTTAGATATAACTGAAAATTTGCGGGGACTAGCACCCCGTCGTTTCATAGCCAGGGCTCGTCACCGGGCTTCTGATATTTATTGCTAGATACAGCCCCTTGGCTGATAGCTCACTTTCTACACCGGGTGCTCCTTTCTTGGCTTATATCGTATGGGCGTAGCGCTAGAGACAGCGGCTCAATGCAGCGCGCGTTACTGCATGATCCCCACCAGGGATGCCATGTCGTAAATTTGAAGAAGTCCCTGTAGCGATTTTTGTCTCCGCCTTTTATTTTTAAAAACCAGGAAGTCATAATCAGGAGTCACAATTGAGAATATACTGCGCTTTTCTTGGCTCAATTAAATTTTTATCTTGAATATACGCCAAATAGACCGGCGTCTAACAAAGATAAATGTAGAAATGTCAGCGTCTGCCGGGAATTATAGACCTGAATATTGCCTCTAAAAATTTTGGATGTTTTGTCCCGGTACCAACTATAGAAGTCGTCAGTGGGATTCAGTTGGTACCTTCTCCAGACATCCTGTCGTACCTATATAATTTCGGAAATTATATTTGTAGTAAGTTGGCGTCGTGAGTCGGGAGGTAGAAAATAGTGTATACGCAACAATATATATATATATATATATATATATATATATATATATATATATATATATATATATATATATATATATACGGATTTTCAAATTAATGCTATAAAAGTTCCTACAAATCCGATTTTTAAAGTAAAAATTCTTCAAAAAATTCTTAAAATTGGCAGGAAGAACAAGCAGGAGTTGTCCCACGAAGAGCACACTATACAAAAGACAAGGAGAGTAGATATTTTAGAGGAGTACCTTCCAGATCGAACGGTCTCAGTTCAAGGGGGAATTCTGTGAACGGAAGACAGGAAAGTCAATATAGCGACGAATCCGAGTCAGGTGAGAATTTTAAAAACCTTAAAGAGAAAATCGAAAATTCTATCCAAATTTGTAATTATTTTTGATTTTATGAACTATAATGGTAATCTGCGTTCCTAAATTACTTGAAAACGAGTATTAACAAGGCTATATTTAATTAATAATTAGGTTATGTTTTTCAAAGTTGATCCAATTTAATTTCAAACATCAAAATCGTGTTCTATGCCTCAGATTTACCCAAAAAGGAGTACCTACAAGCAAAAGTAAAAAAATTATATTACAAACATACGCACGCATTAGCAACCCATTGTTTGTCATTTAGGTCACGGAATTTTGGAATTTTCAACGGAAAAAGCCGGTCAAGATGTGACGCCTATGAATCTCGATTTTGGAGAGGAAAAACGCCGTTCCTCGACCCTCAATTCCATAACAGGTGAATAATTTCTTATAAATATTTCACTTTTAAAATTAAAATTAGCCGTAAGAAACAAATAAGGTAAATTGTTTGATTTTTTAAAGTAAGAACTACAAAACAGTACTTCTGAGTTGACATGTCCAGTAACACTACCAATTTTCAAAATTGTATTTTGAAATCAGTAATAAAACGATTTTTAACTTACCATCATTAAAACCCGGTAATTTAGCGCCGCATTCAATGACGACCGCTCCAATACACCCACAAACTTGTCATTTAAAACTGTCAAGTTCGTGACTGCAGTATACCGAACAGAGAAAAATAAGGGTGCATTCACAATGGTGGCTAAAAAATAAAAAGAAACCTACCTGAATATGTCGTACCTATTGTGGACCCGCCCTAAGTAGATTTGCTACGTTGCCAAGCTTCTGGTCTTTTATTAAGTGCGCTGTGGCCTATTTAGAATTTAGATGATTGGACTGATTTTTAATGCTTCTTTTATACAAATATTTGGGCATTTTGAGTGCATGATGATTTTTACGCATCTTGTAAAAAATCGTTTTATTAATGAAAAACATGAAAATTTGCTATGATAAGGGCTATTCTTTCGAGTCATTGATAATTTACTCCAAAGAATACAGCTCTACACAAATACAACTTGAAAGGAAGAAAGTTTTGATATTTAAAGGCAAATTTACATGTTTATTTCTTTGTCGAATTTTTGTATCTAAAACAAAATCATCCGCCTTATCATATTATCATTTTTTACCAAAATATCGTAGTACTTACGTAATGAGCAGACCCCGTAGACAATAAATAATTTAAGTTTTAACTTTTGCCCCCTCATCTCATAATTTTTATTAATTGGTTTTCTATTAATGTTTTTTAATAACACAAACGTTCGATTTGAAGCAAATTAATACTATTTTTTTTTAATTAAATCAATTTTTTTTGGAAAAACAAAGCATAAATTAATTTTTAACATCAAAATCGTAATCTGCATCGCCGGTTTACTCGAAAAGGAATACAAACAACCATATGTTTAAATTTATATTTACCGAGAAATAAATGATCTTCAAATAAATTTAATTTAATTTAATTTTCGATATCAAAATTGCATTCTACGCCCTTGAGTTACTCGAAAAAGAGTACCATGAAGCTTATATTTAAAACAATTATAATAGAGTAATATGGCGATTTTACCTTACAGGGCAAAAATAAACGATAAAAATAGGTTTTAAATAGGTTCATTTAAGAAAATTGTTTGTGTTGTTAAAAAGTTTTTTTGCGTTTTATGTGTTTAGGCATGTTATCACAACTGAAACGCAGCATTCCAGACCTCAGGTTACACAAAACCCATCAACCCTTAGTAGGTAAGTCCATTATTGTTTTAGAACCGTCTTTTTTTGGTATACTGTTGTTTCAAATATTTTGCCAAAAAGAAAAACAACTTTATTAAATTGATTCGGCGACGCATCTGTCAATGAGGTTTTCGTCAGATACGCCATTATGACGAATCGAAATTTAAAATACTAAATGACTATTGTTTTTTCTTTTAAGACAACTCTTCCTCGTTTTTTATTATTAGCCTCTTCTTTCGGAGGATGAAATTTGAAGGTTAGGAATTGCGAAGAAACTAACAAGTTAGTTTAGAATTCCAGCTATTAGAGTATCAAGATTAGTTTTTTTTTTCTATTTATAACAGAAGTTAATACTTTATTAGAATATTATCTAGAAGAAATCGTTTATCTTCTACCAAATGTATGTATTTTCCATATTTAGTTCTAGATATTACAGAATAGTGTTTAGTTTAAAGATTTACTCCTAGATATTATACCCAAATTTTAGAAATTTAGCCATGGACCTACTAGATTAGTAGCATGACATAGAGCATGATTTTTTTACCTTTATTCCATTATTTGGAAAATAAATATCTTATCGAAATATTAGAAATTAGACAAAAAAACTACATTAAACAAAACTTATTTGTAGGAGTTTAATCCAATGATATTGTAGCTACTACATCTAGAAATATTTAGCGACTATATTTAAAACTGAGGCAACAATTTTTTTGGTATGCAACATTGAGTTAAGTCCCGCCTCCTTTTCGTTGTTCTAGCCCAAGCCACACCCCCGTCCTCACACCGAGTGCGAACCATTCGTAGGCAGTCGTCAATCGACGCCCACCAACACTCTTCAGTCCCACCCCCAGCTACCACCAGCCACGCCCACACAAGCGCACCTCTGTCCAGCAGTACAAGTTATTATACAAACAGCCCAAGTCCACCAGTGCCTCAGACTGAGCAACCACACGGGGACGAGGTACGAAGAGAGCAATTATAATTAATTATATTTATTTCATCTACCTATTTTTTTTTTAGGTTTTAGTTCCAGTAGATGCAGGCGGAGGGCAGCCGCCTCCCTCTCACAGCTCCCTTCACTCTTCTCACATACCTCAACATTCCGAAAAAGACGGCGATATGCTGCAAATAAGCCACTCCCACTTAGACGCTTTATATAGTAAGTTAGAATCTTTAAGTAAAAAGGTCGAAACGTTGGAAAGTACGCTCGGCAACGATGTTAGGACGATTTTGACGCTGTTGCAAGAACGGAACAGTGGGCAACAGGCTGGGGCGGTCGCACAACAGTCTACGGAACAGAGACAGACGCACGGATGGAGTATAGGGGAAGTGGCTGTTGTTAGAGGACCTGAGGTAAGTTGGTTAGGTTTACTTTTGATAGCATTCCCACTGTTTCATTAAAAACTATAACTGTGTATATATATATATATATATATATATATATATATATATATATATATATATATATATATAGAGAGAGAGAGAGAGAGAGAGAGAGAGAGAGAGAGAGAGAGAGAGAGAGAGAGGAATAGATCAAGAAGATTATTTTTTTAGATTCCCGAATACGAAAACCTAGTATTAGAATCGTCAAGTCGAAGCAGAACAACTTTCCAACGGTCTGTCAGTGAACCTAAACCTATCAGTAGAACCCATCATTCCCAAGTATTACACAGGTATGATCAAACGAAAAAAGCCCAGTACAATTTATAAAAATTTCCTAATATATATTTTTTGTTTCAAGCAGATTTGCCTCGTTCAACAAAGCGTTCGATTTTGAAAAATACCAGGACTCCTCGTGGGCAGAATGCCTCATTTCGAAAGACAAAGAAACAAAAGACGAAAAAATCGCCCCCATAGCTAAACTAGAGTCTTTAGATGAATTAGATTTGGTAAGCATTATTTTCCTCTTAAAATTTAGGAAAAAATTTTAAGTTTGGCAACATTTCTGCTTCCCTTGATATATGATTTTACTCACAATCTGGCAACCCTGCTTTTTTTCACCAATGTTGCCAGATTGTAATTTTTTTCCTAATACGTATGGTTTCCCATCGAGATTAACAATCATTTATTACAGGAATCCCCCTCTGGTAGTCCTACCAAAAAATCCAAAAAATAGCCACAGTAGAAAAGTCTAGGAATGTATACTTCGCGATTTTTTCTTTGCCAAAATACAAGGAGAAACTCAACGTTGGAAAATCATGAATAAATACTCATCGAGTAAAGTTTTAAGAGAAAATTAACGATTTGGCAATAGCGCGTGAAAGAAAACGCTGCTATGACCAATTTCAGTAAATTATATTTATAGTAAAGGAGATAGTATACTATATAGAATATTTACTAAAACTTTATGGAATTCTGAGTTCTCTTTTTTTATAATAAACAATCCTAGTACATCTTTTAAAATACCGAAAATGAAGAATAAAGAAAAAAGCAAACAATGACATTTTCTGTAATTTTAATATTCTTAAGGTGGATTCACAAGGTCGCTAAGAGCGAGAGTGTGGGACAAATTTGATTGGTAGAACATAACATTAGACAATTAGAAGACCTGTTTTGTTAACAAAAATGTAATATTGGTTTTTTTTTGCTGGAATGTGTTCATTTCGGCATCCTATAAAACATATCTCGATGGTAACTTTGAAAGACCAGTGCAAAAAAAAATGGCGGGCCAAATATCGTAAGGATTTTCGGTTTTTTAAGTTTATCTCGAAAAGTACAAGTTATATCGAAAAATATTTCAAACAAGAGTTGTAGAGAATTAAAAAACCTATCGATTCATATAATGTAAGTTGTAGGTGGCGCCACTAGTTATCGAGATATATTGTTTTTCCGACAAAATTTACTGTTTTGGTTTTATTTAAAAAAAAGACATTTATTAACAAATTATCGATCTAAAATTTAACATAAATATAGATATAATCATTATAAAAAAGTATGTCAGACCTGGAATCTGTGAGTTTTTTATTTTCCGAGAAATTCGATGTCAAAGTTGAAAATTCAACCTCAATTTTCCACTTTCCTAATTAAGATACAATGCTCAATTTTAATGGAAATTGTTTGTATTGTTTTATGTTTTGAAGACCTATTAAAAAAAAAATTTTTTTCAATCGTGAATGAAGAAATTTTGCAAAAACCAATTTTTGCTTCAAAAAACTTGCGATAACTTTTCACCGGATGAAGATAAATGTTTTTTAATGCGTGCATTGGATTTAGATGTAGAGGAAAGTGACCAAATATGGAATACCATTTTGTTTTTTACGCATAATTTGCACAAATGTTTTAAATAAAAAACTTTTTGTAGTAATTATTAACAATCATATATATGCGCTTTATTTTGTAACAAGTTTTAGTTACACTGATTATTTTTAAGTAAGAATTTAAAAAAAAAACTAAATAAAGATTAAGGTACCTAAATGAGGAATGGGTACCCCAAATATGGAATACTATAAAAACCATCAAAAATTATCCTTAACTTACATGAAACTCTTTGGAAACTTTGGTATAACATAGAAAGGAACACAAATTATTTGCAAAAATCACAAATCCAGGCGTCAGACTCTGGTCCTGCGCAATCATTATGTGCCCAGAGACCACACATGAGGCACTTGACCCATGTCTCCCCATGAGTATCATTGGAAAACAACATACCACAAAAAATACACTCCGAATCTTCAGAGTCTGGAGCTGTATTTCTTATCAAGGCATCGGTCTCACTGTCGGTATCAAACAACATCATCTCCTCATCATCTGAATCTGACATAGGCTTAATCTTTTCTTCTGGCGTTTTTCCTTTTGATTTCTTCTCGTTCTGTTTTTGATTCTTGTTGTTTGCCAATTTATTTTCTTTTTCTTCTTTCTTCTTGCTTTTTTCTACGAGCTCATTCTTGTAAGGTGAAGATGTGATGACTGCTGCAACAGATGCTTTTCTTCCTCTATTAGAAGGTTTCCTTTTTTTGTTTGGTACTGGACTGATGTCATATGGAGACACTAATCCTAAACTACTGCGAGAAAGTCCGGATGTTGAGGGTACAGGTTCAATATTTGTATCTTGTCTGGGTGTGGAAGCTTCAGTTAAAGGCACACAGTCATCAGGTGTTCCAAAATTGGTCATCGATTGTCCTAAAGGTTGGGGACTTGATGTCATTGGTGTAATGTTTAACTGTGTCTTGTTGCGCAGCAAGATAGTCGACCGCGGTAAATATATTTTTATTCAACGGTCATAGTCCTGTTACACGAAATCCATTTGCTGCAATCTCACCTGTTTGCACTTTTAAATAAGCCCTGCCAAATAGCTCAACAACATCATAAGGGCTTAGTGGTCTATTATGGTCTCTGATCCACATTCGTATTTCTTCACTGTAATAAGTTTTGAGTGGTCCCATAAACGTTTTGTCTAGTGGCTGGAGCTTGTGGGTTGTATGAGGAGGTAAGGACACAATGTCTACATTATTTTCACTAGCAATCTCTATCACGTCGATGTTACGAGTGTGAGAGAAATGACCATCTAAAATGAGTAATACCTTTGATTCCGGAGTAGGGTTAGTATGTTTGATGGAATGTTTGGACTGCCTCTCATTAGCTGATCACTCATATTCTTGCGAGGGAATGTAATAAAGGGAGGCACAAAATGACCAGTGGCGTTCATAGCAACAACAATTGTCATTAATGAACCCTTTTCAGCTGAGGTAAGCGAAGCTATCTGCCGTTTCCCTTTATGACCAACCACTTGGGGTATCTTGCTCTGTACTACGGTAAGCCCAGATTCGTCAACATTGTATATGCGGTTTGGCCCATAGTTTTCTTGAGCATAAATGCCTTCAAGGAGATCAAAGAATGAGTTTACTTTTTCCTTGCTGAATCCAAATGCTCTAGCAAAAGATGTGCCAGTTGGTCTTCTCACTGATAGCTTGTCCTTATGGCGTTTAAGAAATAGCTTAAGCCATTTTTTTCCAGCCATTCCCGTGTCACCAAATGGATTTTCCAACTGATTACGTCTTGCCAACATGTACGCCATTCTTCGAACATCATTTCTCGTCAAGCCATGAAATTTGCTCTCCATCGTCAAAATGTAGTCTACCAAAAGATCTTCAAGGGTTGTCCCTAAAACAGTTTTCCTCCTAAGTGTAGTAGCTGCGGCTTCTTCTGGGGGTAATTCGTTTTTCTGGCATAATCGAAACAAGGTGGATCTCGGCACATTAAAGTGTTTTGCAGCTCTCAAATAACCCATTTTTTTCTCTCTTACCAATTTAATAGCTTCCGCCATATGCTCTGAATTCCATTCTTTTCGCTTCGTTTTTGAGTTGACACCAGCCATTCTGTTGAAATGTGAAAAATTTACTTTCAATTTATAATTAACAAAATCATCAAGTCAGCTGATACTTAAGAGAACCAATTATGGAATAGTCCATAATTGGATACTATGATCCGTCCATATTTGGATTTTCCAACGACTTCAAACTGACATTCATATTGTTATATATAAGAAAAAAATACAATCAAATACCGCTAAAACCTACAACAGAACAACTAAAGTATCTCTAGAAGTTATAAAAACAATACTATGTGCACTTTTTGAACGAAAAATACGTATTTTTTACATACCTTAGAAAGTTATGCGGAAGCGACAAAACAAAATACTGCGACACTGACGAACGGGCTCGCTCGACTGACATGTTACAACTTGTACGCGCGAATGGGGATAGAAAGAAAGAGACAAACACCGTTTGTTGCGTGTGTGAATTTCCGTTTGAGAGAATTGGCGGTATTTCATATTAGGGATACTATCCCATATTTGGTCACTTTCCTCTATCATTTTCGATCTCAAAAAAAAATTAATTTTGGATGGAAGAAACGTGAGTTTTTCAAAAGTTCATAATGGCATGGCACATGGATATTAAGGATTCAAATTTGCAGAAGATGCTTTTTAATACTCGTACTTTACCTGTGAATTTTTTGGATCCAAGAAATACACTTATAATTTTATCTCCATCCGGTGAAAAGTTATCGCAATTTTTTTGGTGCAAAAATTGGTTTTTGCAAAATTTCTCGGCCCACGATTGAAAAAAAAATTTTTTTTTAATAGATCTTCAAAATATAAAACAATACCAACAATTTTCATTGAAATTGAGTATTATATCTATAATTAGGAAAGCAGAGAATTGAGGTTGAATTTTCAGCTTGAACATCGAATTTCTCGGAAAATAAAAAACTCACAGATTTCGGGTTTGACGTACTTTTTTAGAATGATAATGCCTATATTTATGTCAAATTTTAAATCGGTAATTTGTTAATAAATATCTTTTTTTAAAAAAATAAAAACCGTAAGTTTTGTCGGGAAAAATATATATCGGTAACTAGTGGCGCCACCTATAACTTATATAAATCGATAGGTTTTTTAATTCTCTACAACTTTTGTTTGAAACATTTTCCGATATAACTTTTACTTTTTGAGATAAACTCAAAGAACTGAAAATCGTGACCATTTTTGGTCCGCCATTTTTTTTGCACAGGTCTTTCAGAGTTACCATCGAGATATGTTTTATATCTATCTATCTGTCTAGTAGCGCTACAACCCTACGTGGGTTTTTGCTGCAGAAACGATTTGCCTCCACTGGTCTCTGTCCATCATGGCTTCTCTCCAGTTGTCGACACTCATAGTTTGTAGGTCTTTGGCTATATTATCTCTCCACCTTAATTTCGGTCGTCCAAGGGGTCTAGTTCCTGTTGGGTTTTGATTCCATACCATGTTAATTAGTCGGTTGTCAGGGGATCTCTGGACGTGTCCTGCCCATCTCAGTCGCTGGGATTTTATTGTTTTTATTATATTTGGGCTATGGTACAACATCTCTAGTTCAGCATTACTTCTTATGCGGTATTGTCCCGTAATTGGGTCTTGTACAGGACCAAATATTCTCCTTAGCATTTTTCGCTCAAAACATTTAAGCAGAAGTTCGTTATGCCTTGTGAGGGTCCATGTCTCACACCCGTAGCATACCACTGGTTTTATTATTGTTTGGTAGATTTTTATCTTTGAGGACCTTGACAGGATTTTTGATTTTATCAGCGTTTGCAGAGAAAAGAAGCATCTATTACCACTCTGTATTCTGGCTTTTATTTCTTCTGTCATGTCGTTATCCGATGTTATGACAGTTCCCAAATATTTGAATTTTTGGACATTCTCGAAGTTATAGTCCTCCATTGTTACGTTTTGTCTGATTCTATCTCTGCGGGGATTGCGTGCTACATGCATATATTTGGTCTTATCTTCATTAATTTTAAGGCCCACTTTCTGACTCTCCTTTTCGATTTGTAGGAAACTTTCCTTGACTCTTACAGTATTTTGTCCTATTGTGTCAATATCATCTGCAAAGGCTAGCAACATTTGTGGTCCCTGATTTGTGAATATTTCGGTATTAATGTTCGCTTTCTTGATTACCATGTCGAGTACGATATTGAACAGAAGTGGAGATAATCCGTCCCCCTGCTTCAGACCACTTCGAACTGTGAAATTGCTAGAGACTTGGTTTCCTATTTTTACACATAATTCGGTATTGTCGACACATAGTTTCGTTAGACTAATAAGTTTTTTTGGTATCCCCATGCCTTCCATGGCAATCCAAATACTCTCTCGTATTATGGTGTCATAGGCCTGTTTGAAGTCGATGAATAATTGGTGTACATCTCTGTTGAATTCCCAGCTTTTTTCCAGGAGTTGGCGTATTGTGAATATTTGGTCCACCGTGGATCTGTTAGGCCTAAAGCCGCATTGGTAGTCACCGATGTTCTCTTCAGCATAGGGTGATATTCGCTTCAATAATATATTAGATAATATTTTGTACGCTGAGTTTAATAGTGTTATCCCTCTATAGTTTGAACAATTTAATCGATCCCCTTTCTTGTGGATGGGGACAATTATACCTTTCTTCCACTCTTCAGGTATTATTCCAGTGTTCCATATATCTACTATTAATTTGTGTATTTCTTTATGGAGATGTGTTCCCCCATTTTTCAATAGTTCTGCCGGCAAATTATCGGAACCAGGTGCTTTATTATTTTTGAGCCGGTTAATGGCGTCTATAGTTTCCTGTATAGAGGGTTCATTATCTTGGATTTCTGCTGTTTGGTAGGTTATGCGCGTTATTTCCCCCTGATTGTTTGTATTCAGCAGCTTGTTGAAGTATTCTTGCCATATTTTCAGTATTTCAATTGCATCTGTTACTAGTTCGTTGTTATTTTCTTTTCTTATGATGCTACCGGGTGTAGGTCTGTACCCATTTCTCATACTGGCTAGTTCACTGAAAAACCTTCTGCTATTTCCAAACGCGTTTTCTTCCACCCGTTCCAGCGTTTCTCTTTGGGCTGCTCTTTTCTTTTGTCTAATTAATTTCCTTGCTTCATTTCTGCTTCTTTTGAATGATTCGATGTTTTCATTATTGGGAAGCTCTAGCATTTTTATTCTTCTTTCATTCCTTCTGTTTACTGCATCCTCACAGTCTTTGTCATACCAATTCTTTTTCTCTGCTTTTCTTCTTTTTCCCAGTTGTTTTTCTGTGGCTGACTCAATAATCGATTTTAAAGTGTCCCATCTTGTTTCTACACTGTCGTTATCCGTTCTATTTTGTAGCAGTCTGTTTTGTATTTCCGCCTGGTACTTTTTCCGTGTTTCTTCGTTTTTTAATTTATTAGTTTCCCATCGTATGCTATCAGTTATTTGTTGTGTTTTCCTTGTATTTTTAATTCTTAGCCTGATTTTTGCAAGTACCAGAAAATGATCTGAGTCTGCATCGGCTCCTCTTCGGCTTTTTACGTCCATTACATTTCCCGCCTACCGTGAGTTGACTAAAACGTGGTCTATCTGGTTTCTTGTTCTGTTATCATTCGAAATCCATGTTTCCTTGTGGATGTTCTTGTGTTCGAACATTGTTGATACTACTTTTAGATTGTGAGCTGCTGCGAATCCTGCCAGGCGTTGGCCATTATCGTTAGATTCAGCATGCAGACTGTGGGGTCCAACATGCGGTAGGTATGCTGGTTCTTTTCCTAGTTTGGCGTTGAAATCCCCTAGATATGTTTTATGGGATGCTGAAAACCAATATTACATTTTTGTTACTGATGAAAGTCTATTTTCCACGGAGTATAAAGGAAATAATATGCCATATTGATGCAAACAGAATTCTTTCGCAGTTTCGCTGTTCGTGTGACCTTGTATTCTTTTTATACAAAGAATCCCAAAGATAGATAATTTATTTCTTAAAAAAAACGCATTTTTACATTTGGACTGTCTTATCTATCGAATTACAAATATATACTATCTCATACACTATAAAATATATTTATAAAATTTCAATTCAAAAAAAATATTGTCCAGAAAGTTGGACGTCGCTTTTTTAATAGACTGTTAAAATAAACTTAACAAAAGTATCCAAACTTGAAGTACACTAAGAAAAACAATGTTAAAAAATGAAAGCAAATAAAAAAAAATAATGTATTTATGTGAAATAAAGGATTTATAAGCTCTCAAGTATTGTTACATGACAGTGAGAATATTTTTAACTATAAATAATAAATATCTTGTAAACCGTAAGAGGCTGTTGAAAGTGAGAAAAAAATGAGTTCGTTATGTATTTTTTAAAGTCCAAAATGAAAAAATATGCATGGATTCGATAAATTTGATTAAACAACTCGGGATATACACCACAACTTTTGCTAAAACACAATTTCCTAAAAATAATTATAGCTAATGAGAATTTTTTGAGACTCCCTATACAACGTATTTTTGGAAAACTTATGATCGCTCCATATAGGAAAAAGTAAATATTTCGCATTTATTTGCGACTTTAAAAAATAAATAACCCAGTAACAAGCAAGGAGAATAAAGAAAAAAAAAACAAAAAAATCCGTCTTATATTAACTTAAAAAAATTAAATAAAACAGTTTTTTAAAAACTGTCTAGTGTTTAAATAGTAAGAAAAAACACAAACATAAATTTTTTCGTTAAAATTATTTATTAAAAAGAACTTTTAAATTTGTTACTTATACGTATAGCCCCCGTATGTGATGTCGCAGTTCAAAAATTATTATGGTCAAGTTTTGTATTATTATACTTTTTGTATAAATTTGACCAAAAAATATTGTTTCGTAAGTTTCTTCGTTGTAATTTTATTTTTTGATTTTGATCGATCCCCGTACATTAATAATAATATAAGGAAATAGTTATACTACACATAATTAATAATTATCAAAAACAGAATAATCTTTATTTTTTAAGTAGTCCCGGTATGTATTTTGAATATTTCACACATACCATATGAAAATTAAACAAAATAGCTTTTTTTGGAAAAAATGTAACTACATCAGTCAAATAAGCATTTTGCCAGGACACTCGATCCTGTCTATATTACCCGAAAATCCGGGTCAGTTTTATAACTGGAAAGTGTATATTTTGGCATCCTAACAAACATTTCTGGATGTTAACATTGGCAACTCTGCGCCAACTAAATGAGGGACCACAAATTGTAACTTTTTTCAGTTTTCCTAGTTTATCTCGAAAACCAAAAGTTGTTTGAAAAAAGTTTCAAATAGAAGTTGTAGATAATTGAAATACCTATATGTACCGTGAATTTCGAGACAATAGTTTATAAATAAATATGGTTTTATTGTAAACAAAGAAAAATGTAATTTTTTGCGAGAAAAAATTATATCTCTACAACTAGTGGCGCCACCTATAACTTCATATACACAAATCGATAGGTATTTTAATTATCTATAACTTTTGTTTTGAAAATTTTTTTACACAACTTTTACTTTTTAAAATAAACTGGAAAAATCAAAAAAAGACTATAGTCCACCATTTTGTTAGCACAGGGAGGCCAATATTAACATTGAGGATGCAGAAATATACAATTCCCAATAATAAAATCGCAGGTTGCATTTTTTGTGTAATTTCCATGGAGTAACAACGTTTTGACTCTTCCCTATACAAACGTAGCAAACAATATTTTTTGGTCGCGCCTCGTATCTAATAGTAGGTGCGTGTATGTACTACGTCTAAATACTCTCGCTTAGTGCGAGTATAAATGTTAAAATTTGCGTTTTAGTTGTAAAATATTTCAAATTATACATAATGTTACCCTGAATAAAAACGTGTTGTAAAGTGCCCCTGTTAAACAAGTTGTGTACAGAGCTTTATAATATATTATAAAATGATTTTGAGGTGATCCTGTAGTATTTAATTTTTCCTGCTAATTTATTTTATGATTATATTAACATGGCGCAAAATGCGTATATCTACAGGGGCACTTCAAAAATAACCTGTATGTATCGTAATGTATAAAAATGGACAAATAACATGTGATATTGATAAGTTTTTATTATTAAATAAGGTTATGATGCGCACAGCGTAAGCGCAATATTTTGTGATAATTTTCCTCTCTTTCTGCCCCACGTTACGTCCCTTATTACCTGCCTTTTATAATTATTTAAATTTATTTATCGTTATGATCGTACATAACATTTTAATAATGTAATTTAATAATTCTAGAAATGTACCATGTGCTAAGGTCATTACTAATTTTTTGGCTATTTTAATATAATACCCACACCCAGTATAAGAAAGTTGTAATTTTTCTTAAAAGATTTTCCACAGTATTACTAAAATGACTAGTTGATTAACTCGGTTTTGGGCTAGCTGAAACTTTTGGTGACCTCTAAAAGTACAAAGTTCTATGCTGACAACTGCTCTGTCGTATTAACGGAATATGAGTATTGTTTTTTTAATTTTCGCACGCCTTTAACAATCATGTCCGTTTTTCCAAGAGTCTCTTGCAACTACCTTTCGTAATTTTAACTATTTTTCGATTTTAACGAAACGTCAACGCACCCCGCCATTATTCGGTATTTTTGTACCCATCTCCGAAAATATGGACTTATTTACGAATTTACCGGGTTTATTGGATTAATTTTAGCGTTGGCACTTCGCAAAAGCAGATAAACTTTGTGTTGGATATATTTCAGACTGATATTGAGCTTTCCCAGGTTTTAAAAAATAAATGGTTTTGTTAGTTGGAGTTCGAGCAGTCAGTAAAACCAGTTAATCAACCTCCTCACCAACAACAATAGTTGTGTTTGTCAAATTGAACTGTTCTAATGCTGTTTCAATGATGAGGACATCAGCATCATTAACAGGTTGTTTGACAAGTATACCTTCACTGGTCAATCTTTCTTTTAGCAGTGAAATGAACCGTGACTTTTGAGTATTTGCCAGAAACTTTTGTTGAGTAGTGGGAACGGTCATAAACTGATCAAATAAAATATCTGAAGATGTAGATGTTGTTGTAGCTCGACGACGTTGTTCTGCGGCTTTAAAGTTCCTCGTGCATTCGATGTAGCCATCAAATACTACAGTAACTCTGTGACCAAAATGTCGACGTACATACTGAACGTACTTATCCAGAATTACGTTGAATGTTTCTTCACTATCCCAGAAAACGCGGTGTAATAAATATCCTCCATCGATAATATATGTCACATTGATATTGTTAATATCAGACAGTTTTAAAACAATCATAGATGGCCGACTTTTCAGTTCTACGCATTCCAATGTCATCAAAGAGTCATCGACTTTTTGAGCGATGATATCTCGAAAATGGTCACTCTTCTGAAAAAAAGTATAAGAATAATTTTTATAGGTAATTTTATGATCTACAATTTTCATTTGAACTATTTTGATCATAAAACTTACCGTTTGGCTCAAAAACGCGAAAAACCCATTTTCCCCACTTTGACCTTGAATACATTTTTTTTCAGGCATGGGATCGTTGGGGACTTTTAACAACTTATTTGTATTGGTGTTTCGAACATTTGTACAAATTTTTAGCTCTATGCGAATTTTGGTAGCCTTACCTCTCTTTTTAGGGCTAACTTGACCGGACAATAAGGAATGAGTTATTTAGGAAAAGGTTATCAAGTAACACTCATCCTCGACCCTTAGTTAATTTTTTATTCACTTTTTTTTTTTATTCAGCAAGTCAAGTTCGGGATTATTTGCCAGTAGAATGTTATGTTGTCAAAGACAACCTGCTTTAAGAACCACGAACTGCCCAAAAATCGAACAGTCAACGTGGCCCCCGAGAGCTAGACTCAATTGGAAAAAGGACGAGTTATCTCAAGAAGAGCAACTCGTAATGTCTCTAATTTTATAGTTGACACGTCGCTTTTATAGCAGTGGTGACGTCACGCTCTGAATTCGGGGAAGCACCGAGTCAAAGTACCACCACAAGTTTAATATCTGGGTTTCCCCATTCCGGCAATCGAAGATTTGTAGTTTTAGCACTGTATGCCGTATTATTTTATTTATTAATTTATTTAGGGAGCTTGGAGTATATTAAATCTAAAATTTAATATTTTGTCGTAAAATAAGCGTGTATTCGTAACAGTTCACTTTGGTTGTTTTATAGTTATAAAGAATGATTCTCCGAGAAATTTATCGATCGATTGTGGGAAAACTATAATTAGGAGGAATTTGAAAATTTGACAGTATACTAACATGCATGGGAGACAGCCGGCTAAAATATTTTCAAAATGGTGGCACTTGTGGTTATACCGGAAGTAGATGTCAACTTGCTTATTTCAAATAGAACACCCTATATATTATTGCATTTTTGATTTCTACGTAAAATTCTAGATATATTTCATGTATAATGTTTTCTACTTAAGTCTCACCGTTTTGGACATATTTAAATTTTTATGTCAAAAATGACGTTTGCGGACCAAAAACTTAACTATAAATTTGTCCTATAAGAAAGTCTTTATTATTTAATTTGGGTTAGTTTTCTGGTAGACAAAGATCGCCTTTATTAGTCTTTTTATGATATTTTGAAAATTATTAGTACAGAGTGGTCAAAAAAGAAGAAAAAAAAGTATATTTAAAAAATCGTCAAAAATCAATTTTTTCAAATAGAAAATACCTATTTTTATAATTTTATCATATTAAGCATTAAAAATAAGGCTAACTTTGTATTTATCTATTTCAAAAATTTGTAGTTTTTAAAATATTGGCAATTCAACATTTTTCTATTGTAAAAATGCTGTACGGCTTTTAAGTTTTGTTATTAGTTGGCCATGACGGCGAGGCGTGGCGAAAATAAAACAATCGCACCTTCCAGAATTGTCACTATTTCTTGCCATTTGACATTTATGAATAATAATTATGCCGGGGCGATTAAATTACACACACGAAGATTATTTAAACTTATTTATGGAGAATGTGAACCAACACTACCCCCATCGCCCCGGCATGATTATTATTAATGAATGTCAAATGGCAAGAAATAAAGACAATTCTCTAGAGTTCCATTGTTTTATTTTCGCCACGCCTCGCCGTCATGGCCAACTAATAACAAAACTTAAAAACCGTATAGCATTTTTACAATAGAAGAATGTTGTATTGCCAATATTTTGAAAACTACAAATTTTTGAAATAGACAACCTTATACAAAGTTACCTTTATTTTTAATGCTTAATATAAATTATAAAAATAAGTTCGTTCTATTTGAAAAAATTAACTTTTGACGATTTTTTAAATATAACTTTTATTCTTCTTTTTTTACCACTCTGTACTAATAATTTTCAAAATATCATAAAAAGACTACTAAAGTCGATCTTCATCTACAAGAAAACTAACCCAAATTAAATAATAAAAACTTTCTTATAGGAAAAATTGATAGTGAAGTTTTGGTCCGCAAACGTCATTTTTGACATAAAAATTTAAATATGTCTGAAACGGTAAGACTTAAGTATAGAATATTATACATAAAATATGTCTATAATTTTACGTAATAATCAAAAATGTAATAATATATAGGGTGTTCTATTTAAAATAAGCAAGTTGACATCTACTTCCGGTATAACCGGAAGTGCCGCCATCTTGAAAATATTTTAGCCTGCTGTCCCCCATGCACGTTAATACACTGTCAAATTTTCAGATTCTTCCTAATTATAGTTTTCCCACAATTGATCGATATATTTTACGAAAAATCACCTTGTAGAAATGTGAAAATGTGTAGTTTTTTGACACTGTCCTTTTCTAAAATCTACATCATTTTGAGGTTAAGTTATCAACAGATATATCGCAATTACTTATCTAACAAAGAACGCATACTAATGAAAGAATGGTAATTCTTTTTAAAGTTCATTTTTCAAAGCGGCGGCTGAGGTCACCGAAAGCCGAGCGAGTTTACGAATGAATTTTTGTGAAAATACCTTAATCTTTATTTTAGTAATACTCCGATTTATTCAGCTACAAGCTCGTTCCAAAGCTGTCGCAAAGCAGCTATTGGTTGTCGCCTTTTTCACACAAAATGGCTCTCTAATACGTGCTTTACGAATACGCTCAATGTAATTTAATAAATGTACAAAATTCTACTTAATTAAAAGAAAACACGTTCTGCTACATATCGTACTTAAACAAACAAAGCAATATTATCTCATACTTCTTATTCTGTCCCTTTCTTACTCACATATTTTATAAGTATCTCCGTTCACGAAGTAATATACAGGGCGCGTTAAAATGAAACGTAAACAATTTTCTCTAGATAATTTTTACAAGAGCTGCGCCTAACAACGTACTAATAGTTTTACCACGCCCTGTATATATATATATATATATATATATATATACTTCTCCCCAAATGTAACATATAATAATTAACCAGATTATGATCGTGCACTGTGATAAAAGTGGGCTGTCTCCTGATTTTTGCAAACAATATAATTTTTGTGTTTTAACAAAGCAAAGGAAGGCAAAAAATGGGGAAACCAAAAAGTCCACTATACGTGTAAGATATATAAGAAAATACTGAGGAGCCCTCGTAGACGGGGTAAGTCCAATTTCGTTGCATAAAGTTGGGACACCCTGTGTAGGAAAAGCTCTTTTAAAACATCGCTGCTTTGTTTTAAAATAGGTCGAAAACTGGAGATACAAGAATAAATAAATATATATATATATATATATATATATATATATATATATATATATATATATATATATATGTTTATACGGCTTTCACGGATACCTCCGTGTGAGATGCAGTAGCAGTGGTTATATCCACATTATGCTGTTGTAGTGCTGAAATCACATTCAGCAAACGTACAACTATATGCAACTCCGTACATAAGTGAAGTAAAATGCCAAACAGTGAATGCAAACTTCGCTCCATCATATCCTTTCTGTGTTAGAGGTTGCACAGTTAGAATACATTGTGATAAAACACAATTCATCCTATTCCACCACCATCGAGATGGTGACCCACCTATACCACCACACCGAGAAGAAAGTCAAAGCTTACCCTCCTCGCCATAGTGATACGGCAGAGATACATGTTTCGTCTCTCACTAGACTCATCAGGGTACCGACACACCTTTGCACAGCCAGGTGCATGTCGGTACCCTGATAAGTCTAGTGAGAGACGAAACATGTATCTCTGCCGTATCACTATGGCGAGGAGGGTAAGCTTTGACTTTCTTCTCCGTGTGGTGGTATAGGTGGGTCACCATCTCGATGGTGGTGGAATAGGATGAATTGTGTTTTATCACAATTTATTCTAACTGTGCAACCTCTAACACAGAAAGGATATGATGGAGCGAAGTTTGCATTCACTGTTTCGCATTTTACTTCATATATATATATATATATATATATATATATATATATATATATATATATATATATATATATAGGTCGCAAATTTCCAGGAGGCGCTTGCTGCACGCGCCCTCTGTCAAAAGTTGGTACTTATCACGAACTTTACGACCGCATTATTTCAATATGCATAGGGGAGGGTTTTCCGGTCGTACCTAACCTCAAAAAGCTAAAAATATTGATTTCAGTGGCATAAAACAAAGGTAAGGATTCTATACACCCTATCAAGAGATTTTTGGGATCGCTGAACTCAAATCCAATGTCCATTTTCAGGAATCTAAAATGACGGACCCAAAAGTGAGGCTCTATTTTTAATAGTATTCGTTTACATTGCCTCAATTTTGGATCCGCCATCTTGAAATTCAGCGACCCCAAAACCTCTTAATAGGGTATATAGAATTCGTGACTTTGTTTTATGCCACTAAAATCATTGTTTTTAAAATTTTGAGGTTAGGTATGACCGGAAAAGTCGCCATTATGCTTATTGAAACCAAGGCGGTAGTAAGTTTCGCTTCAATCACCAACTTTTGGAAGAGGCGCACGCAGCAAACGCCTCCTAATATTTATCCCACTTTAAACATAATAATTTATTTTTTGAAACTTAAATTAAATAAAAGTGAATAATTTTTCAAAAAATTCTCGGTCAGAAAAACTGATCCCAATTAAGCCCAATTTATGAAGCCCGGGATAAAACATGTTTAAAACGTCACCAAATATTTATACTTTATTCGCGTCAGGTGCATGCAATTCCGTAAACCTCTCCTAACTAACGGAATTTGCAAGTTGCGAGTATCTACAGAATAACTTAAATTGTAACCAGTAATCCCTTGGACAGCAAAAATATTCAAACGAATGCAAAATGTTCTTATTTTGAGTCAATGTTAAATATCAGTAATAATAACTATATCTTGCGTTTCTGGACATTTTCACTCTCTCCGATCGATCCGCACCCGCCCTGATCATTGCTAATTGACCCCAGTATAGATGCCATCTACAAAATCTTGTAATATTGTATTCTATCAAAGGCTTTGTGATAACTGACAAAAACACTGCTGTCTGGACTTCATCTTTATCAATAGCAGGAACTATACCTAGAGTCCATAATTTCTGCCAGTGCCTCATCGCTCAGATATAGAGTGTTCCGGATTGTGCGCCGTCAGAAAATAATAAATGATGAAATTTCGTAGGAATATCAAAATATTTTGCAATTTTTTTTCCTGGAGTGAAAACCTTGCATAAGCACATTCATAAAGTGTGAAAGGTAGTATAGGATTCTTACCGACTGAAACTACCCCGGACTGAAGGTCCCACCCATTTTCCCTGATCTACCGTTAGCCGTGGCTGCTGGCAGTTCAAGGTTATTCAGTGAAGCCTCCGGTTTCCAGGCAATTAAACCTTAACAAACCTTTGGTCTTGACTCAGTGTAGCTGCTCCAGGTGTTAAGACGTACTAACCATAAGTTAGAACCTATTATATTTGAAGTTATCTCGCGACGGAACATATCAGTAAGATGTTCGTTCTACGACACACACCCCTCCCCCAAGGCTCCAACTTTACATTCACTGTGAAATTACTGTCCATCCAGTGATCTCGAATGCATGGAAAGTTGGATTCCTGAGATATTTTTGTAGAACGAACCTCTTAGTGGTCTTTTTTGTCGAGTCCGGATTTAATCAAAGCCCACGACGACTTAAACCTTGTCATCATCGCAGTCCTTGCTCGAGCATCAGGTTATAATGCCTTCGATGTTAGAGACATATAATTATGAACTAAATTTCAACCACTAGAAGTTTTTTTGGCATGTTTCGTCCTCGATAACCAGCGGTGGATTCCACAGTAGGTCCGCCGGCGCCTTCCACAGACACCCTCTGTTATGACGTGCATTGGAACCTATATTTGAAGTTAATTCGCGACGAAACATATCGGTAAGATGTTCCTTCTTCGACAAGTTATTATCAAACGACAATATTTTCCACTAGGATTGCGTAGCCCTTGCGAAAATACTTCCATAAATGTCTGCTTCGTATTTTTAATATTCAGATTTTGCCATACCTTCCCAACGATGTGCCCTTCGTTGAGCCATGTTTCATCAGGATAATAAAGTTTTTTCTCTTTTTCCTGAAATTCTCGTATTTTTTCCAAATATTTTCGTCGCCATAAAACAATTTAATTCCTCTCAATTAGTAAGCTTTTTCGATTTCGTTTAAGAAATCTTAAATTCATTTCTTTTAAAGTTCGTTTCTAAACTCTTAATGAAGTTTTAGGTTAAGATGTATCGTTATTAATTCCTCTCTTAATTTTTTTTGTCTACTTTGCTTTTCTTTGGTCGTTTTCTTTATAATGACAACTTAAAACCCTGAACACCATATTCGAAGAAATGTTTGTTAAAGTGCCATATACACACATGCTCAAAATCTAGAGATATTACAGATTTTTATTATTAAATTATCATTATTTTTATTTTAAATGTTCTTTTTTACAGTATAAGAAGAGTAATACGATCCTCTTAACAGTGTAATAAGTGTAACAGGATAAAAGTAAATATTATCATGATACACTGCCAAATTATTTTTTTTTTAAAAATACGTCAAATAATAA
Organism: Diaprepes abbreviatus; assembly: GCA_034092305.1. NCBI lineage: Eukaryota > Metazoa > Arthropoda > Insecta > Coleoptera > Curculionidae > Diaprepes > Diaprepes abbreviatus. The sequence continues at coordinate 2,809,168 of JASJET010000054.1, read as the reverse complement.
AACTTATTCTATAAAATTCGTATAAAAATTTTCAAATAAAAAGCAAATAAGAGTTTAATATGGAATATGGCCGCCTAGTTCACGCCTTTCCATACTCAGGATTAAGTTATCCCAATCTTCTTGGAGAATTGCATTCCAATACTGTTGAAGAGCTTGAAACAACTGATTTCGGTTCTGAAATTGATGCTGGTCCGGAAGAACTCTTCCCAAGCATGCTCAATAGGATTGAGATCGGGAGACTGAGCGGGCCAGTCTAAAACGTGAATATTTTCTTCTTCAAGGAAATTTATTGTGATTCTCGCTGTATATGGAGTAGCACTATCATGCATCAAGATAAAATCTGGACCGGCGTTATTTCTTTATGAAATGACAACCATCAATGTTCTAGGACATTCCTAACATAATCGTTTGCCGATAAAAATCGATCCATCAAAACGAGCTCAGTTCTACTGCCAAGCCATAACTGTGAACCTCCTGGGAATGTTGGATTCAACTTCTTGTGCCAGGCGCTCTCCAAACACGCACCCTTCGGGAATCTGGATACAAACCACACAAAAATTCATTCATTTTGCTCCTAGATGCCATGTTACTGAGCCCATGTTAGTCAAATGGCGCAATTCCCCCAGTTTACAGGTTGACATCTCCACGGCCTTCTGGAGGCTAGATTATCTTCTCTTAACCTTCTGTAGAGGGTATGTCTTGAAGCACTCACATTATGAGCCTCGTGCAGATGATTCATTAATTGAGGTGTAGTCACAGTGGCATTTCTTGGAGCTTCTAACTGGACATATCGGTCTATACGAAGAGTTATTATCCTTGGCCGATCCAAATGCCTTTCTCGTACGCTTCCAGTTTTAAGATAACGACTCCAGAGGCGCGAGATAACACTCCAAGTCGTTCCCACAGCATTTGCGACATCACTTTGAAGCATTCCCACAGCTCTCAACATCTCATTTTCACTTAAATGCCGTCTAAACATGTTTAAAATATCACGAGAAACATGTTTGCAAACTAACTAATACATTTGTTTATTTTCATAATAATTTCTTATCTTATCTTGCACTCCTTTAAAAGAATTCGTTTTTTTAAATAAAACTATTCGCCTATATGTCTGTTTAAATATTGCAGATATCATGCTACACCGTCCAACTTACTTTAAACCAGGAAATTCATTTTTAGGTAAAATATAATATCCCTAGGTTTTGAGCATGGTGTATTTCTGCAGCATCTAAAGTGCTTACTACAGGGTTTCGTTTCCGAATACCATAGTAAGCATTTTTGATCATTATTCGTTCTTTTCACGTGAATTGACTATTTTTTTTTTTATGCGCACCACTGGTTGAAGGTTCGTTAATATCCATAGTTCAACACAAATATATACCCCAAATATACACTATAATAAACTTTTTTTATACAACACAATATATATATATATATATATATATATATATATATGTATATAAAATAAAATAGAATAAAATATTGGCGAAGCGGCCGTGAAAATTTGTCAATCTACATGATTCTCGTGTTAAAAAGTGCGGAGCACTCCAAAATATGGAAAAACTCCGGGTCCGACAGATGGCGACAGCGCTGTTTCGTCCTAATATGGGACTCGTCAGGCCACCGCATTCGGTACAAACCATCATCTCGCCTTTGCATCCTATAAAGCTGAATTTAAAATCAAAAAACAGAAAACAAGACGACAAAGGCGACATCTCGATAGTCCACTTGATAATACAAGAACCACACAGATTAACAAAGTTTGTAAAAGAACCGCCATATGATGGCGCGACGGTGAATTAAAACAGAAATATATAAAATCGAGTACACGAAACGCGCTGCCCAAAGGATAGGGGTCGTATTTTTCGGTACTGGCAAGCAAGCCTACCGCTCATTTTAGCAGCCAAAGCCACATGTCGTACCAAACGATCCCACCATGAGAGCATCGTTTAGCGTGTTTCAAAGCCAAACAAGTAAATAAATAAGTAGATAAGTTTTTGTCCGTGTAATTTAAAATAAAATAGAATAAAATATTGGCGAAGCGGACGTGAAAATTTGTCAATCTACATGATTCTCGTGTTAAAAAGTACGGAGCACTCCAAAATATGGAAAAACTGCGGGTCCGACAGATGACGACAGGTTCTTTTACAAACTTTGTTAATCTGTGTGGTTCTTGTATTATCAAGTGGACCATCGAGATGTCGCCTTTGTCGTCTTGTTTGCTGTTTTTTGATTTTAAATTCAGCTTTATAGGATGCAAAGGCGAGATGATGGTTTGTACCGAATGCGGTGGCCTGACGAGTCCCATATTAGGACGAAACAGTGCTGTCGCCATATGTCGGACCCGGAGTTTTTCCATATTTTGGAGTGCTCCGCACTTTTTAACACGAAAATCATGTAGATTAACAAATTTTCTCGTCCGCTTCGCCAGTATTTTATTCTATTTTATTTTAAATTACACGGACAAAAACTTATCTACTTATTTATTTTTATATATATATATATATATATATATATATATATATATATATATATATACATACAAAGAACCCATAGTAATTAGAATGAGAACATAATAATCTATCCATGAATCAATAAAATATTCCACCGCTTCGTTGCTTCGGTGACCAGTAGTCACTGACTGAAATTGTAGCCTTTATGTATAATTCATCATTTATTTGTGGAGAAAATAATATTATGGGTTTTATAAATTAGTGTAAATTGGAAACCCCCACCCCTCTTTCTGTTATAACCTAAACGGCCCTCCCCTATTTTAAAACAAAGCAACCTCAACATATTTCAAATTATGTTATACAAACTAAAAAAAAAACTTGAACTGCGACATCACGACATTTTTAAAAAATGTTAAACAGCATAAAGCTTGTTTTTGGCATTAAAATAAACTTAAAATAAAAAGTTGAAACGCTTGTTACATAAAATGAATCATTAAAAAAGATACTTCAAACGAGTACATTTTGTAAGCACAAAATATAATATGTTTATACACATTTTATCATATTTTTAATAAATACTATGTAATATTGAAAAAAGCCCAAATAAAGTCGAAAAAAATGTTCTATGTTTGGAACATTTTTGTTGAAAAGCACGTAGTTTTATTTCAATTTGTTGTTAGTTTACGTTGAATTAATACCTAAAACTTTCCCACCACACACACGCTCTCATTATGAAGTCGGAAAAAAAAACTTCCTTTGGAACTCAAGGTATGGACGCACTAGTAGGTAAGCCCAAGGGATTGGATGTATTTTGAACCTTTCATTGCAAATATCGAGAGAAGATTCCCCAAAAATGGTCAGGTCATCACTACATAGTATAAAACAAAGTCGCTTTCTCTGTCCCTATGTCCCTTTGTATGCTTAAATCTTTAAAACTGCGCACCGGATTTTGATGCGGTTTTTTTCAATAGATAGAGTGATTCAAGAGGAAGGTTTATATGTATAATAACATCCATTAAATAGTGGAGAAATACTGTTATTTTTGAGGTTTCTAATGTGATGTCGTTAATTATCATATTTTTTTCCGCTTACATTGCAAACGCAGGCTGAACCCTACGAGATTTATCAAAATAATGTACTAATTATTTGTACACATTGAAAAGGTCTACAGAAAACTACGCGATGGTATATGTCTATCTCTCATGGATATCCCACAATAACATTTTTTTGTCATTTACTTTTTACGACAAATAATGGCAAATTTTGAAGCGATTTTAACCAATACAGCATTAATCCTTATCCAATTAAATAGCTTAAATACATTGTTGATTTAATATAGATCTATATGGTCCTTTACAGCACAAGATTTAAATGAATATTTTCGAAGATATTACAGATTTAAAATTGCGGGAAGTAGCGCTTGCGGCGGTACTGGCCGACCGGGGCGGCGGCAGCGTGCCTATAAATAGCGCGTCGGAGGCCGATGTAATAATTGTTGTAAAAATAAAATAAATAGTCACAGTTTTTCTGTAGTGTATTTAGTATCAGCATTGCACCCGTGCGAAGCCGGGGCGGGTCGCTAGTTTGTTATAAACGAAAAAATCATCAATAATTAAAAAAAAACTATTTTTTTTTAATCGCTAAACATTTGAAAAATAGTCACTCTGTATATACATTGTCTGTCCCAAAGTCCAAAATAAGTTAGAATCTTTATTTACATTGAAAAGCAAAACCGCTGAAATGAATAACTCTAATGTTGTACATGTACGAGAAACAAAACATTCCTTCGACTATAACAGTACTTGAACGAGACTACAATTATAACAAATTGAGTGTAAAGGAATGATGGAAATAAAAAGAGAAAAAAACGAAGTTAATGACAAAACTGATATCAATAACCTGAGCCACATTTATACAAATCTTATTAAAAATTAATATACCCTCTTAAAATTCATTAAATAGGAATATCCTCTTAAAACATATTTTATCAGTTATAAAAAGTCAAAGACTCCATGAGTAATGATTTAAATAACAATTAAAAAAAAATAGTTTTTTTTTCAGTACCACAATAGGTACAATGTATTCATTATCGAAATAAAAATAGCAAGTTCAAAGTGCTTACCCGCATAATTTTGTAAAAATTTTAATATTTTCAAAATTATGTTAATTTTTAATTGTAAATTAAGTTTTTTATAAATACCATTTTGAATTGTGTTTTAACTTTTAGGTAAATTGAGGAAAATAAATTAAAAAAACTTTTTTTGTCAACACGTTTTTTTTTAACATCCACTAACCTGAACTAACCTCAAGCATATATATATATATATATATATATATATATATATATATATATATATATATACGAGAAGGGACCCAAAAAAAAACGGGAATTTCGTCATAACTTCTTTATTTTTTAATATTTTTACACCAAATTTTGATCACCTTCAAAGTATTCTCCATTGACCATAATGCACTTCTCCCAACGATTCTTCAATTGTTCAATACAGTTTCTAAATTCACTTATCGGGATGTCCTTTATGCCTCTCCCTCAGTCTTTTCAAAACCTCCAAGTAAAACTTCTGGTTGACAGTTTGACCCAGGGGAACGAACTCCGCGTGCACAACATCTCTGCAATCGAACAGCACCACGATTCATCACCAGTAATCGCCTTGGAAAAAAGTCCTCTTCGAGCTGATTTTGAAGCTCCAAACATGCCAGAAGTCGCCGCTCCTTTTGCTTATATGTGAGAAGGCGAGGGACAATTTTAGTTACAACCCTTCTCATTCCAGACATCTCACAGAGTTCATCTGTGCTGTTCTCATCACTTCTTCACGTTGAGCGGCGTACTGAACGGGGTTGGTCTTCAATCAACATTTCTCCATTTTTAAAACGTGAAAACCACTCGTAAACTCTAGTTTTACTTGGAGCAGCATCCTCATAAGCAGTCTTAAGCATTACAATAGTTTCTGCGGCCGATTTGCCTAACAGAAAACAAAACTTTACAGCCGCGCGTTGCTCTCGCCAATCTGCCATCACGTTTTTGGCGAAATAGAAAAAATTGTTTCACTAAAAAAATTCTAACGGGCGAGCCCATGCACTCACAGCGACACAACTTCTCACATTGACTCAGGAGGCGTGATCCTAACGGACATCTGATCGAACAATGGATTCCCCCACTCTCCCTCCTCACCGCAGCCCAATTATCGTTGTTACTTTTGGGTTCCCCCTCGTATATATGATTCAGTGTTAATTTTTTGTAGAAGTTTCGCCAAAATCTCATTTGGCATCTTCTGTGCTTGGTGGTTGTAGATCAACTGAAAGAAATTCAACGTGCAGCGTGCTTTATACGCGGTTGCAGATAGTAACGGTTGGTTGGCGTTGGCTGCGTCTTCCTCTCGAGCGCCGCCGTGTCAGTTTAAGCGTGGCATGCGCGTCGTTACAATGATCCCGCCTAAAGAAAGTTTTCCAAATAGAAGGAAAATTAAATGCATCGTCTCTATTATTGTTCTTTTCAATTTCATGGAGTCAATCTTGCCTTGTAGTGTTCTATATTAGCGACTTGCTGGCAGGTGTCAAATGTCTGGTCAATGGAGTAAGTAATTTGTGAATTCCTGTTGGCATCTTGTACCAAGAATATCCTTTGAAGAATAATCTTGCTGTTTGAAGTTTGTATTCCCAAATCTTCTCTATTGCAGTTTAATGTTCGCTTCCAATAGTTTACAAAATGTATGAAAACCGGAGGATCAGTTTTCGCTTTACTCATGTTTTAATGGCTGTAGCTTGAAATACTCTGTATTTACTGGGACACAGCATTAATGTTGTTGAACTGAAATGTTGTTTGGCAGAGGTAGCAACGTTGGACCGATTTCGTTCCAGCCAAAACATTCACATAGCCGTCTATCATCGTCATGGATAAGTTGTACTGTACTGAAGTTCGGGAAGCAAAGAGAACTCTTTTATATGATGCAAGTTGTCTGGTTCGAGTTCATAATTTTCTATTTTCATTAAAGACTTTTGTTCGGTTTTCTTAATAAATCTAAATTTCATCACTGTTCTCAAAGAAACGTCGAGCTAAGGTGAGGAATAAGTTTGTATCAGAAATATTCGGATCAGTGAATTTCATTTTGTACCGGCTCTGACCTGACGTTCCATCGAAGTCCTATTTGCAAATAAAACTCATATCTACAAATCTAATTTATCGATTTGTTCAAGGGCGTCTAATTGAAGCAATATTATTCGATCCACTGTATGATCCAGTAAGCCTTTGAATTTAACCTCGGCTTTTGATTTAGTAAAAGTTAGATACTCGTCATGTAGATAACATGTTTTTTTTGTATTTTACACACCAGAGTACGGCGTTTAGCCCAATTTTGTAATCGTTGATATTTGTTTCTCGACAATCCAATGTCAAATAGAAGAGCGGCGCACAAATGTAACTAGGTGCGACGCAACCACACCTTTGACCTGAGACGAAATTTTAGAAAGAAAAGATTGGCCGTTCATATTACCGAGATTTAATAGAAACGTTACTATAGCCAACCTTCTATTTTAAATTTCTTAAATTGAAATTATTTTGGCCGTTTCTCAAATTCTAACCCACTAAGCCCGTCTAACTTCTTTCAGGTTAGTTTGGGACACAAGGTCGTAGAGAATGCCTACGCGCAATATTACCCCTGCTAACTTCCGTGCGACACGAAGACGAGCAGTACCTTGAAACGTCTCATTCGGGGTGTGTTTACTTTTCGTCTAAACTTATAACGTAATCGACGGAATTTGGAATATTTAATGACTATTTGATACATTGATTGTTTTAAATACATCAAATAGTTGAAATACAAAAAAAAATAGTTTTTGTTGGGCGTTGAGCGTAAAAAAAATTGATATTTCTGTTACAAAAAAAAAACATTTATTCTAATAAAAATACTAGTGAAACGCAACGGTAATTTCCAAGTAAATAAGCTAATAGACCACTTTAAAATTAAAAATCGTTGTCAAAAATTAACTTTTATTCTGGTAAAAAACAAAAGTAACACGTTCAGTAATTGTAAATAAATAAACAAATAATTAAATTCAATTTAAATCAACAAAAACACCTAAAAGTCTACAGGAGGTGTTCAAACAGGTCTCCACTTTGAGCGAGACAATAGCCCAGTCTGTTGTAAAATACGGTTCGCATATTTGCCAAAATTTCAGGCCCTTTCTATCATGTCCTCACAAAACACCTTACGTGTTTCCTGGTCTTTCGGAAAAATTTCTTGAGTTATTCGCAATTTGTAACAGCAATATTTGTTCCGCTTTAAAATATTCCAAACTGTTCGAGCGTTCATATCAAGTTCTTCGGCAATTATGGTACTATTGCAAGGAAAATTAATTTCTGCTAAACTACAAACGTCAGTCTCCCGATTTGCTCGTTCTTCGGTAATTTGAGGAACCGGTTGCACCTCATTATTATCAGTGCATTGTTTACAAATTTTAGACAACCGGTGGTCTCAAATTTTTTAATAATTTCCGAAATTCTTAATTTTCAAGGAACAGGATGATTTTCGCACGTAAATGCAAATCTGCCGATTATCTCATCCATAGCTTTACCAGAATAGTACCACTTAATAACCTACTCTTTTTGTTCCGTGGAATAAACTACCATTGTAACAAAAAAATTTGGCGAGAAACACGGAAATACCAACACTCGATACTTACGCTTTGGCGGCCTGAATAAAAGCAAATAACTTGGAATCCTCTTATTGTGCTAGGACGTGGCGTATGCTGCCGCCCGCTCTCGTCACGCCAGCATTGTATTACCCATCACCCTAGAGCCAAACTGGTAATTTACACGTATGTCAATGCTTACGACTGTCTCATTCTGATTTGATGAATAATATAGTACTTTCTTTATCTTACTTAAGAAACGTCTAGGTTCCGGTTTGAATTTTCCAGACCTGTATATATATATATATATATATATATATATATATATATATATATATATATATATATATATATATATATATATATATACAGTGCCTTCATTTCAAAACGAACCATCCTTAATAACTTTCTTAAATAGAAAAATTTAAAAAAAAAGAAAAAACACGTCAATTTAGATATACAGGGGGAAGTTTAATTTTGCATTTGTTAAAAGTCTGTCAATCACCTCCTCACCTCCAGCTAACCTCACTTTGATATGTCAAATGGGAACCCCCACCTTGTGATACATCATTGTAAGCAGCATAAAATTGTCTATCCAACCGTATAAAAAAAATTAAATCGGTTGACGTACAAGCGAACAGTGTGCAAAAATGTCTTGTAATAATGCATAATATATCGGCCTCGAACTTTAGTATGTCAAATGATTACCCTATAGTGTGATACATCATTTTAAAGGGCATACTATCTCCTATTTAGCCAATAAAAAAAACAAAATCTGTTGATGTACAAGCGAATAGTAAGAAAAGATGTGTGGTAATAATAGACACCTTATCACATTAAACTTTATTATGTCAAATGGCTACTTCATAGAGTAAAATATTATTTTAAATTTAAAATAAATATTTTTTTAAAATAATAAACAGTTAAAATATTTGCGAGAAAAAAACTAAGCCTGTTTTAAAATTCATCGCAAAATTCATTGCAGTCTAATCAATCTAGTGTATTTATTTCAATGATATTTTTTGCGGTACCTGATAGGTACAAAAAATCACTGCAATAAATAAAATTTTTAAGATCTTTAAACACCAGTTGTTTATTATTGTTAAAATTGTCATTGTGACGCCTAGTTGAAACGTGAATATAAATGGTGTATACGCTAGCCGAAAGAATAGAAATAATTTTTCTCTATGGAGCTGAAGATCGGTGCGCTCGTAGAACCGCCAGAGCATTTAACGAGAGGCATCAAGACAAAAACGTGGGCCATAAATATGTACTCGAATTGGTACGAAAGTTTGAAGAAACGGGATCCGTTTGTAATAAAAAATATATTGAGAAAGGGGTTGTAGATGAAGCATGCCAAATCGAGGTACTAGGACAGTTTGCAATAGATCCAACTTTATCCATCTCAAAGGTCGCAGATTTAACCAACATTTCTGCTGGCTCTGTGCATAAAGTTTTAAAACAAAATAAGTTTTTTCCCTACAAAATTCAAATTCTTTAAGAACTCGGAGAAGACGATTTTGATAGGAGAATTCAATTTTGCGAATTAATGTGCCAACGAATTGACGAGGACCCCCATTTACCTAAGAATATCTGCTTTAGTGATGAATCAACGTTTTTTCTAAATGGACTGGTTAACAGACATAACTGCAGATACTGGGATAATGAAAATCCGCACCTTTTCCGAGAAGGGCATACTCAATATCCCGAAAAAATTAACGTGTGGGCAGGAATTTATGGCAATGAAATCATCGGGCCATTTTTTTTGGAAGATAATTTAACTGGGCAAATTTATTTAAACCTTTTAGAAAACACAATATACCCTGCCATTGTGCAATCTTTAGAAAATCAAGTGGATGAAAATGCTGTTATGGTACTAAATGAAAATAATTTGCATTTCCAGCAAGATGGAGCTCCCCGCACTACGCTTTGGCAATTCGAGAGTGGCTTGATGAACATTTTCCAGGGACGTGGATTGGCAGACGTGGTGCAATTGAATGGCCAGCACGGTCTCCAGACCTAACCCCTCTAGACTTTTTTCTTTGGGGGTATTTAAAAAGCAAGGTTTATAAAACCCCACCTGAAAATATTGACGATTTAAAAGATCGAATTGTTCGGGAATGTAGAGGAATTAGCAGAGAAACCCTTGCCAATGTTCGTGGGGAATTTCAAAATAGGCTTTTTTATTGTCTCGCTAATAACGGCGCACATTTTGAACATTTAATAAAATAATTTTCTTCAACTGAATAAAACTGAATAAACTGCTTATATTTAACACACATTTTTGCATCCTAATTGCCTATAACGTCTATTAACTTAATTTTTTTTTGACATCGTTGGATAGCAGATCGTACGTCCTTTAAAATGATGTATCACACTATAGGGTAATCATTTGACATACCAAAGTTCGAGGCCGATATATTATGCATTATTACAAGACATTTTTGCACACTATTCGCTTGTACGTCAACCGATTTAATTTTTTTTATACGGTTGGATAGACAATTTTATGCTGCTTACAATGATGTGTCACAAGGTGGGGGTTCCCATTTGACATATCAAAGTGAGATTAGCTGGAGGTGAGGAGGTGATTGACAGACTTTTAACAAATGCAAAATTAAACTTCCCCCTGTATATCTAAATTGACGTGTTTTTTCTTTTTTTTAAATTTTTCTATTTAAGAAAGTTATTAAGGATGGTTCGTTTTGAAATGAAGGCACTGTATATATATATATATATATATATATATATATATATATATATATATATATATATATATATATATATATATATATATGTTTATACGGCTTTCACGGATTCCTCCGTGCGAGTTGCAATAGCAGTGGATACATCCACATTATGCCGTTGTAGTGCTGAAATCACATTCAGCAAACGTACAACTATATGCAACTTCGTGTATAAGTGAAATAAAATGCAAACAGTAAATGCAAACTTCGTTCCATCATATCCTTTCCGTGTACCCTGATGAGTCTAGTAGAGACGAAACATGTGCCTCTGCCGTATCACTGTGGCGGGGAGGGTAAGTTTTGACTTTCTTCTCGGTATGGTGGTACAGGTAGGCCATCATCTCGATGGTGGTGGAATTGGATGGATTGTGTTCTGTAGCAATCGATTTAAACTGTGCAACCTCTAACACGGAAAGGATATGATGGAACGAAGTTTGCATTTACTGTTTGCATTTTATTTCACTTATACACGAAGTTGCATATAGTTGTACGTTTGCTGAATGTGATTTCAGCACTACAACGGCATAATGTGGATGTATCCACTGCTATTGCAACTCGCACGGAGGAATCCGTGAAAGCCGTATAAACATATATACGCCATCCGACGGGAGGTCGGCGAAACCGCGTTCAGTATTTGCATGCTTCTTTTCCGATCTGTCCTTTGCACAGCCAGGTGCATGTCGGTACCCTGATGAGTCTAGTAGAGACGAAACATGTGCCTCTGCCGTATCACTGTGGCGGGGAGGGTAAGTTTTGACTTTCTTCTCGGTATGGTGGTACAGGTAGGCCATCATCTCGATGGTGGTGGAATTGGATGGATTGTGTTCTGTAGCAATCGATTCAAACTGTGCAACCTCTAACACGGAAAGGATATGATGGAACGAAGTTTGCATTTACTGTTTGCATTTTATTTCATATATATATATATATATATATATATATATATATATATATATATATATATATATATATATATATATATATATATAGGCAGGTTCTTGGGAATAAGGTTCTTCTTGAGAAAAGATAATTTTTTTTGTCTGAACGTTTCTACAATGGTTCGTCTTTTTCAAGAAGGCATACAAAATACATTTCAATTAAAGGAAGACACAACACGTTTCCATTCAATATTTGACATCACAATTACATTGTAGTTGATAAAATTAATTTAGAATTAAAATAATTACAGCAATACATACATATATGCCTCTTGCCAGAGGTATATACCTCTATTTTATAAAGATTTCCTAAATCTGATTTAAAAAAATACTCTAGGCTTGTTGTCTATATTTAAATTTGGTACCTCACTCGGTACCACAAAAAGGTTTTAATGCCCCAGGTAGCGATCCTCATTAGTGAAATCACGATAGATCATGAAACATACTTTGTCATGTTGCTTCATCGGCTAAATAACCCCCCTGAGCTACCGGACTACATTGCATGTAGGTTTAACTGTATTCGACTGCATACCTGCATTATTACTTTCTTAGAAACCGAGACAAAGCTTAGTTCTGCAGGAAACATTCCTTTTAGTATACGTAAAATCAGTAATATCAAAATTCCTAAAAATATTTCTTAGATTTAATACCTGTTGTTGACAAAGCGACCAATCTCATTAGTTTTTATAATGATTTGTTTAACGTCGTATTTATTTTTACATTGGTAATTTTTCTACAAATATCCCGTATATTTGAATATTCATTATTGATGATTTAATTAACTAAAATAGGTAATTTTTGTGATATACGAGGTGATTTTTAAAGTTCTTTTGACATCTGAAACATTAATGCAACAAAGAAGTCAAAAAGTGATAAATTACTTAGTAAATACAAGATTACTAAAATAAATGCATCATAAAACAATTTTTAAAAAATCAAAATTTCAGTAAGAATCAGTTACTTATATATATATATATATATATATATATATATATATATATATATATATATATATATATATATATGAAGTAAAATGCGAAAAAATTTCAGTAAGAATCAGTTACTTATATATATATATATATATATATATATATATATATATATATATATATATATATATGAAGTAAAATGCGAAACATTTCGATATTCTCTAAAAGGTAGACTATCAACAAAAGAAAAGTTTATTGAAATAAAAAGTACACAAATCTTTAAATAGTTTTAAAAACAAGAATAGCAAATCTGGTCTGATGCCCTTTTCAGCCATGTTTGGATTGAAATTTCCTCATTCTTCCGACTTTTTGCCAGTTCTGTTGTCTCTGTAGATCCTAATAACAAACTGATTTTAATTTTATAGGATAAAGTTTATCATTTGTGGGAGTAAATTTTTTGATATTTTTGCGAATTTTTATAATTGTCCTCTACTATAGAATCGTGACTTATGCTATTTCAAGGTTAATATGTATAATGAAAGACACTCCATAAACAAACATTTCGCCTTCCACTTCATTAGTAATATTTCTTGTAATATTTAGGACCGGGTCTGGATGAACTGTGCAAGCCTTTTTCGCACAGATAATATTTTTGAAGATTTCATTTCATACTTCTAATAACATTACTACAAAAATATAAGCGGTAAAGCATTCGGGAATTTCCTGTAACACAACCTATAAATAACGTTACTGTTTTTCCTAAGTATATATGATTCTGGATCTTACCTTAAGTATTACATAAACACGAATAAAAAAGATTTTCAGAGGCACATAGATAAATCAACTATTTTAATAAAATCTTTCAAAAACTAAATTTTCAAAGTCGGCACCCCAACAACATTAAAAATGAATAACGACATGACGAAACACATTTACAAAACTGAAAAATGACAGTTGACAGAAACAAAAGGCGGGTTTTTTAAAGTTATAGTTTCGCTGGCATCATATTGTTATTGTTATCGGTACATCAAACAGTCTGTGACAAAAAGCACCAAAGTATTGATAAAAAAGATCACGCAAAAGTTCCATTAACCAAGGTCGTAGTAAGGCTACTAAAAATTTGTCGTTCAATCAAATATTTTAACCTCAACTTGTATTTAGCTGAGCTCTGTGCGGCGTTGCAAACTTATTACCCAACTGCGACAAAATCCATAGAGAAGGAAATGCTTTTTAGTTTTTATCAACTAAATTATACACAACTGTATTTATTTTCATATAAAATGTAGTATGTAGACTTTTAAAAGATATCTTAAAGACGTTGTATATAGACGTCTTATGGACGTCTTTAAAACAACGTCTATAAGATGCCTTAAGACGTTCAGACATAATCTGGATATAAAAATGACGTCTATAAGACGTCTAGTGCTGTGTGGGCATAAAAAGACTACTAAAGTCGGTTTTCGTCTACAAGAAAACTAACCCAAATTAACTAATAAAAACTTTCTTACAGAAAAAATTTATAGTTAAGTTTTGGTCCGCAAACGTCATTTTTGACATAAAAATTTAAATATGTCCGAAACGGTGAGACTTAACTATGGAACATTATACATAAAATATGTCTAGAATTTTACGTAGAAATCAAAAATGCAATAATATATAGGGTGTTCTATTTAAAATAAGCAAGTTGACATCTACTTCCGGTATAACCAGAAATTCCCCCATCTTGAAAATATTTTAGCCGGCTGTCTCCCATGCACGTTAGTACAATATCAAATTTTCAGATTCTTCCTAATTATAGTTTTTCCATAATCGATCAATAAACTTCCCGGAGAATCACCAGTTTGTTTCCTGCAAATACTTCTACCTCATGTTCTCGTCAGTGGAGCTGTATCGAACCGAGAGCAACATTCACAGAAAACAACTTCTATATAAAATATAAACTCCACAGTATGGCGGTAGGCTATTAAAAACCACAATGCCACACTGAAAAATATCGTTAAACGACATCTTTACAATCACCGGAGTAGTGTGAAAATTTTGAAAAATCAAAATTCAGTAAGAAATAAAGAAATCTATCTGTCGTATTTAAATAGTTGTTTATATGAAAGGATAATACATATTATTTTTTACTTTTTTTGAAGCACTTAGAATTAATTTTAAATAAAATATCCAAAATCATCTTTAAAATAATGATTTACTGATATTTTTATAAACCACCTCGTACACTGTAGATCACCTTTTACAGAAAGAAGGTCAAGCTGAACATAAAATCATATTTTGTCGAGCATTCATCACAACTTTCATTTGCGCGAAACACGTTCTTAGTAAAATCATACTTATAATTCTTAGAAGACAAAACATCTTGTTTTTGTCTTCGCCCATCTTGTTCTTCTTGTTTTCATATTTATTTAAATTTTATCTCTAAAAAAATGAAATACCAAACTGTGATTTTCGTGATATGTGCCATAATTTCGGCTGTGATATATAACAGTTCAGGAGCTCCCGCTGAAACTACTTCCTTGAGGAATGGGTCGGATGCCCAATGTGAGTAAAAATTTTAGTATTTCCAAAATTATTCTAGTCATATTTTAAGTTCTTGAGCTTTTAGTTTTAGAATGTTGTACCACGAAATACTTGGCAAATATGCTATTCTTATTTTAATACTTTGATTTTTTATCCAGCTGCGTTTGGACAACCCTTTGACGAAATAGTCGTAGAATCAACCTTGAACGTAAAAAGAAAAACTGATGGAAGCAGGCAATCAAGGAGCGACCATCCTGCTGCCTCTATCAGGATCAAAAGACAAAATGGGTAAGTTTGAAAAAATATATTTATTGTGGAATAAAATTAATCAGGTTTTTGATGTGTACTAAAACATAAAATAAAAAGACATTCCATTTTACCACAAATGTTATTATTATTTTCTCTCTAGATTTCCAAATTTTAATTATCCTGGTTTTGGAATATCGTCTGCAGCTGCTGACGCCCAAGCACAATCCACTGATGTACATAATCCTCTAGGAAACTTTGGTGCTTCTGGTAAAAAAAATTAATCGACCAACATTTTTACCATTTCATTGAGGTCTCTTTTATCCTTTTTTTGCTTCTAAGACTTATTTCATATATTTATTTACTTCATTAGTTATTGTTGTTATCATTCCACAACTTTCCATTTGATTTTTTTTTATTTTGTTTTCAGGCTTATTTTATGTTTCTTAGTAGTTTTGTTGCATTTATTTTCATTTTTTACCTTATTGTCTCGCTTTTTTTGTTCTTCTACTTTGTCTAAACATATTCATTTTAAATAATTTCTTTTTTTGTTCTTCACATCGTCATGGTAGAATCTTTTGTGTCCCATCGCAATTTTCCATGCTTGAAAAAAATAAATTGTTATTTGTAGCTTCTGGTAGTCAATCCCAATCTTTAGTCTTCGGACCTAACGGACCCATAGGTACTGCCAGTTTTACAGGGTCCCAACAATATAGGCTGCCCAATGGTCAGACGTTTGACGTCTCATTCGGCAACGCTGCTGGAGGAGCTGGTAGGTTTTAGTTACGCCAAAAGCTGTTTTTGTAAAGCAGAATAAGCGTGTCAAAAATGTGCAAATTTAAACAATTTAGTCATATAAGTCAGTTAAATATTTTTAGTGTAAAATTTTTGTTATTTGTTTCCATTTGATAACTATAAACTTTAATTGCACATTTAAAATAAAAAGTTCCTTTTAGAAATACAAAAAACATAATAATTCTTGAACAAACACAACTCTTACGTCAAAAATCCGAAAAATTATCTTAAAATGTCATTTTATTAATAACATTAGCTGTATTCTTTTGAGTAATTATCAATGGATCAAAGTGAAAAAAGTGTAACTGATAACTTCATGTTCTTTTGAATTGCATTCACTTGTCATTGGGTTGAAGTGATCATGATTTACTTCAAGTGATGGAAGTGAAAGTGATAATGACTCAAAAGAATAGCCCTAATGACATTCTCAAAAATATATATTCTTTCTCTTTTTGATTTAATTAATTAAACAAAGATATATTGACAAAAAAAATTTACAAAACTATCAATTAAATCTAGATACCTTAGATTTCTTCTTTGCAGCTTTGCGGCGGTAATTTAGTTGGCCTATACACCAAAATATATGTATTAATTTTTGCAGGATCTAATTCGGCCAGAGGTGCTACCTTAGCTTTAAGTGGACCCCGAGGATGAATACAATTTGTAATATTGTGTATACTAGCTTTTCTGTGTATAATTGAAATTTTTTAATAAAATATGTTATATACATTATTTTTTTAATTCCTGTTAATTACAATGTTGTCGGATCGTGTAAGACAATTTAGCATGTTCATGCTTTTAACGTTGCCATTTTTAGCAAAAAATATTGGTAATTCGGAAAATAAAACAACCAGGATAAAAAAAATATTTTTTATTGAAATTTCGATTTCTAAATGTTCGCACTATTTCGATGGATGTTTAGATGTCATTCGACTGGCGATATTTTTCCATTTGACATCGAAGTCGGCAGGTTTTTAACCGACTTCTAAAAGAACGAGGTTCCCAATTCGTCGACTATGTATGTTTTTTTTTATGTATGTACACCGATTACTCCGGAACGGCGCCACCAATTTGAATGAAATTTATTACGTTATGTTCAGGAAGTTGCTGCGGTGGTCTCAAATTTTTTTGAACGAAATTGGTGCAGTAATATCCAAGATGGCGCTGACAATCTGGCGGCCAAAAAAATTAATTCTGTTTGATTTCCTTCAAAATTGGTAGGAGGGAATTTTTGGGGTCGTAAAAAACGAATCTGAAAATATTTTTAAAAAATTCAATATGGCGGATCTAATATGGCGGACAAAAAAATCAATTTTGTCCGATTTTCTCCAAAATTGGTACGAGGAAGTTTTCAGGGTCGTACATAACTAATCTAAAATTATTTTTTAAAAATTCAATATGGCGGATCCAATATGACCCAAACAGCACAAATACGTCTTAAAAACGTTCATAAAACGTTTGATCTCAACATTCAGGACGTCTTATGGATGTCCATAAAAGACGAACGACGTCCATAAGACGTTGTATAGACGTCTTATGTTACAAAAGGTAACGTCTTTAAGACATTTGCTTACAACGTCTTATGGACGTCCCTTCCCAACATTAAAACAACATATTCCACCAATAAAATTATGTACATTAAAAAGGGTCCCTTTAATTTTTTTGTTTGTCTTGTTTACAAAGTCAAACCGTAATTATTCAAAAGTCCAAGAAATAACTTTAATAAAGAAAAAATCAAGAGCAAACTATACACTACCATTTTAAATAACTACAAGTTCCGCATGAATAATTTGCTTTAAAGAATATGTTCAACATAATCTCTTTATACAAAAAAATACATAATGTAAACTTTTTCTAATTTGAAATTGAGGAAGTGAGGTAGAAGAGCAAATATTTTCAGAACTACTACTGTTCGAACTATAAGTGAACCTATCAAATTTAAGCCCTAGTTTATCCCTTCGATATAATAACTCTAAAAGGTAGACTATCAACAAAATAAAAGTTTATTGAAATAAAAAGTACACAAATCTTTAAATAGTTTTAAAAACAAGAATTTTTATTTAGTCGAATAACAAATCTGGTCTGATGCCCTTATCAGCCATGTTTGGATTGAAATTTCCTCATTCTTCCCACTTTTTGCCAGTCCTGTTGTCTCTGTAGATCCTAATAACAAACTGAATTTAATTTTATAGGATAAAGTTTATCATTTGTGGAAGTAAATTTTTTGATATTTTTGCGAATTTTTATAATTGTCCTCTACTATAGAATCATGACTTATGCTATTTCAAGGTTAATATGTATAATGAAAGACAGAACTTCCTCATAATAAGTCTCGCCAAGTTGGAATCGTAGAACTTTCTCTTTCCTTTTCGTACTAATCAACCGTACATGGTAATTTTACAAGCTCGCTTTACAAAGTCATAAATGCTCCCTACTCCCAGTTTTGAAATTTCTAAAACCTTAAACAAAATTACCTCTTGTAATTAACACAACTCTATTTTCTATGTTCTTTAAATATAAACCAATCATCAGGAACAAAATAAATCTTAAAGGTTTCATTAGTGGAGCACTCCATAAACAAACATTTCGCCTTCCACTTCATTAGTAATATTTCTTGTAATATTTAGGACCGGGTCTGGATGAGCTGTGCAAGCCTTTTTCGCACAGATAATATTTTTGAAGATTTCATTTCATACTTCTAACATAGAGTTACTACAAAAATATAAGCGGTAAAGCATTCGGGAATTTCCTGTAACACAACCTATAAATAACGTTACTGTACATATGATTCTCGATCTTACCTTAAGTATTACATAAACACGAATAAAAAAGATTTTCAGAGGCACATAGATAAATCAACTATTTTCATAAAATTCTTTCAAAAGCTAAATTTTCACAGTCGGCACCCCAACAACATTAAAAATGAATAACGACATGACGAAACACAAATACAAAGCTGAAAAATGACAGTTGACAGAAACAAAAGGCGGTTTTTTTAAAGTTATAGTTTCGCTGGCATCATATATATATTTATGTGTGTCATTGTTATCGGTACATCAAACAGTCTGTGACAAAAAGCACCAAAGTATTGATAAAAAAGATCACGAAAAGTTCTATTAACCAAGGTCGTAGTGAGGCTACTAAAAATTTGTCGTTCAATCAAAAATTTTAACCTCAACTTGTATTCAGCTGAGCTCTGTGCGGCGTTGCAAACTTATTACCCAACTGCGACAAAATCCATAGGGAAGGAAATGCTTTTTAGTTTTTATCAACTAAATTATACACAACTGTATTTATTTTCATATAAAATGTAGTATGTAGACTTTTAAAAGATATCTTAAAGACGTTGTATATAGACGTCTTATGAACGTCTTTAAAACAACGTCTATAAGACGCCTTAGTTATGTCTTAAGACATAATCTGGATATAAAAATGACGTCTATAAGACGTCTAGTGCTGTGTGGGTTGCGGATGCAATAAAATAGTTATTCACTTACTTTTTACTTTTTTTAAAATACTATGGATTAATTTTAAGAAATTTATTCAAAATCATCTTTCAAATAATGAATTATCGATATCTTTACAGATCACCTTGTATACTGTAGATCACCTTTTACATGAAGAAGGTCAATCTGAACATAAAATCATATTTTGTCAAGCGTTCATCACAACTTTCACTTATGCGGAACTCGTTCTTACTAAAATCATTATTTTAGTTAATAGAGGACAGAAAACATCTTGTTTTTGTCTTCACTTATCTCGTCCTTTTTGTTGGTTGTAGATTTATACATATATATTTTTTAATATTGTCTCCAAAAAAATGAAATACCAAACTGTGATTTTTGTAGTAAATGCCATAATTTTGGCCGTGATATATAATTGCTCAGGAGCTCCCGCTGAAATTACTTACTTGAGGAATGGGTGGGGTGCCCAATGTAAGTACAAATTTCAATATTTCTAAAATTATTCTAATCATCTTTTAGCTTCTTCTGCTTTTAGTTTAATAATGAGATACCGCGGAATGCTTGGTAAATACACTATTCTTATTTTAATATGTCTTTTTTTATCCAGCTGCGTTCGGACAACCCTTTGACGAAATAGTAGTAGAATCAACCTTGAACATAAAAAGAAATACTGACGGAAGTAGACCATCAAGGAGGTCTGCTGCGTCAATCAGAACCAAAAGACAAAATGGGTAAGTTTGAAAAAAATATAATAATTGTGGAATATAATTAAATGTTTTAAAACACGAAAAAGTAAGACTTTCATCTCATTTTACAAAAATTGTTATTATTATTTTTTCCCTAGATTTCCAAATTTTAACTATCCAGGTTCTGGAGTATCGTCTGCAACTGCTGACGCCCAAGCACAATCCCATGATGTAAAAAATCCTGTAGGAAACTTTGGGGCTTCTGGTAAAAAAAAAATTAGTTGATCGACATTTTTACCATTTCATCGAGGTCTCTTTATATTTTTTTTTGCTTCTAAAACATAGTTCATATATTTATTTGGTTCATCAGTTAATGTTGTTATCATCCCACTAAATTTTCCATTTGAATTTTCTTTTAGTTCTGTTTTCCGGCCTATTTTATGTTTTCCAGTACTTTTGTTGCATTTCTTTCCATTTATTATCTTATTTTCGAGCTTTTTTGCGCTTTTACTATGTCTAAGCATATTCATTTTAAAATAGTTTCCTTTCCTGTTTTTTAAATCGTCAGGGTAGAATATTTGCTCCATTGCAATTTTCCATGCTTGAAAAAAATAAGTTGTTATTTTTAGCTTCTGGTGGTCAATCCCAATCTTTAGCCTTCGAACCTAACGGACCCGTAAGCAGTTCCAGTTTCACAGGATCCCAACAATATAGACTGCCCGATGGTCAGACCTTTGACGTCTCATTTGGCAACGCCGCTGGAGCAACTGGTAGGTTTTATTTGCGCTAAAAATTACTTTTGTAGAACAAAATAAACGTGTCATAAATAACGCACCAAAATGCAAATCTAAACAATTCAGTCGGTTAAGTATTTTTGATATAAAATTTTAGTTACTTATTTCCATTTCATAATTATGGTCCTCAATTGCACATTAAAAGTTAAAAGTTGCTTTTAGAAACACGAAAACATGATAATTCTTTAACAAACACATCTCTCATATCAAAAATCCGAAAAACTATCTTTAAATGTCATTTTATTAATCACAATGACATTCTAAAAATATATACACATAAGTTGGCTTTGTGCGTCAATTTATATTCTTTCTCTCTTTGAATTAATTAATTAAACAAAGATATTAGTGACAAAAACGATAAACAAAACTATCAATTAAATCTAGATACCTTAGACCAGTTCTTATGCAACTTTGCGGCGGTAATTTAATTGGCCTATGCACATTTATTTATTTTTACAGGATCTAATTCAGCTAACGCC
The DNA here is from genome assembly GCA_034092305.1 of Diaprepes abbreviatus. Taxonomy (NCBI): domain Eukaryota; kingdom Metazoa; phylum Arthropoda; class Insecta; order Coleoptera; family Curculionidae; genus Diaprepes; species Diaprepes abbreviatus. The sequence continues at coordinate 2,787,468 of JASJET010000054.1, read as the reverse complement.
GCCACCTTGGCCATAAGTGGGCCCCAAGGATGAATAAAATTTATAATATTGTATAAACTAGTTTTTCTATGCATAATTTTTTAATAAAATGTGTTAATTATATTATCTTTTCAATATTATAGGATTATGTAAGACAATTTGACATGACAGTGCTCGAAAACGTTGCCTCTTTTAGCAAAAAATACTGGAAATTCGGAAAATAAAATTGACAGGATAAAAAAAAATTATTACATTTTAATGGATTCAAAAATTCTTATAAATAATAAATAAAAAAAATATACTAAAAAATAAGATCACATACTTTGTCAAAATATTCACTGTCTGAACTAGTCAAACTAATCCTAATGTAGTCTTGAAGGGCTAAAAACCTATATATAATAAGTTGTGATGAGCCGGAATATGTTTTTATTTCCAATTTCAATTATATTCGATTTTACGCCAGGCAAGCCACAAGTTTTTTAAGAAAAACTGGCATCATTGGATGAAGAAAATCTTGATTGACAGATCTAAAAATGTGTATTAAGTTTTGTTAAAATAGGATACTGGAATAATTTGTTTCTATATTCAAAATTATGACAGAACGATTAAACTTACTCTCACATGGTGATTCAGGTGCTAAAACATAATAAGAATTAGAGTTGACCTCTGCCATTAATTGTAATTATAAGCTTTATCAACTTTATTGCTTTCGTGACTAAAACGAAAATAAAATTTTGAAACTATCGTCGCCTCTGTTGCAGTATAAATTCACTCTGTCCTCAATGTAAGGCAACTTCAACATTCCATGAACAGATTGCCAGAAAGCATTATTGGTAATGTAAAAATTATTTGATATTTCTAATGCTAATGAACGGTTGCGTGGAAGGTAAGTTTGATATTTGTAAAAATAGTTCGGAAGAAAGTTTTGATACTTAATCTAAAACATGACTACATTTACGCTAACAAAGTTGTTAGTATTTAACAGTGTTTACACCGTTTATTGATAATCTAGATAACAAAAGTCTCAAATTAAAAAACATTTATTTACTTACTTTTAACAGCATAACAAACTCCGTCTACATGCAAAGCCTCATCAGGGCACAAACATTGAGTTGTGGCATTGTCAGGAATTAAAACTCTACGACAATTAGTCTGTGAAATATTTTTACGCTGTGCATTCTCACAATCGTCGTTAAGATTACGTACCGCCAAAAAATAAAAACAATACAATAATGAATAATTCGTTACATTCCCGAAAGTCTTTATGGTTTAAAACTCATTCAAGACCCACTCGATATTTTTACACTGGCAAATTTAGTTACTGGAACACACAGCATTGTCAATATGGGACCAATTCCTAACTTCACAAGAATATTGACAGTGTCCATCTGTGCAAGTCTAGTAAAGCGGACGGGCAGAGTTTTCAAAACAAATTTTAGTTAAATCAGCGTCGGATTTTAATTCGCAGTAAAAAGATATTTCATTGAAGACAGCTTGACTGCTGCACTGACCATTTTTCATTTCGAAGTTACAGAAGGTGAAGGAACCACTAACTTTGCACCAATCGTAGCCATTCCTAATTTTTAGCCTTCTGACCAAACGGACCCGTCGGCATTCCCAGAGACAAGAAAACGTGATAATTCTATGAAAAACATACTTGATCTGTATTAAGTTCTGTTCCAATAGGACAATGGCACAAGTTATTTCTACATTCAAATGTGCTCCCAATATTTAAAACTGAGTTCTGCCATTAGCAACAATTGTGAGCTTCATCAGTTTATTTTTATTATTACTTTTTAACTGAAAAAAATTTTAAAACCCTAATTAGCTATTGTCGCCTCTGTTGCAGTATAAACTCACTATCCATAATACAACGTAATTTCAATATTCATGAACAGCTGTGCGGAAAATATTATTGATAATGTAAAAATTATTTAAGAATTCTAAAACCAATGAACGGTTGCGTGGAAAGTAGGTTTGATATTTGTGAAAATAGCTGAGAAAAACAGTTTTGATATTCGATCTGAAACATGACTAGATTTACACTGCCACAAGTCTCAAATTTAACTATGTTTACATTGTTTGAAGTGAACCAAGATGACAATATTTTCAAATTTTACTTACTTTTAATGGCATAACAAGCTGCGTCAACATCCAAAAATTCATAAGCGCATAAACATTGAATTGTGGCATTGCCAATAGTTAATAATTTACAATCAGTGTGCGGAATATTTTTACACTGTTGTTGACTCTCACAATCGTTATTAAGATTAGGTAATTAAGTAAAAATAAAAACAATACAATAATGAACAATTCGTAACATTCTTGAGAACCGTTATGGCTTAAAACCTATTCGAGACCATTCGTTATTTTCACACTGGCAGGTTTCGTTACCGGAACATATAGCATTGTCAACAAAGGAGCAATTCCTAACTTCACAAGATCCCATACAAAAAAAAAACAGGGATTTTTATATCAAAACATTAAATAACTTGTGATGACCTGAAGTTGTTTTTATTTCAAATTACACCCGTAATTACAATTTTATTCTATTTCACGCCAAACAAGCCACAAATATTGTAAGAAAAATTGGCACTACTATTGGGTGAGGCAAATTTTTGACTGTCAGAGCCGGAAACCATAGACTTGTTTCCAATAGGATACTGGCAGAAGTTATTTCTACATTCAAAAGTGTTTCCAAGTATGACAGTACAGCTAAACTTAGTCGTACATTGTAATCCAGATGCTAAAAAATGATAACAATTAGAACTAAGTTCTGCTTTTAGCCACTATTGTGAACTTCATCAATTTATTTTTATTATTAGCTAATGTCGCCTCTGTTGTAGTATAAATTCACTATTCACAATACAAGGTAATTCAATATTCATGAACAGCTGTGCGGAAATAATTATTGATAATGTAAATTCTAATATTGTTGCGTGGAAAGTAGGTTTGATATTTATGAAAATGGTTGAGAAAACCAATTTTGATATTCAATCTGAAACATGACTAGATTTACACTGCCACAAATTACATTATTTATAGTGAACCAAAATGATAACATTTTCAGATTTAAACATATATATTAACTTACTTTTAATATCATAACAAGCTCCGTCAACAACACAGTGTTTTCAAAACAAATGTTGGTTAAATTAGCGTCGGGTTTTACTTCGCAGTAAAAAGATGTTTCATTGAACACAACTTGACTGCTGCAGTGACGCCCTTTTCAGTTTCGAAGCTGCAGAAGGCGAAGGAATCCCCATCACCTATTGTAGTCATTCCCAATCTTTAGCCTTCCCACCAAACAGACCCGTAGGCATCCCCAGTTTCACAGGAACGCTGTTGGAGGAACGAGTATGTTTCAACTTTTGTAAGATGGAATATGCGTGTCGAAAATTACGAATTAAAAAGCAAATTTCAACAATTTAGTTATATAAGTCGGTTAAGTATTTCTGGTGTACTTCTTTCCATCTGATAATTATAGACTCCCATTCCATATTTAAAGTTAAAGTTAAAAACTGAGACAAGAAAACCTGATAATTCTTTGAAAAACATAATTCTCCCGTTAAAAATCCGAAAAACTATATTTAAATATCACTGTGTTAATCACAATGCCCATTCTAAAAAAATTCTTAGTTGGCTCTGCGCGCCAATTTGTGGTTCTTTCTCTTTTTGAGTTAATTTATTAAACAAAGATATATTGACAAAAAATAAACAAAATTATCAATTAAATTTGGATACCTTAGAACTCTTATTATCAGTTTGCAGCTTTACAGCGCTAATTTAGTTAATCTATTTTTACAAAATCTAATTCGGAAAGAGGTGCCACCTTAGCCTTAAGTGGGCCCCATGGATGAATAAAATCTGTAATTTTGTGTAATCTATATTAACTGCGAATAATTAAATTTTTTAATAAAATGCGTTGTTTTTACTGCCTATTAATTACAATGTTGTCTCGTCTTGTAAATTTGACATGACAATGCTTGCAACGTTGCCTATTTTAGCAAAAAATAAAGTAATTCGGAAATTAAAACCACCAGGATAAAAAAAGAATTTTATTACATTTTAAGGAATACAAAAACTGAGTATTCTTAATAAATAAAAAAATATATATACTAAAAAATAAGATCACATACTTTGTCAAAATGTTCACTGTCTAATACTAGTCGTACACTAATGCTAATCTAGTCTTGAAGGACCAAAATCTTTAAATAAAAAATAAATAAATTGTGATGACCTGAAAGGTGTTTTTATTTCAAATTACACCCTAAATTACAATTCCATTCGATTTTACGCCAGACAAGCCACAAGTATTGTAAGAAAAATTGGCACTATTGGGTGAAGTAAATTTTGATTATCAGAGCCGGAAACACAGACTTGTTCTGTATTAAGTTCTGTTCCAATAGGACACTGGCACAAGCTATTTCTACATTCAAACGTGTTCCCAAGTATGACAGTACAGTTAAACTTAGTCGTACATTGTGATCCAGGTGCTAAAAAATGATAACAGTTAGAACTGAGTTCTACTATTAGCCACAATTGTGAGCTTCATCAATTTGTTTTTATTATTACTTTTTGACTGAAAATTTTAAAACCCTGATTACCTATTGTCGCTTCTGTTGTAGTATAAATTCACTGTCCACTATACAAGGTAATTTCAATATTCATGAGCAGCTATGCGGAAGTTATTATTGATAATGTAAAAATTATTTAAAAATTCTAGCTGTATTCTTTTGAGTAAATTATCACTGATCAAAGTGAACAAAGTGAAACTGATACCTTCATGTGCTTTTGAATATGCATTTACTTGTCACTGGGTCGAAGTGATCATGATTACTTCAAGTGATAGAAGTGAAACTGATAATGACTCAAAAGAAAGAATAACCTTTTTAATACCAATGCGTGGAAAGTAGGTTTGATATTTTTGAAAATGGCTGGGAAAACAGTTTTGATATTCGATTTACACTCTCACAAGTTCTTCAATTTAACTATGTTTACATTGTTCATAGTTAACCAAGTTGATAACATTGTCAAATTAAAACACATATATCTACTTACTTTTAATAGCATAACAAGCTCCGTCAACATCTAAAAATTCATCAGTGCACAAACATTGAGTTGTGGCATTGTCAGTAGTTAAAACTTTACAATCAGCGTGCGGAATATTTTTACATTGTTGTTCAATCTCACAATCGTCGTTAAGATTAGGTACCGCTAAAAAAACAATACAATAATGAATAATTCGTTAATATTTCTCAGGGCCTTTATAGTTTAAAACACTTACTCTCGAGACAAACGAACCCATCCGAAACCCACTCGTCATTTTCACACTGACAGGTTTCGTTAGTGAAACATATAGCGTTGTCAATATGGGAACAGTTCCTGACTTCACAAGAATAGCCAATCTCTAAAAAAACAGGGGTGATTATATCAAAACAATATATACATCTACCATTCGACAAATCTCACACTGTACAATAAGCTACTCACCTGGCAAACAGAGACCTGCTTTCTCAACTCTAAAAAACCCTTCATCACATTGACAACTTTCATCCGTACAAGTCTCATAGAGCGGACAAGCAGAGTTTTCAAAACAAATGTTAGTTAAATCAGCGTCAGGTTTTAATTCGCAGTAAAAAGATGTTTCATTTAACACAGCTTGACTACTACACTGACACTTTTCAGTTTCGGAGTTGCAGAAGGCGTATGGCCCCATGGCTTTGCACCAATCGTTGTCCAAACAGTTTTTAGTATATTCCAAGGTAGCTGAAAAAGTAAAACACAAGGTATGTTAGCACAAATGTAATAAGCGGCCTTATAACACAAGGAAGCGTATTTTAGCACCCTAGAGTCTTATGAGTGGATTCATAATGCAAGTCGACTATAGAATAGAACAAAAATATATCAAAACTGAGTAGCCCGAACTTACTTTTCTTACACTCTCTGTTTGTACTGCCTTGGAACCAGTAATCCTTGCAATAACACACTCCATTTACAGCCTTCCCTGGTTTGATGGGACACTCTTTATCAGACGCGTAGTGCGTGTCAGGATCTTGCACTCCCAGCTCTGCTAGACACTTTCCATCCTGGAGGAAAAAGCCTGGTTTACATACACAAGTCGTATCTTTGAAGTATATGGTATTTGAACATTTTAGGCAATCTTCTTTTGATAAGTCAGAGGAAACACCTGAAATAATAAAAATAATAATTGATGTATATATATATATATATATATATATATATATATATATATATATATATATATATATATATATATATATATATATATATATATATATATTAGACATTTTTCATCTTTTCCCTAACATAACAGAAATTAAAAAGCAACATGGCAAAACTGCAACTTCAGACTGGTTAGACCGAAAAGAAAATATATCAGAATTTTAAAGCAACATGTCAATCCTGCAACTTCTTTCAATCTAATCAGTCTAAAGTTGCAGTGTTGCCATGTTGCTTTTAGTTTCTGATATATTAGGGAAATTTTGAAAAATGTCTAGAATTAATTCACTTAACTCGAAATATGTAGTAGTAAGCGAAAAATGACAAGTAGGAACAAACTAATATTTTTTTTCTCTACAAAATGACGTCACTGATTTTTCTATTTGATATATATAAACATTTGAGAAGTCACTCAAATCATTTCTTTTTTAAAGACTGGTCTGGACTTTTTATTATATTCATGGAAAGAAAATTTAGTATAATTCCTAATTAGGTATCACATGAATATATTTTCCTACGTTTCGACCCCAAAAATCCATCATTTAAGAATGTTTTTGAAAACAGCACATCATACAGATCTGTCTCTTCGCGAATGCATTTTTTAAATGAAAATGTACTACTTAACTAATTATTTAGTGTTTAAAACAACGTATAGACTAAATAAGAAAAAAAAGCAGAATTAGAACAAATGCATATTAAAATTTTGAATTGTTTTTAACATCTTGGGAGTAATTTTGTTCCATGTCGTTCGAATTTTTCTGTCCAGATACACTAAAACCCGAGTTGTAGTTTAATAAAAACCACTTACCATTGGCACATTTAGTATCGGCACTCGCCGTTGTGGCATCATCTAAATTTTCATCCATAACTTCCTTTAAAAAGCTAGAAAACTCCGAATATTTAAAAGTATTGTTGAAATCTTTTGATTTCGGCTTTTCGTCAGCGGTATTTTTGATACATTTCCCTAGTTCGCAATGACTGTAAGTCCAAACGTCGAACATGTTTTTAGTGGGGAAGCAATCTTCAGTTATAGCACATTCTAAAAAGGCACAACAACCATAAAAAGTAACTGTAATTGTACAGGATAAATCAACGGTTTGATGGAAGTAGGTTAACTATATACTACCTCTTAGTTACTTGGAACTATACAGAATGCGTCCAAAAGTAGGATAACTCAAAGTTATGTTTTGTTAAATTCAGCGTTTCCCAAGCTTTATAAAGAAATATTCGCGAAAAAGCCGGCAACTTCTGCTTCGGCGAACCAAGACTTTTCCCGAATGCGCACGAAAGAACGAGAATGGCGTCTGCCAATATAAAAACACCGCAGACACATATAAGGAAGAGTAGAGTCGACTGAATCGTGCGATAAGCTTGAAAACCTCGAGTGATTTCAAAAAATAAATGAGTTAGTAGTTAATGTGTAAATAAATCACAACAAACAACTAAGCGACAGCTTTTAATCATAGACTCTTGCAAACGGAATATTCTGGGTAGCGTTAGCCGTTCCGTCTACAATCATTCTGCTGTCCCATATTAGTAGCTCTTCTAAATACCTATAAATAAATATCACAAAGGCTCCATGGAAGTCTGGTCGTTCCTCTTGGTTTTTTGTAGATTTAGTACCAAACAACAACAAGTTATTTAAGGCTTATCACAGTCAAAACTCAAGACTTCAGGACTCAGGCAAGGCTGCTAATTAGCTGGTCAAATGACGTCTCTTTTTTTTTAATTAAATTAAACAAACCAAGTTTCTCAAAACACTTAAGTTTATTAACAAAAAAAAATATGAAACGGAATTATTTATAATAAGAAACTTAAAATTAGTAATAATTAACAATATCAAGATACTAAAGTAATTGCTTCCGTTAGGCGTTCTATTAGTAAAAATGTAAAACCCAATTTAGAAGATAAAACGTATAAAGAGCTTTCTAAAATATTAAACAGAACAAAAAAACAATAAAATCGCGAAAAAACAGCGATTTATATTACTTAAACAGTAATAAAGTCGCTCTTATCACCCAGTGAAATAAAAACAGGATATTCCCTTAAAGACCCCAAAAGAAATAAAAAAAAAAAAAAAACAAAGAAACATTTCATTCCAGCCGAATATGCACGATACGTAATTTTCTAAGACCTATTCCCGCACTAAACGAATTCCAAATCATAACTAAAGCTTATTATTTCTACAAGAGCACCCTAGACCATTACCCCGATCTCCTCCTGTAGTACGTAGTTCGGTCATATACCCTGCAACTGCCAATTTGATTCCCTAAAATTCGAGTAGTTTCGGTCTTCTCGTTCCCAGGGCGTTAGCTATTCTATACCAGATACTTAATTCCCGAATTGGCCTCTAAGCGCCTTAATACTAATTTTTATATAAAATCAGTTAATCAAAATAACTATTCACTCTCTTAGATTAGATTAGAAACTCATTCTTTCTTGCGAATAGAAAAAAACTTCAATTCTTTTCACATTTTATCAAACGATATATATATTAAATTATAGTGAGTTTATTTGATTATTCTTTTGTTTTCTAATAATGGGAAAAACGCTCAATATTTTAATACATTTTAACGGTACTTTGCAGATACCATATGTAAAGACCTCCTTCAATCCTTATCTCTTTTGTTTTAATTATATAATCAGGGTAGACTTTCTACAACAGATTTATTTATAAATCTTGAAGAGGATCTTTTAGTCTATGTCGTCACCCACACAGCACTAGACGTCTTATAGACGTCATTTTTATATCCAGATTATGTCTGAACGTCTTAAGACATAAATAAGGCGTCTTATAGACGTTGTTTTAAAGACGTTCATAAGACGTCTATATACAACGTCTTTAAGATATCTTTTAAAAGTCTACATACTACATTTTATATGAAAATAAATACAGTTGTGTATAATTTAGTTGATAAAAACTAAAAAGCATTTCCTTCCCTATGGATTTTGTCGCAGTTGGGTAATAAGTTTGCAACGCCGCACAGAGCTCAGCTGAATGCAAGTTGAGGTTAAAATTTTTGATTGAACGACAAATTTTTAGTAGCCTCACTACGACCTTAATTTTAGAACTTTTGCGTTATCTTTTTTTATCAATACTTTGGTGCTTTTTGTCACAGACTGTTTAATGTACCGATAACAATGACACACATAAATATGATGCCAGCGAAACTATAACTTTAAAAAACCCGCCTTTTGTTTCTGTCAACTGTCATTTTTCAGTTTTGTATTTGTGTTTCGTCATGTCGTTATTCATTTCTAATGTTGTTGGGGTGCCGACTGTGAAAATTTAGCGTTTGAAAGAATTTTATTAAAATAGTTGATTTATCCATGTGCCTCAGAAAATTTTTTTTATTCGTGTTTATGTAATACTTAGGGTAAGATCGAGAATCATGTGTATACTTAGGAAAAACAGTAACGTTATTTATAGGTTGTGTTACAGGAAATTCCCGAATGCTTTACCGCTTATATTTTTGTAGTAACTATATGTTATTAGAAGTATGAAATGAAATCTTCAAAAATATTATCTATGCGAAAAGCACAGCTCATCCAGACCCGGTCCTAAATATTACAAGAAATATTACTAATGAAGTGGAAGGCGAAATGTTTGTTTATGGAGTGCTCCACTAATGAAACATGTAAGATTTATTTTGTTCCTGATGATTAGTTTATATTTAAAGAACATAGAAAATAGAGTTTTGTTAATTACAAGAAGTAATTTTGTTTAAGGTTTTAGAAATTTCAAAACTGGGAGTAGGGAGCATTTATGACTTTGTAAAGCGAGCTTGTAAAATTACCATGTACAGTTGATTAGAACGAAAAGGAAAGATAAAGTTCTACGATTCCAACTTGACGAGACTTAGTATGAGTAAGTTCTGTCTTTCATTATACATATTAACCTTGAAATAGCATAAGTCACGATTCTATAGTAGAGGCCAAATATAAAAATTCGCAAAATATCAAAAAATTTACTCCCACAAATGATAAACTTTATCCTATAAAATTAAAATCAGTTTGTTATTAGGATCTACAGAGACAACAGGACTGGCAAAAAGTCGGAAGAATGAGGAAATTTCAATCCAAACATGGCTGAAAAGGGCATCAGACCAGATTTGTTATTCGACTAAATAAAAATTCTTGTTTTTAAAACTATTATAGATTTGTGTACTTTCTATTTCAATAAACTTTTATTTTGTTGATAGTCTACCTTTTAGAGTTATTATATCGAAGGGATAAACTAGGGCTTAAATTTGATAGGTTCACTTATAGTTCGAACAGTAGTAATTCTGAAAATATTTGCTCTTCTACCTCACTTCTTAAATTTCAAATTAGAAAAAGTTTTCATTATGCTTAAGTTATGTATTTTTTTGTATAAAGAGATTATGTTGAACATATTTTTTAAAGCAAATTATTCATGCGGAACTTGTAGTTATTTAAAATGGTTGCTCTTGATTTTTTCTTAATTAAAGTTATTTCTTGGACTTTTGAATAATTACGGTTTGACTTTGTAAACAAGACAAACAAAAAAATTAAAAGGACCCTTTTTAATGTACATAATTTTAATGGTGGAATATCTTGTTTTAATGTTGGGTAGGGACGTCCATAAGACGTTGTAAGCAAATGTCTTAAAGACGTTACCTTTTGTAACATAAGACGTCTATACAACGTCTTATGGACGTCATTCGTCTTTAATGGACATCCATAAGACGTCCTGAATGTTGAGATCAAACGTTTTATGGGCGTCTTTAAGACGTATTTGTGCTGTTTGGGATGAATTGACTGTGTTTATATATTTTTAAGAAAACATTTTAAACGAGTCAAATAAAGTTGAGATTATGCTTAAGTATGATAATTGATTTATTTTTCCTTTAGACTTTCTTGGGTGGTAGTAGTAGGTACTATCCCGTTCCCAAGGATAATATCTATCCACATAGTGATTTTTTAATTACTCATTTTAACATAATATACTTTACGTTAAACAGTATAAAATAACCAGTGTTTGTTCCATTAGAACTAAGTTTTATAAATCACACGTGCACACGTCGAACGTGACAGTAAATAATCAATTGCTTCTTCTGCCTCAGTCCCTGAGTTGGAACCAACACAGGGTGGCAATTATAGTGAGGTACCGTCTTGCCAGACTGAAAGCAAAGACCAAAATAGGCGAACAAAGTGAGAAAAAGAAACGATACGAAAGTACAACAGTGACTATTTACAAATAAGTTTTTATTTTACCGAGAAGGATTCAGAATCTAAACCGTTTGTGTAATTTAAAATCATCTCTTCTTCGTAGGCACCGTGAAATAAGACATCTCATTTTTTTTGTAGGTTAAGCTATCATTTCAGTTTTAATAATGTTTGTCTGTAAATATTTTTAGAAAAGGTTTGCAAGAAGAAAAAGGTTGGGGAACCGCTGCTGTAAATGAATCAATTTTTTGATTCCACAAAACAACTTCTTAATCATGCATTTGATTGATGATATAATCATGTTCTATGGACTATTACAAAACTTTTAATTTTTGTTATTCAGGTCCTATACTTGACCTTAAATAGTTTGTAAGATATTTTAAATTATTTAGTCTGTTGGCATTGTGAAATTTTTATCACTACTCGCTGTAACCATGGAAAACAATCGAAGACATTTTAGATTAAAATAGAGGGTTTTAAGTATATTACAAATCATACAGTTGTTTACAACTAAAATTACTATGAGAAAACGTGGAGAAAAAATCACAAATTACAGCACAATGACTAACGACAAACAGTATTGCCGAGTTGTGCAACTAATCTGGAGAAGCTCCAATATTATGAATTCTGGTTATTAGAAAAAATATAGTGCAGTAAATATAGTTACCTGTTAACCATACACTTCCAACCGTTTATGACCCTGTACATAAAAAATAATTATTTTGCCATTGTTCGAAGGGAAAAAAATTGATTTCAACAAATAATACAAAAAAATACTCACCACCACCCAGCAAGGACTTAACTCTGCAGTCTCCTTCTCTATCATAGTATCCTTCGCTGCACTCGCATATGTTCTTCACGCAAGTTAAACCTAAAGGGGTGTTTACATCCAAGCAAATTACATCGCTACTGCATGTCTCTCCTTTTTTAGCGTACTTTTGACATTTGCCACGAAACCACCTTTTGAAACAGAAGAAGTAGTTAAAGTGAGGTATATTCTTTTGAGTAATTATCACTTTCAGTTCTGTCACTTGAAGTGATCATGATCACTTCGACCCAATGACAAATAAATGCATATTCAAAAGAACATGAAGTTATCGGTTTCACTTTGTTCACTTTAATCAGTGATAATTTACTAAAAAGAATACAACCAATATTATTAACCTACATTCATGCATATTATTTGACAGCTCTGTTGTCATATAGTAGGTCTTGTCGAATACATGTTACATAGTAGGCCTCGTGTCGTAGAAAATATAGGCAACCTAATATATAGTAGATATAATGAGGACCTCTCTCCAGAATAGTTTTTTTTCTTGAATAGTCGTTTAAATTACGTTTAATCTTTTAAGTAGTAATTTACCTAATTAAAAATAGTAGTTTACAAAAGTCTCTGTCTTATTTAACCTATGCATACAAGGGTTAATGTAACAAGCTCGATTTCAATTTTTTAAAGCTTTTCACAAATGTATAATAGTTCATATTTGACATCACTAATTATATATATATATATATATATATATATATATATATATATATATATATATATATATATATATATAAAAGTAGGGTGTCTCACAGGGAAACAATTCGATCTATATATCGAAAACTATATATAGGAAAATTTTGAAAATTCGACACCTACTTCTGGTGGAAGTAGGTATATATACAGGTATGGAAAATCCAAACCAGAACCTAGACGTTTCTTAAATAAGATAAAGAAAATACTATATTATTCATCAAAACAGAATGAGACAGAAGATAAGCATCGTAAGCATCGACATACGTGCTTAAATTTAATAAATTACCAATTTAGCCCTAGGGTGAGGGGTAATACAATGCTGGCGCGGTGGAAGCGGGCGGCAGCATACGCCACGCCCTAGCACGACAAGAGGATTCCAAGTTATTTGCTTTCATTCAGGCTGTCGAGGCGTAAGTATCGAGTATTGGTATTTCCGTGTTTCGCGCCAATTTTTTTCTTTATTTCAAATAGTAGTTTATTCCACGGAACAAAAAATGCAAATTATTAAGTTTTACTATTCTGATAAAGATATGGATGAGATAATCGGCAGATGTGCATTTACGTGCGAAAATCATCCTGTTCCCTCAAAATTTGAAATTTTGGAAATTATTAAAAATTTGAGACAACCGGTTGCCTAAAAATTTGTAAAAAATGCACTGATAATAATGAGGAGCAACCGATTCCTCAAATTACTGAAGAATGAGCAAATCGGGAGACTGATATTTGTAGTTTAGCAGAAATTAACTTTCCTTGCAATAGTACCGTAAATGCCAAAAAACTTGATATGAACGCTCGAACAGTTCGGAATATTTTAAAGCGGAACAAATATCGCTGTTACAAATTGCGAATAACTCAAGATATTTTCCGAAAGACCAGGAAATACGTATGGTGTTTTGTGAGGACATGATAGAAAGGGCTAATAGGGATATAACCCCTGAAGTTTTGGCAAATACGCGAACCGTATTTTACAATAGACTGGGTTATTGTCTTGCTCAAAGTGGAGGCCTGTTTGAACACCTTTTGTAGACTTTTAGGTGTTTTTGTTCATTTAAATTGAATTTAATTTTTTGTTTATTTATTTACAATTACTGAACGTGTTACTTTTATTTTTTACCAGAATCAAAGTTTATTTTTGAGAATGAATTGTAATTTTAAAGTGGTTTATTAACTTATTTACTTAGAAATTACCATTGCCTTTCAATTGTATTTTTATTAGAAAAAATGTTTATTTTGGAACAGAAATATCAATTTTCTTTACGATCAACGGTCAACAAAAAATATTTTTTTTATATTTCGGCTATTTGATGCATTTAAAACAATCAATGTATCTAATAGTCATTAAATATTCCAAATTTCGTCGATTACGTTATAAGTTAATACGAGAAGTAAATATACCTACTCGTTCGTTTCAAGGTACTGTTCGTTTCCTGTCGCACGGAAGTTAGCGGGGGTAATATTGCGCGTAGGCGTTCCCTACGATCTTCTGTCCCGAACTAACCCGAAAGAAGTTAGAAGGGCTTAGTGGGTCAGAATTTGAGAAAACGGGCCAAAAATAAATTCTAGTTAAGAAATTTAAACTAGAAGGTTGGCTATAGTAACGTTTCTATTAAATCTCGGTAATATGAACGGAAAATCTTTTCTTTCTAAAGTTTCGACTCAGATCAAAGGCAACAGTCTTGGGGTTGCGTCGCGCCCAGTTACATTTGTGCGCCGCTCTTCTATTTGACATTGGATTGTCGAGAGACAATTGATAAATTAGATTTGTAAATATGAATTTCATTTGCAAATGGGGCTTCGACGCAATGTCAGGTGAGAGCCAGTACAAATTGAAATTCACTGATCCGAATATTTCTGGTACAAACTAATTCCTCACCTTAGGAAGCACTAACGATGGTAACACAGCTCGACGTTCCTTTGAGAACAGTGATGAGTCAACTATTATCACAAGAGTAAAGCGAAAACTGATCCTCCGGTTTCCCGTCATTTTGCAAACTATTGGAAACGAACATTAAACTGCAAGAGAGAAGATTTGGGAATACACACTTCAAACAACAAGATTATTTTTAAAGAATATTCTTGGTACAATATGCCAACAGGAATCCACAAATAACTTACTCCATTGAAAAGACATCATAGCATTTGCAATATTACCGATAGGTAAAAAATCGAAAGATGCATAAAAATCAACAGACAAGTTGATAAGAAAACTATCGCCTAGACTTTGCCCGAAAATCTTCTCGAGAAAAAATATGGAGGATGTGTTCCAAAACTTTTGGCATCGATGGATCCTTACACTGTTTTTGACATAGTAAGGATTCGGATAACAATTCATACGTATTGGAGAATGAGAAAAGAGCTGTTAACAAAGAAGGTAATGGTAAAAATGTTCTTTTTACTATTTTTATTACAGTCGTATTATTTATTCATTTATGTGAATCAATAAATATTATATTACTTACAAATTATTTGCATTGGTATTTATTACGAAGTCCTAAGCATACAGGAAAAAGTACTTTCGCCTTTTTAACGATTATCGATATCCGTGTATTTATTATTATAGTATTATATTTAAAATGTACCTTCAAGTCAAGCGCAATATTTTATTCATGGAAATACAATTATCATTTTTATTGTATTTTTAAAGCGTTGAACCACATTAGACGTTTTTCGAATTTATTTTCATGATTTTAAAGATTCAGTCTGGTATGTTAGATTCGATTTTTATTTTTAATCTTAAATCCGTGCTTTCAACCCGCTGTATTTTGACGACCCCCCCCCCCAACCATCTTTGCTGGAAACCAGCAAGTAAGCGACGATAAAACAGTATGCTTTATTTCACTTCTTCAACATGGCTAAACGAGTTGTCCGTCTCTTTCTGTTACATTCCCATTATTTAAAGGTTCTGTTTTCCACACTTGTATATATATATATATATACAGGGTGATTCAAAAATCGATCACGAAACTTAAGGGGGTGATTCTACTTGACAAAATAAGGGTAGAGCTTCATATAATTTTTTTTCAAAATGTCATTCGTTTTCGAGTTACAAGCCGTCCAAGTTCAAGTTTTTATTTTTTGTTTTTTGAATTACTCGCTTACAGGAAAACCGATTTGACTAATATTTGAAAGATAGGCTAAGTCTTCTGCGCTTCATCATTTTAGTAACAATTCACATTGATTGTTTGCCGCTAGAGGGCACTTTACCTACATTGAAAATTGTTTTTTTGTCATAATTTTTTAGTGTTGACAGCTACAGTAGGTTTTGGCATAATTTCTGAAAGACTGATGCCAGGCCTTTAAAAAAGGTGCTCTTTATTTACATCGCTAAACCCAACGGTTTAGACGTAAATCACCCTTAAAAATTAAGTGGTAAATTTACTTTTCTCATTTCATTACCACCAGCTACCAGGTAAATAGCTATCAAAGTATACTAGAGCTGTCAGTTTAACATCAAATAAATTCGCTTTTTAAACTATTTAATTTATAATCTTAAAATAACTAATAATGGCTAATCAGTAAATATTCATATTATGGATTATTGCGATATACATTTAATTGATAAAAATTAATGAAACAGTACTAAACAAACTAAAAAAGATTCTCAAAATGTCCCCCATTTTCTTCAATACATTTCCTAACACTCTTCAAAAAATGTCGCCTAACTCGATGAAAAATTTCTGGTGTTTCTTTAATAATTTGGCACTTTTCGATTATCCTGAAGCGAAGATCCTCGACGTTGATTACTGGAATATCGTACACCAATTGTTTCAAATGACCCCAAAAGAAAAAATCCATAGGATTAAGGTCTGGTGACCTCGCTGCCCATGCCAATGGTCCACTTCGTCCTATCCATCGCTCAGGATACGTTGCATTCAAATACTGTCGGATACGTATACTAAAGTGGGGCGGAGCTCCGTCTTGGAGGATCCACATGTTGGCCCTTACTTCCAATGGCACATCTTCCAGATACAATGGGAGACGATTTTGGATAAAATCTAAGTATACGTCACCAGTTAATGGGCCATCAAAGAAATGAGGACCAATAAGGTAATATCCTATTATCCCTGCCCACACATTTAGTGAAAATCTACGCTGATGTTTCGTTTCTACCACATTGTTTGGGTTCTCGTAAGCATATGTGTGGATGTTGTGTAGATTTGTTATGCCATCACGAGTGAAACCAGCTTCGTCAGTGAATAATATGACGCCAATTAATCGATTATCGTGTTCATACTTAGCTAGGATCTGATTGCACATTTCCAACCGTCTCGGCCGATCATCGTCATAAAGAGCCTGCACCTTTTTTGAATGAAACGGGTAGAGTTGTTCTTCTCTTAGTATCCTCCATGAACTAGCCTGACAGAGCCGCACTTCATTCCCAATTTTTCTAGTACTAATACCTGGATTATCTTCAATAATTTCAAGCACTCTTTCTTCTTGTTGCACGTTTCTAGCAGTTCTAGGTCTTCCCCTATTTCCATTATAACTTTTAAAGGAACCACATTCCGCAAGCCTCCTGTGCACACTGGAAAATGTTTGAGCATGAGGGATATTTCTTTCCGGATAACTCTCCATATAATATCTTCTTGCCAACTCTGCATTACCATTTGCTTTTCCATAACAAAAATGGATATCACAATATTCGATATTTGAATATTGGTGATTAGCCATTATTAGTTATTTTAAGATTATAAATTAAATAGTTTAAAAAGCGAATTTATTTGATGTTAAACTGACAGCTCTAGTATACTTTGATAGCTATTTACCTGGTAGCTGGTGGTAATGAAATGAGAAAAGTAAATTTACCACTTAATTTTTAAGGGTGATTTACGTCTAAACCGTTGGGTTTAGCGATGTAAATAAAGAGCACCTTTTTTAAAGGCCTGGCATCAGTCTTTCAGAAATTATGCCAAAAACTACTGTAGCTGTCAACACTAAAAAATTATGACAAAAAAACAATTTTCAATGTAGGTAAAGTGCCCTCTAGCGGCAAACAATCAATATGAATTGTTACTAAAATGATGAAGCGCAGAAGACTTAGCTTATCTTTCAAATATTAGTCAAATCGGTTTTCCTGTAAGCGAGTAATTCAAAAAACAAAAAATAAAAACTTGAACTTGGACGGCTTGTAACTCGAAAACGAATGACATTTTGAAAAAAAATTATATGAAGCTCTACCGTTATTTTGTCAAGTAGAATCACCCCCTTAAGTTTCGTGATCGATTTTTGAATCACCCTCTATATATATATATATATATATATATATATATATATATATATATATATATATATATATATATATATATATATATATATATATATAGAAAACAAAATATTTTCGATAATTTTGTCAACAAGCATATAAAAACAATAATACTTTATTTTCGACGAAATAAAACAGTTTTACTAAAACACACAAGGTTTTGAATTCTTTCAAAGACATACCTGTATCCGCTGGCACACAAACAGGCGTTATTTGAACACTCCGAATTGTCTCCAATGAAGTCCTTACATTGCCAGTCTTCATAACATAAAGTGTTATATTCGGTTGCATCTGAAACAAAACGAAGACCTTTGTGGAACCAGAACAGGCTACGAATATTTTACAAAAGCATAAGCACGCTCAACTTGCAACTGAAGACTCCCAGTGTATTGTTTCGATAATTGTTTGTCCGAATACAGTGTAATGTAAAGATCAAAAACCTGCCCAAGGTGGCACGTTTGTAACACAAAGTTGAAAGTCGAGAGATATCGGTGAAAGGTATTTACCTGATAAATTTTGATCAACTCGCTCGTCATTATTACATTAAAAGTTAAATAGATTGTTTTTTAAGTCGTCGACACTTATCAAATCACTTATTTGTATAAACTAAATACGTATTTTGTCAGTTTACATATATTTTGTTCAAAATTCATTAATATGGGTAATGTAAGATAGAAAGAGACAACTGAGACAAAAGAGTCATTTCGTTTTATGAATACAAATTTTCTTTTGACTTCATTCAAAAGTCATCCTTCACCACGGATTTCTGAAAATAAAATGGATGACAGATTGTAATGGAGCTGTCAAACGAAAAATGTCCGGAGTATGCTCGGGGCCATTTTGGGTAAAGTAATGTTTTGGCACGTCAAATTTACCGTCAAAAGTCAAAAAAATAGTTTCATTGTTGTGAAGTTATTGATTGTCATTAAAACCATTGTTTTCTTCTCTGGATTAAATTTATTTTATATAACTTAACAACTAAGTAACATGCACCAAGCCATCAGGCAAATATTTAGGTGTAAATATAGACCACAAAATTACCTTAAATTGGCACTTTAAGGTTGTTAAACAAAAATGTATACAAAGGGCCAGATACCTTAGGCGTCTAATATACAAAGAAAAAGGCATATCAAGAAAAACAACTCATATATACAAAGCAATATACTGACTTTATTAGGAATAGATGCCCCCCACATACAGTAATTGCAAGAAGCCAGCACTGATAAACCTTGAAACGGTAGAAACCGCAGCTCTATGTAGTATGACTTAAATCTGTAATAATACTGTCATTTTATCTCTTTCTACAATTCGTTTCGTTCAACTACTTATATCGATGAAATTTCGGAAAGGTATGCAAATTGCTTCAAACCTTGTCGGTGGGAGGTAAACGATTACGTTTAATCGGTATAATTTTTCAGTGGCGACAGCGTCTTCACTGTTGTTATAACTTTACTTTACCCAAAATGGCGCATAGCATAGTCCGGACATTTTCTGTTTATTTGACGATCAGTACAGTTACTTTAATATGTGCGTGTCCTTCATAGTTTTATTTACATTGTGTTTTTGAGAAATTTTGATTATTCAAACGAATTTAAAACAAAAGATTGTTTTTTTTATAAAAGCTATTAATTCTTGTTTTATAATTTATTACCCGTATATATTATTTTTATTAAAAAGTAAACTAGATCTAACCTTCAAATTTATCGTCGGTATCTAAAAGCCACATGGACCAACTGTATCTTATTAATAACACTGCCCCACAAAAAAAGAATGTCTTGAACTAGAAATGAGACACAACATTCCCTATGGATTTTGATCCATTGATCATGAATCTGAAGTCATTTTGTTTTGCCCCTAGTTATTACATAACCTCAAAATTTTCTAATTTTGAAAAAAAAAACATTCTTTTTTTTCGAATAACATGATTTCCAGATATTATTATTAACTAAAAGACATAATTTGTCTAGAATCAACCATTCTTTCACATTTTCTATGTAATGTTATGTTTTTTATTTAAAAATTTGCTTTAATAAAACCTTATTCGTGAAATATGTGAATACAATACATATTCAAATTATAACTCCATCAAAGAAGCGGGCGAAGCCGCGACGTATAACCGCTAATCGTGTATAATTTCCAAACAATTAAAATGCAAAAGATAATTATAAAAAACGAAATTATAGAAATAGCTGCGAGTTAAGTGGTTGAGATAACGACGGTATTATCGAACTAAATTACATATATTTACTCAAAATAACCATTGCCAGAATATGTATATGTACGTATAGATATTTCCGAATATTTGGTAGATAAAACATTAAAAAATATTTACTTACAACTCAGACATTTTTCTTGTGCTTCATTATACTGTGACAATGCGTTACACTGGCAAATCTTGTCTATACAAACGCTTTTTTCTTTTATTGAACAATCTTCATTCTTGGTACAATTGTCATTTAAAGCGTGGGTTAAATCAAAAACTGAAAATAAAATATTTTTATTAGTAAAATATTATTTCAGCGGCAATATGAAAAAAATGGCAAATTTTGCTACCATGTGAAGATTTTTCGGAAATAACAAAAACAACTTTCTCTAATCATTCTAAAATTTCATATAAGCATCGAATGTAATGGCGTGATGAGTCCCATGCTAAGATGATACAGCGCTGTCGTTATTTTTCGGACACGGAGCTTCTCCATTATCTTAGAGTTTTCGGCACTTTTTAACACTCTACCGCCGATTTCCGACACCAAATCGCTTGAAATACAAGTTCCGAACTACAGTAATTACGACAAAAGTGTCGGGAATGGCGTCTGGAGAAGGTACCAATAGCCCTACTGGGTAACTATTCTCGTTTGAGAGAACGATCATCTTGATGGAAAAATGGGCGTGGTTTTCACGAAAAAGTAAGAAACCGTATTCTGCTAATTTTAAGCGATGGTCACATCTATCAAATCTTGAGAGAACTTGTTCTACTGGTCCGAACCAAGAGAACGGAGAGATTTTGAGAGAACGATACTATCGTTCCCGTCATTATGCAATATTTGTAGGTTATAAAAGTTCAAGAAAATTTATGATCGTTTTGAAAATATAATATTGTAATTTTTATAGAATATTTTTGTTTACAAATATACATTTATAAAATGGGTATTGAGGAAGTAATTTTGAACCATGATGGACCAACCCAGATAGCACAAGATTTCCATTGGATATCCAGAATAGGTACATATAATGTCCTGTATGTCCATGGACCGTTTATGGATGTCCATTAGATGTGATGACCTGTAATCTATATGGACGTCCATATCTGGATGTCCAGTGTAAGTCCATCAGACGTCCATTAATTAAATTTCGGGTTGTCGGTAAAATCGGATACTGTTATATCGGCCTGTAGAATTGTCATTTCTTAACTCGCCGGCCCGCCATGATCACAAACCCATTATTGTGTTGACGTCGAGCTAAAAAAGACCTTTGGAGTTTTAGTTGAGCTAAAATCAAGTGTGCTTTTTATTTGAAGAAGATGCCACCGTTAAAGGTAAGTATAGTTATTTTTAATTTAATTTTTTTAATTATACCAAAAATTACCGAACGAAACTACAAACATGCCCGACGAAAAGCTGATAATTTAGTATCAAACTCGCACAAATTTGAACAAAATATTCAGTATCAAAACACGTATGTTAAAATATAGCTTTTGTAGCTATACTTTTTCATACAATTACTTATTTATGGAAATTACTACAAATAAGTGCAAATATTTTGATAGGCCAATGAATTTTGTATCTTGTTGGTTAAAATGGAGCACAGATAGAGTTGTAAATTTGTGTAATAATAAAATTGTAAATTTTAGAGAAAATTCTCTCTGACAAAGTAATTATTGAGTAATCAGTCTAATAAGATTGCTGGCATTAATAAATGTTATCAAAATTTATAATGGAATAAAAGCTATAGCAAATTTGAATAATTGTATTAATTTTTTTATGACTATTTTGGATTAAACGCTAATAAAAGTTTACATTGATGTGTATTTTTGTGCAGTATAATTGTTTAAAAATATATAATAAAGTTTTGACAGTTCGACTCTAGGTTTAGACTTATAATTTAATTTATTTTAATTATTTTTTAGATGAATTTTCCACAGATTGGTCCAAATAAAATTCCTATGTGAAAGCCAATTTGTACCAAATTAGAGAGGATATTCAGGTAATCTTAAATAGGGAAAAAACAAGTATCTACAAAGAATTTTCTGCAGGAGTTCAACTATCCTTTTACTTAAGAAAATAATCAGCTGCCTCAAGTCACGTAAGATCTTCAGGACATTTTAAACTTCAAAGATGCAGTAAGTTTATTACACTTCTCCTGAAATAAAAGCTGAAACTTATTCGAATAATGCTTCTTCATGTGTATGAGTCTATTAATAAAAAAAAACTTAATTTACAGGATTATTTTATATATATTTTTTTACTTTGATTCTTAAAGTCAAAAATATTCTTAGGTTAGCATATGTGGAATTAACGTTTAATTATCTCAATAAAGTAATATAATTTTAGGTTTTACAATTAGCGAAAATTGGAGGAAATTATACCTATTAACTTATTAAAAGATATTTTATTGTAACAATGACAGATAGCCTTTCCAAGAATTATACATATGATGGAACAGTAAAGAGCCCTTTAAAGAACTTATGTTCACTATTTGTAGGTAAGTTACCACTTAAATATAAAAATTTGATGAAAAAAATCTCTCTGTTTTATTTGTCATACTCGTAAATAATAAGAACAAATTAGGTGACAGATTTCACACGTTGAACTCTAGATCTTCTTGTTCTGATAATACCCAGACAAAAAGTGTGTTAAAATTTTTTTAAATTTTTTTTTTCTGGTCTGTTGGTTTAAACACTCTAAGCAATAACGATGCATTTGGTTTTATATATATATATATATATATATATATATATATATATATATAGAGAGAGAGAGAGAGAGAGAGAGATTTAAATTCCTACAAAACCATAAAATACTGCATCATTTAACGTTAAACCTTTTTAATTTTCAGCTGCGGTAGAAGAATGGGGGGCCGATAAAAAACAGCCGAAGACGAGATTAGACAATGGCAGAAAAGATTAAACGACAGAAATAAATCTAGAAAAAAATAATTATTGTAACAATAAAGTCTTTATTTAAATAATTGGTATATTTTCTATTACCCAATTGAAATTGTACCTATTACTATGGAACCAGATAACTTATTCATAGCGATCTTTTTACAGCTTGAACAATTTAAATCAATTGAAGCTATATTTTGTAGCACTTGCAATTCGACTAATTATAAAATTTTATATTCTTATTTAGTATTGTATTAAAAACTTGACAATTGTAATCAATAAGTGTAATATGTGGATCCAGTTCCTGTTACCTGGTTCGCTAATCTAATTTATATCTGTTTAATTTTTGGGACTAATAGGGCCATCTATGGTTACTTGTTATCGACGTTTTGATGACATGAGTGGTCAGTGTCTTCAGAAGTGCAGATTAATTAGGTACTGTAAGCTCTCGAACCCTAAGCAAATTCTGAAAATATCTACCATTCACGTTACCGGAACGTCAAGAAGAGGGAACCATAGATTATGACTTATTTATCCAAAAAGCACAATACCATCGGATAATATGTCCACAATCGGGTCAAGAATGTACAATATATGGACATTCAAAATTAGTCCTATTAATATCCAAAAATGATCCATACTTGGACATAAATATTTATGAAATTTGGAGAATTTTACTTCGTTTAATTTATTTGACCGACTTGGTAAAGATCTGTGAAGATATCTTATAACTAGAAATAACCCAATTTCTAGAATTCTCAGGGCTTGAAAGAAGTCAACATCATCTTTGCCAGAAATTATGGTAATATTTTGTAACTATATATAAAGTTAGCATATACAAGATCAGTAAGTCATTATTGATTTTTTGCTTGGTTGGATTATACATATTTGTAATATATTACCTGCTTTAGTTACTGTTAAAAAATTTGGAGGATGTTAAGCTAATATTAATTTTCCTTTTTACATTTAGGTACCCATATTAATATAATTTTATTAAGATATTAATATTTGGAGGTTCGTAGATTTTTTGCGACTGGCAGCTACGCATTACTGGGTTGAATATATTTCTGGAACTAGTCAGTCAGGAAGTGTCAGTTGGAGTAAGTGTCAGGAAGAAAAACCCAGATGCTTTAAATAGAGAAGATGCTATTTCAGAGTGGATCTAATTGCTACAAAATTTAAATGAATTATGAGCTTGTCCGTCTGGGTAATTTTCTGTTAAATCCTAAATTATAAACAGTTAGCAGTAATATGTACTTTACAAACTTAAAAATGCTATTATTGTGTTTTCTAATCACGGGTATTGTGATTAGACCCGCGAATTAAAATTAAAATAAAAACTAAGGCATGAAAATATGCTTCTTTATAATTTTTAAACAACTTTTACAGGCATAACTTATGATTATGAGGTAACTCCTTTTTGAGTTCTTATTCTACGTTGACAATTTATAAAAGAGAAAACAGTAAAGAGCGATGAGTAAAGAGAGCGATGAGTAAAAAGTAATTGAGTAATGAGTAATAGAGCGATGAGTAAAGAGAGCGATGAGTAAAAAGTAATAGAGTAATGAAAGCCCTTCAACCTCATGGATCCAATTTATACTTTTCTTGTCTCCAATCGGTCATAGGCGTACTTAAGAAACTAACATATCTATCTATTTTATTAAAAACCACTGGTCAAACAACCTAGTTGTAAAGTCTACCTGATATGCGACAAAAGGGCGCCATGAATAAAGTTCTATAGTTTTTATAAAGAAAGGTTTTATGATTTTATAGGTTTGGGACTTTCCCGTTAGGTTGTTTAACAAATGTATTTACTTAGACTATGCTTATCTAAGAATTTACTAACTATTGGCTTGTAATTATGGCAGTAAACCATAGGCGTAACCTAAATATATTATAATTATATAGAAAAATAGTTGGGTTACAACACTATGCAATTTGTTTCCTTGTTTTGAAAAAGAATACTACATTTCCTTGCAGTACCCATGATTCCTATATTTGGAATGAATCTAACATTTCCAATGTAATGGAAATGATCTATAGAAGAAACCCAGAAGATTTATTCTTCCTCATTGGAGATTCAGGTAAATTAATTGTACAATAAACTGATAATTTATTATTAATTTAGAATATGTTTAAATATATACAGGAAAGTGAACCAAGTTAAATTTTTTCAGGGTTTGTTTTAAGGCCATGGCGTTGTGGAGACATTTCATAACTGGGAACACCAGAGGAAAGATTTAGTAGATATCTGTTCATTGCGGAGTACCGTTGAAAGATGTTGTGAGGTCTAGAAGAATAGATTTAGATGTTTTCCAAAAGAGATTGATAATAACTTTTTATTATCGGAAATGTTCCTCAAGAACAAGAGATACACCCTGATCTACAAGAAGCAAGACAGATCCAATAACACATTATCAGTAACTGCTTTAGGGAAAATTAATAATTTTATTATTAGCGTAATATTACGTACGTATATCAAGTATGCAAAATGTATTTTATTGATGAAATAAATTTTTACGGATTTCATTTTGTTTACTTTCTTTGTATATTCATTCCCTGATATTTGTAGGGGGTATAAAAAATGACATTTTTACAAAAATTGAGAAAATTTTTCTTTTCTTAACCCGGTAGAAAAACTAAATTTGTTTTATATCGCGTATCCTTGACATCTTTGACGGTGATACTAATTTCATGCATAACGGATATTTTTCCAGTAAAATATTTCGATTTGTGTTTTTACATATTTATTTTTTTCTCTATAAAACTCCATTTCTAATTATTTTCTCTCATTAAGAATATTAAATAGATTAAAAATTTTAATTATATTTATTTTAAATTCGAAAATTTGATTGTTAAGTAGGGTTATGTCCATATTCATATTCTTTTTTAGGGTTAAATAAACTATTTATATGGTTATATACTTCGAACATACCCCTGTAGAAGTAGCATAACGTCAGAACTAGGGCCCGGTTGTTTGAACGTTGAATAACGTAATACTATTTTTATTTATATTTCAGAAAGTATTGATAAAAGTAGATATTTAATTTCTTGGTACAGACATGCCGATTTTATGCTATCCTTTTCTAATTGCATTATTTAAACGAGTATCATCGGTACGTCCTTCGAACATACCCCTGGGTACGTCAATTCTGAAAACAAAGTATGAATATATGGTTGCCTAAATTTTTATTATTGTTATTTTCAATATGTAAACAATCTAACAATATTTACCGATAAAAATAAGTTTTTAAATCCTCTTTTTGTTAATATTAATTGTAAACTTCGCATTTATAGTAATTTCTAACACTTAAAAACACCGAAAAAACTCACGACAAGCAATTAAACTGAAAGACAAGATAAGTAAATATGTTTAAGTCTGTCAAACATCAAAAAAGCGTCTCCCCCACCGACCATAAATAGCCTTCAGACAAATCTATTGTTGTTTATATCTAGAGTATGATCGAAGGTTATATACATTATAGACGTTTGGCAACATAGCTTACTAGATTTTGTTTCCGATCTCCCATCACATCGTACGAGAATACGGTAATACACGACCGAGAGACTAACCGTGGGATGGGATTGTCCCTATTCTCTCAAGAGAATGATCACTTCCTATGAAGAACCAGAATAGCTATCCTGATGTGTCCAACATTGGTACAGGGACGAAACACCGACATTTTTAAAAGAAAACATCAGGTCTAGCCAACAGGCAGACTCTGATACAAGGAATTCTTCAGATTGCTCGTGATTCACGCAGTGCAAGCACTTTATTCTCACTTAACACAATAACTTAGATCAAGTATTAAGCACATTTTTAATCGGGTATCGGTAACCACAGATAGAATATTTTAAATTAAGCAAATTATCCCATCAAAAGAAAACAAAAGACTATCTAAATAAAATCGGTAAAATGCAATATATTCATTTCTTTATATACTGCGAACAAAAGTTTGTTTATTTTTTTTTACCTGCCCGACAAAAATAAGAACTAGTAAGATGTGAGATATGGCCGAAAAAGGGAGTAGGTTTTTTTATATGACCAAAGGCGGGGGATTTTATTTATAGGAAACCGTACAATAGTTTGAGTACTTTTTTGTATAAGAATTATTAGTTTTAAGATGCTCAGGCCAAATCGTTAATTAAATATCCAACATACGGATAGTTAACGTAAGAAATTAAAATAATCCGAACCACTAGCGATGTGGTAAAACTGTTCCACCTACCGAAAAAAGTTAAATACAAAAGTTGTAGGTAATAAAAAATCTACAACTTTTGTATTTATCATTTTTAACATAACCTTAAAATTTCCCGAGAAAAATGCGAAAAACCTAATTTCAGTTTTTTATTTTTCTATTCCACATTAATGATTCGATTTGCTTGAAATTCAGCGAGAGTTTACTTTTTGATGTTCCAAATGAGCTGCATTTTTTTTACCAGAATATTCAATGGTTGATTTTTTCTGAATTTATTTTTAAAAAATGGAAATTTTTAACTGCAATTTGTCTTAAAAATAATTATTTGACAGAGTTCGGATTGGGCGAATTTTTTTCGTTTTTCCTTCTACTTTCAATAAATATTTATATAATATAGTGGGAAAAAGAGCCTAAAAATAGGATAAACTGAAAAACTGACTTTCTCGTTATGTTTTTTTTTATTAACTTTGTCATTCTGCTTTTGCAAAACAATTTTTAACCTAATGTTTTTCCCCGGTTTTTTGAATTTTACGGAAAATCTAAGGGATTCAGAGCAATATGTTCCACAGACGAATTGTACGTCTTAAAAATATCTTCAAAATGAGTTTTTGTTTGTCCAAATCGGTCTGTAAACAAAAAAGTTATTGCGAATTAAACATTGAAAATGGCTTATTTTTCAATTGTTAATAACTTTCTTAATATTTATTAAATTGTTTTCAATTTTTACCAAAATGTGACTTTTAAAGTGCTTAAAAAGTGTGCGGAAGTTGGGAGCTGTCGGTCCAATAGTTTTTGTAAAATTGCAATTGTTAATTAGAAAAACGAAATAAGTGACTATTTTTGATTGGCTGTACCGTCGTCTAGGAAACTGTCCAATTTTTTTACTACATGATAGCTTAAGTCTTTACGAAGAGAATGAGCTCTGACAGAACTCTGTAGCAGTTTCCTAGACGACAGTACGGCCAATCAAAAATAGTTACTTTTTCGTTTTTCTAATAAAAAATTGTAATTTTACAAAAACTATTGGATCGACAGCACCCAACTTCCGCACACTTTTTAAGCACTTTAAAACTCATATTCTGGTAAAAGTTGAAAACAATTCAATGGATATTAAGAAAGTTATTAACAATTGAAAAATAAACCATTTTTAATGTTTAATTTGCAATAACTTTTTTGTTTACAGACCGATTTGGACAAACAAAAACTCATTTAGAAGATATTTTCAAGACGTACAATTGGTCTCTGAAATATTTTTCTCTAAATCCCTTAGATTTTCCGTAAAATCCAAAAAACCAGGGGAAAATCATTTTTCGACCTATTTGTTAAAAAAAAAACAATGTTTCAACCAAAATTTGTTGAGACACGAGATGAGACGTCATTTCCACTATCTTTCCCTACCCATTCCTGCAATCAGATCGCAGGCAGTATTTGAGGGTTTTTTTAACACTCCGTTTCCTAAGGTATTGTGGTTGGGCAAGACATTGATCTGCTGGTGTTGTTACATAAATTAAATGAAGAAAATTTAGAAATATTTTTCCACGCACCAGGTACAGGTAACGTTCCAAATTCATATTACACTTCTAATAGTTTAAAAGATTAATACAAACTCGGATTTTACTGGAAAAAGAACGATACAAACAATTAAAACAGTCCTAGAAAATTAAGATTTTACAAACTTAGTTGATTCTTTTTACCAAAAAGATGCTGACAAAGAGTTGATAATTGCTAATGGAACTAAATTAATAGAATAGATTTATAGTAAGACATAAAATGTTCCATTGCATGATTTACGGATGGAAACGTTCCAAACAGCTACTGTAAACTCATCTTTCAAATTAGAAAAATTACCTCCAACATCACGAGCAGCTTAACAACATTGTTTTAGAATATGTTATCAGCTTTAAAAACGGCTGGAAAAGATTGGCGGAAGGAATTATAATGCCAAATTTCAGTGAAGAAAAACAGATTCCAAATCATCTCCTTAAAGCCATATATTACAGCTGAGAAAAGAGCTGTTCTAGCGCAACATGCAGCTATCGAAAACATGGTCTAAAATGCACCATTTTATATTCAAATTACTATAATTTGGAAAATTGTTCAAATGCAGGAAATGAACAAATTTTATTAGACAGTGACTCAGAAGAAATGGAAACTGAATCAAGTAATTTGCAATCAGTTGATCACATAAAGATTAAAAGAAGCAGGTTTAAAGCCAAGACGACCTGTCAAAATGTGTTTTTCAAGATTTAATATTATTCACAGGACATACGTACATATCGTCAGCTGTATATCAGCCAACTCGACAAATCAACAATATTATTTGTAGTTGAAATAAATAACACAAAACTATACACGTTTTAAAATTCCTAGATTATTACCGAACATATGATTATTAACTTAAAAAAATATTGACACAGGTGTGCCTCCTCACAATACCTTTTCGAGATTGTTCTCGAGATAAATGAACTAATACAAGGTGGATTACGTTAAACGATTCATTTTTTTTTAAAGGAAATATTCGTAAAACAAAAAATTAATTAAAACGCAAACAAAGTGTTGTTCTAGAATTTTTCTAATCATGCACCCCGCAGTTATATACGATTCCATTTCACTTATCCCGGAAGGTATTTAAAATACTCTCTACACCTGCAATAACTTTTTCATTCCATGATAAATATTTTTTAATGTGTGGGAACAGATGAAAATCCGGAGGAGCTAAATCTGGTGAATAGGGTGGATATTGAAGCAATCCGAACTAGAAATCAGTAATTTTTACCATAATCAAAACGCTTTTCTCAGCAGATTCATTGTCCTGATGAAAGATGATTTTTTTCGTCCGAAAACCAGATTTTTTCTCTCGAATTTTTACATTCATCTGGTCTAGAAAGTAACAGTAATATTATTCTGTTAAGTAAAGTCAGCATTCTAAAATTCTAAACCTATTTTACTATTAAACATGGACAACAACATGCATTCTGAGAAGGTTGACATGCTCCTGATGATGGGTTTTGTGAAGGAAATGGGGGTCGAAGTATTAGGGTTTAGATGGAGAATTTTTCTAATCATCAAAGATTTGCCAACATTGAGCATCATCTTCGAGAAACAGGCAGCTTTGTGAATAGATTTGAAGGTAGAGATTGTATTCGAACAACTTGAACAGTCGAAAAAGACGAGGAAATTTTGAAGAGCTTTGAAGAAGAACCAAGTGTTAGTACCAGCCGCTTAGAACGTGAGTTGATATGAAATGATATTTCGAAAGGACAGTTTTTACGTCCATATCACGTCCAAAAGGTTCAGAAAATTTCACCGATTGATCTCCTCATGCCTCTTACATTTTGTGAATTTATTTTAAACAAAAAAATTCGTGATCCAATTTGGTAGAAAATTATATTTACTGGCGAGGTGTGGTTTACAAGATCTGGAGTCACCAACCTGCACAACGAACATCTTTATGCGGACGAAAATTCATATGTAATTAAAATTGCATACCATCAAAATAACTTTAAAATAAATGTTTGGGCAAGTATTATTGATCGCTACCTTGTTGGTACAGTCACTGAAGGTAAAAATAGGCTATTGCCTTAAAATTCTTTGATCCTCCATCGATTTTCATGAAAATTTATGATCAAGATATATATATATATATATATATATATATATATATATATATATATTTAGTTGGTTATTTTCTTGGGAATATGGTTCATTTTTATATTGAAACTACATATATACAGTAGTCATACTTATTGTATATATATATATATATATATATATATATATATATATATATATATATATATTTATTTCTCAGGACGTTTCGATTCTTTCGAATCTTTTTCAACTGAGCGGATGCTACAAAAATGTACATTTTTAATATTATTATATATGGACAAAGAGGTTAAAAACTTACCAGAACAGAGATTTTTGTTTTAAACAATAGTTAATTACATCACAAACCAATTGTAGTCACTCACTCTTTTGTATATTCACTTTTTAAAAGTATTTTTAAAAGGCCAGTTAGAAGAATGGGCACTACATTTTTAACCCTATAACTGTCTTGACTTGACTGAATGTGGAACCCAGATGGTGTATGTTTTTTAGGCACTTTAAGTGGCGTAAAAAGTTTGGGTCTTTTAATGAATTGATATTTTTCTGAAAAATATCGTGATTTAATTTAGAAGAATTGGAAGCGGAGAATTATTCTTATTTATTGTTTTATTTATTTTAGAAATTCCCTTATATTGGTTTATTTTAATATGTCGAAATAAATTTGATTTAAATTATTGATGTCTGTTTTACCGTTTATGGCATTCGGATTTTTTTTTATTGCAATCATTTCGTAAAATTCTCATTTTCCTTTGTTAGTTTCAGTTTTCAAGATTTTTGTATTTTCATAATAGAATTTTGTCGGCGGTTGAGATCTGCTTCTCATAATAAAATGTATGTACAACTCCTTTTATTGCAGTTTACATCTCTTCTTCCAACGAGGTTTTTCGTCTGCCTGTGATCGAATGTGGCTTGGGAGTATTAACAATTCCATTCGTTTTTTTCTCTTTCAGTATTCGGTACATAGTAGATTTTCCAACTCCTGTCAAGTTGGCACATAACTCAACAGAACTTTTAACATTATTATCTAGATAATTATATCTTAAGGCATCATAAACATTCATCGTAATAAGTTTTTCGTTGAAGAAAAAATGCCCTGGTTCAACGATTTTGGAATAAATATAGATGTGGAAGCCATATCTTTTGGGTATCTCACTAATCTCAAATAATATATAAAAATAAGCACAAACAAGATAAATCACTAAGGACACACTGTAAGGTGTACTTTGCTCACTGACAGAAATTAAATTGAACTATCAGAAATTTTATTGTTGTAGTAAATTTATAAAAGCTTATATCAGTTACCTGCGGCACTGGAGGTTTCGGTAACAGTTTTATTACTCTCTCTAGTTCTTGAATAGAGTATAGGAATGTGTATGCTTGAGATCGCCCCTTCCCTTCCCAAGAGCTTTGAGTTCAGGAAAATAGAACCGATTCTGCCTTTTATATTAGGAATGTGTATACTGCTGGGATCCCCCCCCCCGTCGACCATACTGTACTTTTGTAATAATATCGCCCCCCCCCCCACAAAAAAAGAGGGGCTGGATCCGCCCCTGGCGAGAGGTAGGCGAAGCCGCGTTTAGTGTTGTATACTTCCTTCCGATCTGTCCTTTACACAAACAGGTTCATGTGAATACCCTGATGAGTCTACTGAGAGACGAAACGTGTACCTCTGCCATATCACTGTGGAGGGAAGGGTAAGCTTTGGTTTTCTTGTCGGTATGGTGGTACAGGTAGACCATCATCTCGATGGTGGTAGAATAGGATAAATTGTGTTCCTTAGCAATTTATTCTAACTGTGCAACCTCTAACACAGAAAGGATACGATGGAGAGAAGTTGCATTTACTGTTTCGCATTTTACTATATATATATATATATATATATATATATATATATATATATATATATATATATATATACGTAATATGAAGCCGCGACGGGGAATGTTAGTTACAGATATAAAAATGTGTGCTCCTAACATTTCTCTGGAAAAATGCGATTGCTTTTTTTTTACGATAACTCCGTTATTTTTTATGCTGTGGGGTTCATTCAAAAACCATTTTACACGTAAATTTAAGGGCTATAAGATTTTACATCTTCACTTTTTAAAACCTATCATTTTAAAAGTTAAAAGATAAAAGGGCTCGGGTCACATGATCCTCGCTATAAAATTTACACTTCTAACGTTGATATCTCGGTTGTTTTTTTATCCTACAGAAATAAGAAAAAAATAAAATTTTTGTTAAAAAAACTTAATTTTTTTTTAATAACCATTTTTCACGTATATTTAGTAGTTTTAGAGTTATTATAAAAAAAAAATTTTTTTTGATAAATTTAGAAAATTCTGTTTTCTTTTAAATCGTACTTTTTTCAATAATTGGCATTCTAAACCGATCAAAATTTTCAAGCTCATTACTTATACTAAAATAAAGTAAATTATTATTAGTAGATTACTTCATTTCTCACTCTTTCTTAAAAAATGCGAGAGTCTCATCTTATTTTCATCATAACTCGCTTAATTCTAATGCAATAGACTTCATCCAGAGCTTATTTGAAAGGTATTTTCATTTACTTTGAAAAGTTCTCTTTGTTTTCTTATTAGCTTCAATTTTGGTAAGGACAATATTTTTGGAAAAACGCACAATTTTGAAGTTATTTATAAAAAACAGTTTCAAAACATGCATTTTTTTCATGAAAAATCAACATTTTTAACTCAAAAAATATTGACTTATCAAAAAAGCTTTATAGAATATATTTTGCTTAGAATTTGTCCCTTTATCGATTCCTAGAGTTATTTTTGATAAAATAATTTCCAGCCCTGAGAAGGTGTGGTATCCACCCCCAGGGTAAAAGCTCAAGTCGGCACTATGTCACTTTTGTTACATGAGGCACCCTCTAACTACTCACCAATTTTCAAGCAAATCGATGAAGGTTCAAATTTTTCTGAGGCGAAAGCCTTGAGTGCCTGTACTATAATGGTGCTGTGGTGATTCCAGACAGGATAAATGGAAATATTTATCTGTTTTCTTTTTGCAAAACACATTACGAGTTCTTCGGGAAAATATGCCCTTCCATACGATGAAGATATCATCGACATATCCCAACCAGACTTTCGGTTTTACTGTTGCCGTTTCTATGGCATGAATTTCGAACCATTCCATATATATATATATATATATATATATATATATATATATATATATATATATATATATATATATATATATATATACATATATATATATATATATATATATATATATATATATATATATATATATATATATATATATATATTGTCACATAGGGAAAAACATAAAACCATAATATTTCATAAATTTGCATTTTCCAATTTTACAAATCTTTTATTTTAAAGTTAAACAATAACAATCACGTTACCTCTTATAACTTAATAACCTTTTAATTATGAAATGTTATGTTTATTCACTGACCGTCGATCGTGCAAATTCACCAAGTCAGCAAGGTCGCTTTTCGGGTCATGAGGGATCGAGGTTGTAAGAAGACGATTCCTTGACTTGATGAAAAAAACAAAACAGGATAAAAAGGACGGACATGCTTGGGACGGGGCTATTGGTTCAATCTGTTCAATCGGTTGAATCCTGATGCAGAGCATCGCGAATTAGTTAATTGTTAGTGAAGCGAAAATCCCAAGCGTGTCCCAGTCCTGAGCAGGTCGACAAACAGAGTATACTAGTGACAACTCCCGTGAAGAGTGCCAGTATGAAGATAGCTTTAATGTAAGTTAAAGATTTAGTGACAATTATGTACAGTCCAAAATGTTAATGTCGTTTATTTTTAATTAAACTATTTTTTTATATATAATCCGTAGTAAAGAGTTTATTTTGAGTGTAACCTCTGAAGACCAAATTCCTAAATGCTACGTCCCTAGTCTCACCTCAAAACTGGGCGTGACAATATATATATATATATATATATATATATATATATATATATATATATATATATATATATATATATATATATACATATATATTGACGACGACTGGAAAGAGTGAAGAACCCATCGGATGCCCGTTATCTTGAGCGTAGAACTTGTCCTTTACTTGAAAGTAAGCACTACGCAGGCAACACTCCAAAAGGTCCATCATCCCATCCATATTAAGAACTTACTGATTTCTTGAAACATCTAAATACAATTCGATCTACAATTAAGTTTACCATGGAAAAAGAGGTAAATGATCAATTGCCCTTCCTAGATGTCATGGTGAACCGGTCAAACGGAATTATTAAAACTTCAGTATACAGAAAGCCAACACATACTGGTCAATATCTTAATCATAGTTCAATCATTCTGTTGTAACAAAACGGGGAATTATACGCAACCTCTATAATCGCGCCATATCTATAAGCAATAATGCCGATTCATTGGAAAAGAGGTAGCAAATATTAAATCCGATTTACATCAGAATGGTTATCCTTTAAAACTAATTAATGATGTTATAAATAACTGTAGAACAACGAACACTGGACAGCAATAAACACATTTTTTCTTCACAATTTCGTACATTTAAAGAACTTCAGAGAAAATAAGACGAATTGCCAGTAGTTATAATATAAAACAGCCTTTAAATCAGGAAATACACTCA
Source organism: Diaprepes abbreviatus (assembly GCA_034092305.1). Lineage (NCBI taxonomy): Eukaryota > Metazoa > Arthropoda > Insecta > Coleoptera > Curculionidae > Diaprepes > Diaprepes abbreviatus. Next base: position 2,751,736 of record JASJET010000054.1, on the reverse strand, counting down.
TTTAACAAAAACAGAACCAAAAACTACCGATAAGAAAGAATGTGTTTACAAAGTTCCATGTGAGTGTGGTGAAATGTATATTGGAGAAACTAAACGACCACTAGAAGTTAGAATTAAGGAATATGAAACTCATACACAAAAAGGGGAAACGTCGAGATCAGGTATTGCAGAACACGTCTGGGATAAACAACACCATATAAAATGGTCTGAGGCTGCGGCAATTTATATGGAACCCAATATGAAAGAAAGAAAATTGATAGAAGCACTTTACATTAAAAACAATAATGAAATCTTCAGTAAACCGAGTGTTGAGATACCTAATCTTTGGCACCCATTACTTTGTAACATCAAATCATTGAGGTGTGTACAGTGAAGCGAAACTTTGCGCTTCAATGGACACAATCCCTATATAGCTCATAGTCTTAAGACAAAACATTCAGTTTATACTTGATGACGATAGAGACACAACCTAATCGAAACGTCGTAAAAATAAATAAAAATAAAGACAATGACATTTTAGTCAATCTTCAACATTGTCTACAAGTTTCAAACAAACATGCTTGTACTTTATGACTATCTTTTGCAAAACATCGAGATAATTGGGATATTTAGTAAAGTTCTAAAACTTTTAAAAATTTTAATTACTATTCCGATGACATAGGCTGAAGCAGAACGGTGCTTTTCTACTCTCAAACGGTTATAAACGTTTTTACGGAATACTATGAGCCAAGACAGAGTTTCTGCTTTGGCAATGCTTTCTAAAGAAAGTGATCTCATCGAAAGCATACCTGATTTCAATCAGCGGGTCATTGATAAGTTTGATAATGCCAAAGATCGGCGGATGAATTTTCTTTATAAATAACTGACACAGTAAGTTATACGTACATTTTGTTTTCGACTGCTATATTTTTAAAATTTACTACATTCTTTATGTTTAGTTATTTACAATACACTGTTTTGCTTCATACTAACTCAGTCTTTAAAGACTTATTTTTTCATCCACCGGTGCTTATTTATGGCAGGTTTTATACATATCTATGTTTTTAATGTACAATTTTAATTGCAACCCCTACTTTTTTAAAGCACTAGCCACCACTGATGTCCACAATTCTTCTTTGGTGTTTACAGATCTACAACCCACACAGCACTAGACGTCTTATAGACGTCATTTTTATATCCAGATTATGTCTGAACGTCTTAAGACATAAATAAGGCGTCTTATAGACGTTGTTTTAAAGACGTCCATAAGACGTCTATATACAACGGCTTTAAGATATCTTTTAAAAGTCTACATACTACATTTTATATGAAAATAAATACAGTTGTGTATAATTTAGTTGATAAAAACTAAAAAGCATTTCCTTCCCTATGGATTTTGTCGCAGTTGGGTAATAAGTTTGCAACGCCGCACAGAGCTCAGCTGAATACAAGTTGAGGTTAAAATTTTTGATTGAACGACAAATTTTTAGTAGCTTCACTACGATCTTGGTTAATGGAACTCTTGCGTGATCTTTTTTATCAATACTTTGGTGCTTTTTGTCACAGACTGTTTGATGTACCGATAACAATGACACACATAAATATGATGCCAGCGAAACTATAACTTTAAAAAACCCGCCTTTTGTTTCTGTCAACTGTCATTTTTCAGTTTTGTATTTGTGTTTCGTCATGTCGTTATTCATTTTTAATGTTGTTGGGGTGCCGACTGTGAAAATTAAGCTTTTGAAAGAATTTTATTAAAATAGTTGATTTATCTACGTGCCTCTGAAAATCTTTTTTATTCGTGTTTATGTAATACTTAAGGTAAGATCGAGAATCATATGTACTTAGGAAAAACAGTAACGTTATTTATAGGTTGTGTTACAGGAAATTCCCGAATGCTTTACCGCTTATATTTTTGTAGTAACTCTATGTTATTAGAAGTATGAAATGAAATCTTCAAAAATATTATCTATGCGAAAAAGGCTTGCACAGCTCATCCAGACCCGGTCCTAAATATTACAAGAAATATTACTAATGAAGTGGAAGGCGAAATGTTTGTTTATGGAGTGCTCCACTAATGAAACCTGTAAGATTTATTTTGTTCCTGATGATTGGTTTATATTTAAAGAACATAGAAAATGGAGTTTTGTTAATTACAAGAAGTAATTTTGTTTAAGGTTTTAGAAATTTCAAAACTGGGAGTAGGGAGCATTAATGACTTTGTAAAGCGAACTTGTAAAATTACCATGTACAGTTGATTAGTACGAAAAGGAAAGAGAAAGTTCTACGATTCTAACTTGGCGAGACTTATTATGAGTAAGTTCTGTCTTTCATTATAATAATGAAATAGCATAAATCACAATTCTATAGTAGAAGACAATTATAAAAATTCGCAAAAATATCAAAAAATTTTCTCCCACAAATGATAAACTTTATCCTATAAAATTAAAATCAGTTTGTTATTAGGATCTACAGAGGCAACAGGACTGGCAAAAACTCGGAAGAATGAGGAAATTTCAATCCAAACATGGCTGAAAAGGGCATCAGACCAGATTTGTTATTCGACTAAATAAAAATTCTTGTTTTTAAAACTATTTAAAGATTTGTGTACTTTTTATTTCAATAAACTTTTATTTTGTTGATAGTCTACCTTTTAGAGTTATTATATCGAAGGGATAAACTAGGGCTTAAATTTGATAGGTTCACTTATAGTTCGATCAGTAGTAGTTCTGAAAATATTTGCTCTTCTACCTCACTTCCTCAATTTCAAATTAGAAAAAGTTTACATTAATCTTAAGTTATGTATTTTTTGTATAAAGAGATTATGTTGAACATATTTTTTAAAGCAAATTATTCATGCGGAACTTGTAGTTATTTAAAATGGTAGTGTATATTTTGCTCTTGATTTTTTCTTAATTAAAGTTATTTCTTGGACTTTTGAATAATTACGGTTTGACTTTGTAAACAAGACAAACAAAAAAATTAAAGGGACCCTTTTTAATGTACATAATTTTATTGGTGGAATATGTTGTTTTAATGTTGGGAAGGGACGTCCATAAGACGTTGTAAGCAAATGTCTTAAAGACGTTACCTTTTGTAACATAAGACGTCTATACAACGTCTTATGGAGGTCATTCGTCTTTAATCGACATCCATAAGACGTCCTGAATGTTGAGATCAAACGTTTTATGGACGTCTTTAAGACGTATTTGTGCTGTTTGGGAATATACAGTCTGTTTGAAAGTTCCTCATAAAAAGATTTGTACATACCCTTAAAAGGCACCCTGTACAAAATTATAAAATGACGGAAAAATTTTACGAAATCCATATATAATGCTGTTGAGGTACTTCCTTACCAGATTGCGTACTATATCTAAATCAGTTAAAATGAGGCGCGTAAAATTTGTGGCAACTAATTTTTTGAACAAATTTCAAATTTAAGAAAGATGAAAAAATTATACAAGATTTTTCTTAAAGAATAAGAAGAAAAAGACAGGCATTTTTGACTCACCGAAAATATTTATCACAAAGATTAAGTAGAAAAACTTCATTGTTCGACCTAATGAGTTATAACTATACCAGCAAAACTACAATCATAAGATGTCCTCTACGATTAAAGGACACTTATCAACTGGATTTCAAAATTGCCTCGCTACAGTTTTCAAATCGATATTCTTATCGCCCTGAGAGCAAGATCTAGCTGATATTCCGAATTGGATAGAAAAGATAAAAATTGGAATGATTTGTCAATAGTTCATTAACAATGATTTAATTGATATTACATGTCGCGCATTGTAAAAATATGAAAAGTAAAAAAAGCTGCACGTGTAGATAAACGTAAAGCATTTATTTAAACTGAATTCAAATGAGTAATGCAACGTAACGCATCGTTCAGGCTGTTTTTGAAATTGGATTTTTTCAGACTAAATTTCTTCGAAATTGACGCAAATCAAACATGATCTGTTTATCAGTGAACTGATTTGCACCGACTTCAAAGAAATTTATGGTACTAGAATTACGTTATATATATATATATATATATATATATATATATATATATATATATATATATATATATATATATATACAGGGTGATTCAAAAATCGATCACGAAACTTAAGGGGGTGATTCTACTTGACAAAATAAGGGTAGAGCTTCATATAATTTTTTTTCAAAATGTCATTCGTTTTCGAGTTACAAGCCGTCCAAGTTCAAGTTTTTATTTTTTGTTTTTTGAATTACTCGCTTACAGGAAAACCGATTTGACTAATATTTGAAAGATAGGCTAAGTCTTCTGCGCTTCATCATTTTAGTAACAATTTACATTGATTGTTTGCCGCTAGAGGGCACTTTACCTACATTGAAAATTGTTTTTTTGTCATAATTTTTTTAGTGTTGACAGCTACAGTAGTTTTTGGCATAATTTCTGAAAGACTGATGCCAGGCCTTTAAAAAAGGTGCTCTTTATTTACATCGCTAAACCCAACGGTTTAGACGTAAATCACCCTTAAAAATTAGTGGTAAATTTACTTTTCTCATTTCATTACCACCAGCTACCAGGTAAATAGCTATCAAAGTATACTAGAGCTGTCAGTTTAACATCAAATAAATTCGCTTTTTAAACTATTTAAATTATAATCTTAAAATAACTAATAATGGCTAATCACCAATATTCAAATATCGAATATTGTGATATCCATTTTTGTTATGGAAAAGCAAATGGTAATGCAGAGTTGGCAAGAAGATATTATATGGAGAGTTATCCGGAAAGAAATATCCCTCATGCTCAAACATTTTCCAGTGTGCACAGGAGGCTTGCGGAATGTGGTTCCTTTAAAAGTTATAATGGAAATAGGGGAAGACCTAGAACTGCTAGAAACGTGCAACAAGAAGAAAGAGTGCTTGAAATTATTGAAGATAATCCAGGTATTAGTACTAGAAAAATTGGGAATGAAGTGCGGCTCTGTCAGGCTAGTTCATGGAGGATACTAAGAAAAGAACAACTCTACCCGTTTCATTCAAAAAAGGTGCAGGCTCTTTATGACGATGATCGGCCGAGACGGTTGGAAATGTGCAATCAGATCCTAGCTAAGTATGAACACGATAATCGATTAATTGGCGTCATATTATTCACTGACGAAGCTGGTTTCACTCGTGATGGCATAACAAATCTACACAACATCCACACATATGCTTACGAGAACCCAAACAATGTGGTAGAAACGAAACATCAGCGTAGATTTTCACTAAATGTGTGGGCAGGGATAATAGGAGATTACCTTATTGGTCCTCATTTCTTTGATGGCCCATTAACTGGTGACGTATACTTAGATTTTATCCAAAATCGTCTCCCATTGTATCTGAAGATGTGCCATTGGAAGTAAGGGCCAACATGTGGATCCTCCCAAGACGGAGCTCCGCCCCACTTTAGTATACGTGTCCGACAGTATTTGAATGCAACGTATCCTGAGCGATGGATAGGACGAAGTGGACCATTGGCATGGGCAGCGAGGTCACCAGACCTTAATCCTATGGATTTTTTCTTTTGGGGTCATTTGAAACAATTGGTGTACGATATTCCAGTAATCAACGTCGAGGATCTTCGCTTCAGGATAATCGAAAAGTGCCAAATTATTAAAGAAACACCAGGAATTTTTCATCGAGTTCGGCGACATTTTTTGAAGAGTGTTAGGAAATGTATGGAAGAAAATGGGGGACATTTTGAGAATCTTTTTTAGTTTGTTTAGTACTGTTTCATTAATTTTTATCAATTAAATGTATATCGCATAATCCATAATATGAATATTTACTGATTAGCCATTATTAGTTATTTTAAGATTATAAATTAAATAGTTTAAAAAGCGAATTTATTTGATGTTAAACTGACAGCTCTAGTATACTTTGATAGCTATTTACCTGGTAGCTGGTGGTAATGAAATGAGAAAAGTAAATTTACCACTTAATTTTTAAGGGTGATTTACGTCTAAACCGTTGGGTTTAGCGATGTAAATAGAGAGCACCTTTTTTAAAGGCCTGGCATCAGTCTTTCAGAAATTATGCCAAAAACTACTGTAGCTGTCAACACTAAAAAATTATGACAAAAAACAATTTTCAATGTAGGTAAAGTGCCCTCTAGCGGCAAACAATCAATGTGAATTGTTACTAAAATGATGAAGCGCAGAAGACTTAGCCTATCTTTCAAATATTAGTCAAATCGGTTTTCCTGTAAGCGAGTAATTCAAAAAACAAAAAATAAAAACTTGAACTTGACGAATGACATTTTGAAAAAAAATTATATGAAGCTCTACCCTTATTTTGTCAAGTAGAATCACCCCCTTAAGTTTCGTGATCGATTTTTGAATCACCCTGTATATATATATATATATATATATATATATATATATATATATATATATATATATATATATATATGTTGAGAATGCCGCTTCATACGTTAAAAACTCGGACCACTTCTTAACTATTCTATACTCCGTAAGAATTGGCAAGGTCGTCATCATTGCAAGCTTCGAGGTAAAATCCCTGTATTGGAGCATACCAATGGATGAAGCACTGGACCAGATCGCTCAAAGAGAGGGTTTCCCAACTCATATTGTGAATCTCACCAGACATTGTCTTAAAAACGCATACTTTTTGTTTAATAGTCATATCCGCCTATATATCTATAGGCAAATAGATGGCGCTGCCATTGACTCTTGACTATCTCCAGTTGTGAAAAATCTATTCACGACTTATTTCGAAACGAAAGCTCTTGAAAAATTCCGTCTCAAATCCAAACTGTGGTGTCGCTACGTTGATGTATCGCGATCGCCCCCCCCCCCACTTGGATCCGCGCATATATAAACTTTTAAATAAAGAGGCGACACAAAAAGCAAGGTTTTTGTAGTATCGTGTCAAAAAGTAAACCATGTGTTAACAATATGTAGTCTATGTTGTGTTCCTCGGTAAAAACTTATATAAGTTATAAAAAATCATTCTGCAAAAGGTCAAGTGAGACCGAAACGTCGAGAGATATGCATTACAAATAAAACATATGCAGTTTTATTAATAAAACGGATTTTACACCCAAGAAAATCAAAAACTTTAAAAAATATACAAATAGAAAAATCCAAGAAAAAAATAAATATATATATATATATATATATATACAGGGTGTCCAAGATAAGGATCCTAAGCATGGGGATCTCGGAAACAGTTGGAGATACGAGGTCGGTTAAATTAGAGAAAAGTTGCGTAATTTAGTGCTAAATTAAACGCAGTTAAAAAAATTTAAAAATTTCAAACACTTCCGGAGATTTCCGGAAAAAAACGAAATTTGGCAAAATCGTTTTTAATTTTTGCAGGCTTTATTTAAAGAGATATCAGAAAATAAAAGGTAGATTCTCATTGCCACTTTTTATTTTTTATAATATGGTCTAAACAAAATTTAAATCCGACGTTTCGTTTCTGAGATACCATCATGAACTTTCATTTTTTATATGGAACAAAAAAAAGTATCCCATGTATTTGATAGCATTTTTTATTACAAATTCAACGATGTATCACCCTTGCATATCGAATACGTAGTTCAAGTACTTTCCATAAGAGCTCCATGAGAGCGAGAGAGAAAGGTATATCAGTTTTATAAAAGCCAATGAACTACACACTTGATATGCAAGTGTGATACACCGTTGAATTTGTAATAAAAAATGCTATCAAATACATGGGATACTTTTTTTTGTTCCATATAAAAAATGAAAGTTCATGATGGTATCTCAGAAACGAAACGTCGGATTTAAATTTTGTTTAGACCAAATTATAAAAATAAAAAGTGGCAAGAAGAATCTACCTTTTATTTTTTGATATCTCTTTAAATAAAGCCTACAAAAATTAAAAACGATTTTGCCAAAATTCGGTTTTTTCCGGAAATCTCCGGAAGTATTTTGAATTTTTAAAATTTTTAAATTGCGTTTAATTTAGCACTAAATTGCGCAACTTTTCTCTAATTTAACCGACCTCGTATCTCCAACTGTTTCCGAGATCCCCATGGTTAGGATCCTTATCTTGGACACCCTGTGTATATATATATATATATATATATATATATATATATATATATATATATATGACGTTTATCTCTTTCGCTTAATACTCATGGTTATCTAGATATCAATCGGTTAAAGTATTCTTGTATTCAATTAATAAAAATGAATATACTAGAAAAACTAGCACTGATAGGTAGAGGAAAACTTAAAGAAAAATGATAGAGAGACAATAACTGTACATGATAAAGTAGTTATATAGATGGTGCTTCATTTAAAAAGTCAAAGAAACATTAATTTATATTTCATTAAATGAGCAAAATTTTGGCAAACACCCTGTATAAGATAAATGCTTAGGCGCCTTATATATTATAAGCGATGAGTTCGCTCGTAGACGTCATACAGTGAACTTTGAAAATGGTGAATGAGATTTCACTGAAACGACAGCTGCCTTACAGTCCTTAGAGGGACTCAGCACACACACACATATATATATATATATATATATATATATATATATATATATATATATATATATATATATATATATATATATATATATATATATATATATTTATATATATATATATATATATATATATATATATATATATATATATATATATATTTATATATATATATATATATATATATATATATATATATATATATAAATTAAGAATTTCTCGGCTATGCGAACAAAGACCGTTGATAAATATTATCTCCAAAGAACATAAAAAAACTCCGGGTCCGGAAAATGACGACAGCGCTGTTTCGTCTTAGTATGGGACTCGTCAGGCCATTGCATTCGGTACAAACCATCATCTCGTATCCGAATACAATGGCCTGACGAGTTCCAAACTAGGACGAAAGAGCGCTGTCGTCACTTTTCGGACCCGAAATTTTTCCATGTTCTTTGGCGATCCCCGCACTTTTTAGCATGAGGATAATATTTATCAACGGTCTTTGTCCGCATAGCCGAGGATTTCCTATTTTATTTTAAAGTTACACGGACGATAACTTCTCTTAAATATATATATATATATATATATATATATATATATATATATATATATATATATATATATATATATATATATATATATATATATATATATATACAGAGCCATATGTTTTAGATATTTCACTAATCTCAAATAATATATAAATACAAGTGCAAACAAGATAAATCACTAAGGACACACTGTAAGGTGTACTTTGCTCACTGATAGAAATTAATTGAACTATCAGAAATTTTATTGTTGCAGTAAATTTAGGAAAACTTATAATATTTAAATATAATGAAATATAATTAGATTTACGGCAGTCCTCAGTTACCTGCACACTGGAGCTGGTACGTTGGAGGTTTCGGTAACAGTTTTATTACTTTCTCAAGTTCTTCAATGGAGTAAAGGAATGTGTATGCTTGCGATCGCCCCCCCCCCCCCCTCCAAGAGCTTTGGGTTGAGGAAAATAGAACAGATTTTGCCTTTTATATTATTATGTGTATGCTGCTAGCACTCCCCCCCCCCCACCTCCGTTGACAACTTGTTTTTCTTGCGAAGCCGCCTTTCAAGAGCTTTGAGTTCAGGAAAATAGACCCGATTCTGCCTCTTATACTACCCAAACAGCACAAATACGTCTTAAAGACGTCCATAAAACGTTTGATCTCAACATTCAGGACGTCTTATGGATGTCCATTAAAGTCGAATGACGTCCATAAGACGTTGTATAGACGTCTTATGTTACAAAAGGTAACGTCTTTAAGACATTTGTTTGCAACGTCTTATGGACGTCCCTTCCCAACATTAAAACAACATATTCCACCATTAAAATTATGTACATTAAAAAAAGGGTCCCTTTAATTTTTTTGTTTGTCTTGTTTACAAAGTCAAACCTTAATTATTCAAAAGCCCAAGAAATAACTTTAATTAAGAAAAAATCAAGAGCAAAATATACACTACAATTTTAAATAACTACAAGTTCCGCATGAATAATTTGCTTTAAAAAATATGTTCAACATAAGCTCTTTATACAAAAAAATACATAACTTAAGTATAATGTAAATTTTTTCTAATTTGAAATTTAAGAAGTGAGGTAGAAGAGCAAATATTTCAGAACCACTATTGTTCGAACTATAAGTGAACCTATCAAATTTAAGCCTTAGTTTATCCCTTGGATATAATAACTCTAAAAGGTAGACTATCAACCAAATAAAAGTTTATTGAAATAAAAAGTACACAAATCTTTAAATATAAGAATTTTTATTTAGTCGAATAACAAATCTGGTCTGATGCTCTTTTCAGCCATGTTTGGATTGAAATTTCCTCATTCTTCCGACTTTTTGCCAGTCCTGTTGCTGTGCAAGCCTTTTTCGCACAGATAATATTTTTGAAGATTTCATTTCATACTTCTAACATAGAGTTACTACAAAAATATAAGTGGTAAAACATTCGGGAATTTCCTGTAACACAACCTATAAATAACGTTATTGTTTTTCCTAAGTACATATGATTCTCGATCTTACCTTAAGTATTACATAAACACGAATAAAAACGATTTTCAGAGGCACATAGATAAATCAACTATTTTCATAAAATTCTTTCAAAAGCTAAATTTTCACAGTCGGCACTCCAACCACATTAAAAATGAATAACGACATGACGAAACACAAATACAAAACTGAAAAATGACAGTTGATAGAAACAAAAGGCGGGTTTTTTAAAGTTATAGTTTCGCTAGGCTACTAAAAATTTGTCGTTCAATCAAATATTTTAACCTCAACTTGTATTCAGCTGAGCTCTGTGCGGCGTTGCAAACTTATTACCCAACTGCGACAAAATCCATAGGGAAGGAAATACTTTTTAGTTTTTATCAACTAAATTATACACAACTGTATTTATTTTCATATAAAATGTAGTATGTAGACTTTTAAAAGATATCTTAAAAACGTTGTATATAGACGTCTTATGGACGTCTTTAGAACAACGTCTATAAGACGCCTTATTTATGTCTTAAGACGTTCAGACATAATCTGGATATAAAAATGACGCCTCCCCCCCCCCCCTCCCAAGAGCTTTGAGTTCAGGAAAATAGAACCGATCCTGCCTTTTATATTATTATGTGTATGCTGGCACTCCCCCCCCCCCCGTTGACAACTTGTTTTTCTTGCGATAGCCGCCCCCAAGAGCGTTGAGTTCAGGAAAATAGATCTGATTCTGTCTCTTATACTAGGAATCTGTATGCTGGCATCCCCCCTGTCCAAGAGCTTCAAATTCAGAAAAATAAACCCAACCCTACCTTTTACATTAGAAATGCGAATGTTTCCGGTGTCTATCCCCCCCCCCCCCCCCCGTCGACAACTTGACTGTACTTTTGTGATATTACCGCCCCCCCCCCCTAAGGAGAGGGTGGATCTTCCCCTGTATATATATATATATATATATATATGAGGTATTTCTTATTTATTTCTTGGACCTTTATTAAAATATTTTGTTGTTTTTTTTGAGATTATGGTCTGTTAAAAATGAAATTAAAATATAATGGTGGTGTTGTATTTTCTGTGTATTGCATTTTTTTAAAACATTAACGTTTCGGTAATATTTTTACCTTCATCAGAATGTGTGTAGCTAAAAAAACAAAGTATTTGGTTGATTTTACTATCAAATTATTTACATGTTATGTATTTACCTTGATTCAGGAACAACACTGCACTCACATGAATACATTTATTTAAAAATTATGTTCTATTGACAATTTAATTTTCGCGAGATTCACAGGGTTCAAGATGACCAAGTGTGTCATCTTGAAGTTAAGATGGTACTGAGAGAACAGATGGTATTATACAGAAAATACAACACCACCATTACATTTTAATTTCATTTTTAACGGCCATAATCCCAAGAAAAACATATATATATATATATATATATATATATATATATATATATATATATATATATATATATATATATATATATATATATATGAGCCTCAGATTGTGGTTGTTGTCATTTCTGTGCTTGGTCATTAGTGTCAGTGTACAGTCGTGGTCAGTGAAGTGTTATGGTTTACTACTATGTGGAAGACAAGCTGTAAAACACAAACCTTTGTTAAAGATGACAGGTATACATATTTCGACTAGGGCGCCGTGACAAAATACTAAACTTGTAAGTCCCCCGCTAACTGAAAAAGTTTGGAAACCCCTGCTGTATATCATCATAAAAATCATACACAATAAATCATCCGCCATTATGTCAGTAAATAAAGGAGTATTGTTTGACACAATATCAAAGAGGGATTCATGTTATTGTGAATAATCTTTGACAATATGTGTATATTAAAATATATACATATTTTATATAATTTATAGATGATTCTAATCAGTGGACATCTGTGTATCTTGTTGACGAAAAAGATATATTTGTATCGTCAGGCAAATAGACGAGACAAAGACACTGCCGAAAAAACGTTTATATCAGGCACTTAAAACATATGGTTAGATTTATCTTTTGAATAGTTTGCAGGTGTTTTCTGGATCGGAAATAAATAAGAATGAGCAAATATGTGAACAATTTAAATTATATGTTTTATTAGCGTTATAAAAATATAGCTAAGTTTGAAAAAATTAAATATTAGAATGTTTAACCTATTTCTACAAAATTAATAAAAGCTACAGGTCCGTAATTACGTAAATTTCTTAATAATAGCCAGAATGAATGAATTCAGAATAAAAAGTGCTTTCAAAATTTTCCATTAAAAAATTACAATCGTATTTAAAAAAATTAAGTCGATGATGGTTGCTGGAAGACGAAACGTCAAATAAAAAATCGTTAACGTCATCTTTAAGCCCAATAAAAGTTGCTGTAAAAAAGTTCTATCGGTCTCGCTTCAATTTTAATAATAACCTCAGAAAAAAATGTAATTCAAAAATTTTGTTTTCTGAAACAACTCAAATCATATGAATGAATGAATGAAGAAGGGGTGGTGATACTAGATCATCGATGTCTAGGCCTCTATTGGGTCCTGTACATCCCACCATATCTGCAGGTTATTCGAGGCCGATCGCCTTTGCGAATCCAAGCAGCCTCGTTAGTGGAACTTGCCTAACTGCTTCAGGCAACAAAATTGTATCTCCGAAATATCTCTGTCTCAGTCCGTTGAGTGCTGGGCACTCTCCGATTACATGGTCAACAGTTTCATCCTCCTCCAAACACCATCTGCATGTCGGGTCGCCTTCGATGGCCCCCGAGGTGACAATGTCCTGTCAACAATCCCACCACAATTCGCAGCTCTTTCCTTCCCAAGGAGAGAAGCTCCTTAGTACGTCATGATTCAATAAATTTGCTTTCCAGCAACGATTTTAATTCCCTTTTGCCAATAGCAATTGCGACATGTAATTATGGTTGGGGTCCGTACGGTTCGGTCGCCGAACCCAACTTTGCCAGACGGTCTGCTTCCTCATTCCCGCGTATGCGACTCGGGAGTCATACGAGTCTGACTGTGCAGCCTTTCCTTATCATGCCATTTAGTACATCCTTGCACTCAGACACCAGTCGTGAAATCACGACACTCGACTTCAGGGCAAATATCGCAACCTTGCTGTCTGAGCATATATTTATTACTCTATTCCTGTTTATGTCTCTCTCACAGAGATGGGCACACTGCAGAATAGCATAAATTTCCGCTGTGAAAATTGTCGCACATTGTCCGAGAGCGTAGTACTGTCTGTCTCCTGTGGTCCTCCCGAATATTCCGGCTCCAGCTCTTTCATCTTGTCGAGACCCATCAGTATACCAGTAGGATCCCTTTTTCGGAAGATTTTATTCTTCCTCCCAATCCTTTCTACTTGGCATAAATATCTCCAGGGAGAAGTTGGATTTTAAAAGCGGATTTAGAGCAGGTAGATCTACTGTTGACCATCTCTTTACAATAACCCAGCTCATTGAGAAAAAATCAGCACGGAACCAAGAAATACACCTGCTCTACGTGGATCTCAAAAAAGCCTATGACAGTGTACCACAACAAAAACTCTGGGAAGCCCTAGAAAAAACAAATATAAATATAATACTTATCAAGGCTGTTCAAGACCTCTATTCAAATAATACAAACAAAATAAAGAAAGGGCATAATATTTCAAAAGGATTTACCGTTAGCAAAGGGCTCAAGCAGGGATGTTGTTTGTCTCCAACCTTGTTTAAAATCTACTTGGAACAAGCGTTAAAAACATGGAAAAGAAAGTGCGAAAATATGGACATTCCACTAAACGATTCCATACTATACACATTGTGTTTCGCAGACGACCAAATAGTTCTAGCACAAGACTACGAAGATTTAGAATACATTGCTGGTAAGCTAATAGAAGAATATCAAAAGTGGGGGCTAGAAGTTAACATCAAAAAAACGGAATACATGTTTAATGGGGGACAGCAACAAAACTTGATTCTGGAACAACAGCAGCAGGAAATAAATCACTGTGAGAAATACAAGTATCTCGGAATGCATATAACCAACGACGGCAAACTTGACGAAGCAATCAAGCATAGAAACAACCACGGACGACAAGCTATTAGACAGTTGAACAGCATATTGTGGGATAAAACAATATCCAAACAAAACAAACACAAAATCTTTAATAGTATTGTTAAAAGCATTGTCACCTATGGAAGTGAAGTATGGCCATTGAAAGAAAGAACTCTAAGAACAGTGGAAGCTACAGAAATGGATTATTGGAGAAGAGCGGCTGGAAAATCCAGAATGGACAGAGTCAGAAATGAAAGAATCCAAGAAATTATGGGCGTTAAGCACAAGATAACAGAAGATATTAAAATCAACCGACTTAGATGGTACGGACATGTTCAACAAATGGACGATACTAGACTTCCAAAGAAAGTTTTAAATTGGGCACCACAGGGAAGAAGAAAGAGAGGTAGGCCCAGACTACGTTGGAGAGAAGGAGTGGATAAAGATATAAGAACAAGAGGAATAGATGAAAACCTATCGACAAACAAAGATCAATGAAAACTGGAAATCAGAAGATGGCGCAGAACGTTATAAACTGATGTTTTTTTTTAACTTCTGAGCCAGACTTAACATTTTCATTTTCTTCAACACTCTCATGTAATTATCTCGTTTTATAGTTTAATATTTATTACCAGCCTGTGGAGCAAGCCGGCTTTCGACGTGGATTTAGTAAGATAGATCATATCCAAGCTCTACGCACAGTCCTGGAAAAAACCGAGGAATATAACATTCCTATACACCTGGCATTTGTAGATTTTCACAAGGCCTTTGACTCTATAGAAACATGGGCGATATTGAAATCACTTAATAATACTAGAATTGACTCCAGGTATAACACTATTATACAGAACATATATAAAAACGCAACTATACAGGTTAAATTCGACGAAGACACAAAAACCGAAAAAATAAACGTTATGAGAGGTGTGCGTTAGGGAGACGTCATTTCTTCGAAACTATTTACGCTAGCTTTGGAAGATGTCTTTAAAAAACTAAATTGGGATGAGAAAGGTTTGAGAGTCGACGGTTCTTATCTTAGTCATCTTCGTTTCGCCGACGATGTTGTTGTCATGTCTAGCAACCCAGAAGAGCTAAAAGAAATGCTTCAAGATTTCAATGAAGAGGCGAGAAAAGTGGGACTTAAGATGAACTTGAGGAAAACTAAGTTAATGAGCCCTGACGCAAATGTACAAATAGAGATTCAAAATGAAATTATAGAGAATGTCCAAGAGTATATCTATTTAGGCCACGTCATGAGACTGGGCAAAGAAAATCAAACAACGGAAATAACAAGGAGAATAGGGCTGACATGGGCTGCCTTTGGAAAGTTGCAGTACGTATTAAGAAATAAAAACACACCAATCAACCTTAAACGGAAAGTGTATAACACGTGTGTCTTGCTTGTTGCTACTTACAGCATGGAAACGATAACACTAACCAAACAAAACGCAAATAGGCTCCGAGCCACTCAACGCTCCATGGAGAGACAAATGTTAGGAATCTCGTTACGGAATAAGATACGAAATCAAGTAATAAGATCAAGAACCAAAGTAGTTGACGTCATTGAACGCATATCACGATTAAAGTGGCAATGGGCGGGGCACATAGCTAGACAACAGCCTGATAGGTGGACGAGTAAATTACTGCAATGGCGACTGCGAGAAACGAACCGAAATCGTGGCAGGCCACAACGCAGATGGGTAGATGATATAAGACAGTTTGCTGGAAAAGACTGGCTCCAGAAGGCGAGAGACAGATCCCAGTGGAGAACCATCGGAGAGGCTTATGTCCAGGAGTGGACCCCAAATAGCACACTTCAGTCCACTGGATATCCATCGTTTATCCAAAGCTGGACATACTGGGTATCCATGGGATGTCCAGAATTTGTCCACCAACATCCTATGGATATCCACTGGACTATACGTTTGTCCCACTCGTGGACGTCTTTTTGGATTACATATATTGTCCAAGTATGGATCATTTTTGGATATTAATAGGACTAATTTTGGATGTCCATATATTGTATATTCTTGACCCGATTGTGGACATATTATCCGATGGTATTGTGCTTTTTGGATAAATAGGTCATAATCTATGGTTCCCTCTTCTTGACGTTCCGGTAACGTGAATGGTAGATATTTTCAGAATTTGCTTAGGGTCCGAGAGCTTACAGTACCTAATTAATCTGCACTTCTGAAGACACAGACCACTCATGTCATCAAAACGTCGATAACAAGTAACCAAAGATGGCCCTATTAGTCCCAAAAATTAAACAGATATAAATTACATTAGCGAACCAAGTAACAGGAACTGGATCCACATATTACACTTATTGATTACAATTGTCAAGTTTTTAATACAATACTATATAAGAATATAAAATTTTATAATTAGTCGAATTGCAAGTGCTTCAATTGATTTAAATTATTCAAGCTGTAGAATGATCGCTATGAATAAGTTATCTGGTTCCATAGTAATAGGTACAATTTCAATTGGGTAATAGAAAATATACCAATTATTTAAATAAAGACTTTTTATTGTTACAATAATTATTTTTTTCTAGATTTATTTCTGTCGTTTAATCTCTTCTGCCATTGTCTAATCTCGTCTTCGGCTGTTTTTTATCGGCCCCCCATTCTTCTACCGCAGCTGAAAATTAATAAGGTTTAACGTTAAATGATGCAGTATTTTATGGTTTTGTAGGAATTTAAATATCTCTCTCTCTCTCTAAATATATAAAACCAAATGCATCGTTATTGCTTAGAGTGCTTAAACCAACAGGCCAGAAAAAAATTTTTAACACACTTTTTGTCTGGGTATTATCAAAACAAGAGGATCCAGAGTTCAACGTGTGAAATCTGACACCTAATTTGTTCTTATTATTTACGAGTATGACAAATAAAACAAAGAGATTTTTTTCATCAAATTTTTATATTTAAGTGGTAACTTACCTACAAATAGTGAACATAAGTTCTTTAAAGGGCACTTTACTGTTCCATCATATGTATAATTCTTGGAAAGGCTATCTGTCATTGTTACAATAAAATATCTTTTAATAATTAATAATTTTAAAAATTATATTACTTTATTGAGATAATTAAACGTTAATTTCACATATGCTAACCTAAGAATATTTTTGACTTTAAGAATCAAAGTAAAAAAATATATATAAAATAATCCTGTAAATTAAGTTTTTTTTTATCAATAGACTCATACACATAAAGAAGCATTACTCGAATAAGTTTCAGCTTTTATTTCAGGAGAAGTGTAATAAACTTACTGCATCTTTGAAGTTTAAATTGTCCTGAAGATCTTATGTGACTTGAGGCAGCTGATTATTTTCTTAAGTAAAAGGATAGTTGCACTCCTGCAGAAAATTCTTTGTAGATACTTGTTGTTTTTTCCCTATTTAAGATTACCTGAATATCCTCTCTAATTTGGTACAAATTGGCTTTCACATAGGAATTTTATTTGGACCAATCTGTGGAAAATTCATCTAAAAAACAATTAAAATAAATTAAATTGTAAGTCTAAATCTAGAATCGAACTGTCAAAACTTTATTATATATTTTTAAACAATTATACTGCATAAAAATACACATCAATGTAAACTTTTACTAGCGTTTAATCCAAAATAGTCATAAAAAAATTAATATAATTATTCAAATTTGCTATAGCTTTTATTCCATTATAAATTTTGATAACATTTATTAATGCCAGCAATCTTATTAGACTGATTACTCAATAATTACTTTGTCAGAGAGAATGTTCTCTAAAATTTACAATTTTATTATTACACAAATTTACAACTCTATCTGTGCTCCATTTTAACCAACAAGATACAAATTCATTGGCCTATCAGAATATTTGCACTTATTTGTAGTAATTTCCATTTAAACAAGTAATTGTATGAAAAAGTATAGCTACAAAAGCTATATTTTAACATACGTGTTTTGATACTGAATATTTTGTTCACTTTCAAATTTGTGCGAGTTTGATACTAAATTATCAACTTTTCGTCGGGCATGTCTGTAGTTTCGTTCGGTAATTTTTGGTATAATTAAAAAAATTAAATTAAAAATAACTATACTTACCTTTAACGGTGGCATCTTCTTCAAATAAAAAGCACACTTGATTTTAGCTCAACTAAAACTCCAAAGGTCTTTTTTAGCTCGACGTCAACACAATAATGGGTTTGTGATCATGGCGGGCCGGCGAGTTAAGAAATGACAATTCTACAGGCCGATATTACAGTATCCGATTTTACCGACAACCCGAAATGTAATTAATGGACGTCTGATGGACTTACACTGGACGTCCAGATATGGACGTCGATATAGATTACAGGTCATCACATCTAATGGACATCCATAAACGGTCCATGGACATACAGGACATTATATGTACCTATTCTGGATATCCAATGGAAATCTTGTGCTATCTGGGACGTCAATGGGCTGAGAAAGAAGAAGAAGATGGTTTAATAAAAACGTTTGCCCAAATAAAAAATTGAAGCCTAAGAAACCATGAATTATCACCATCATTCTGAACATTCTTCCGCCGCCTGATTACTCATTTTCACCATAGTTAGACGATGTTCTTTGACACTAGAAAATTATTTTGAGGATGCGCGATTTTTGTGACCTCGCAGCGTTCAAAAATACATGGATATGTTCATTTGAAGCACGGTTTTTGGCATTTACACTCCTGCGAAAAAAATTTTTCAACAGGATTTCCTGGCAAAAAAAATTCCACTCTATAATAACCTAATGTTTTTTATACAAGTATGAGTTTCATTTCGAAGATGAAAACAAAATTTTTTATTTTGTGTAAGTCATTATTATGTATATTTTCAACTTTTCATGACATTTGATTTAATCGCCCAAAAGTGAATGTTGCAGTTTGTTTTTGTAAATATTATTTTTTAAATTATAAATAACATAAATATCGAAAACATGATTGTTTGCTTTTATAAAAGTTATCACACAAAAAATCAAACAATAATTCGACACAACATGACGAATCATATCTTCAATTCAATTTATTATACAAAGTGTCCCAAAAACTAAGCAGCATATTTACATAATATTATTAAAATTTCGCAATATCAACAAATAAAATTGCACAAATATTTACAAAACAATCAAAAGATTTTCACAAAAAAAAATATGATTCTACTTAATTGGAATGTTATTTTTTCAGTTGTAATATATAAAATTAAAGATATTTTTCTTTTATATTATACAGCAGTATCAAGTTGTCTTTTAAATTGTGTAGTTCTTTCAATGACGTCGTCGATGAAAGGTCGTTCGGCAGGATTTACTTTTAAAATAAAAAGTATGATATCATGCAATTCCTAAAAAAAAAATTTTAAATTATTATACAATGTGTCCAATCCTATATCCTAGCATATAAAGGGTGTTTTTCATAGAGGTATAAAACTTTAAGTTGGCAACACTTTTTTAACTGGAGGCCATTTTGTCAGCTGTCAAGTGATTTATGTTTAGTTTGGTCTGAACAACGCTTCCAAATTGTGCAAATTTATTTTGAAAATCATGGTTCTGTTCGAAATACGTATCGCGCACTACGTCCATTTTACGGTCAACATAATCGTCCATCAGAGCAATTAATTCGATCAACTATGGAACTTTTTCGCACCACGTTTACTCTAAATGATAATACGCATCCACAGAGACGTCGAACAGTGCGTACAGAAGAAGTCATTGCTGCTGTAGCGCGTAGCGAAGAGGAAGACCCGAATCAGTCTATTCGCCATCGTGCACAGGAATTGGATATGTGTCCATTCACTTTATGGAAGATTTTGCGGAAATATCTTGGTTTGCGTACTTACAAAATCCAACTCGTGCAAGAATTGAAGCCACACGATCACCTAGCAAGGCGTAGATTCGGTGAATGGGCCCAAAACAAGATTGCCGTTGATCCCGATTTTCATAAGCGAATTTTGTTTAGCGATGAAGCTCACTTTTGTTTGAATGGATACGTCAATAAACAAAAATGCCGTATTTGGAGTGATGATAATCCTCAAGTGTATGTTGAAACACCGTTACATCCAGAAAAACTGACTGGTGTGCTTTATGGGCTGGTGGAATCATTGGTCCGTACTTCTTTAAAAACGATGCTGGTCAGAACGTTACAGTCAATGGTGACCGCTATAGAGCCATGATTACTGACTTTTTCGTTCATCTATATGGACGTCCATATCTGGATGTCCAGTGTAAGTCCATCAGACGTCCATTAATTAAATTTCGGGTTGTCGATAAAATCGGATACTGTTATATCGGCCTGTAGAATTGTCATTTCTTAACCCGCCGGCCAGCCATGATCACAAAATATCCCTTCAGATATTTTGTGCCCATTATTGTGTTGACGTCGAGCTAAAAAAGACCTTTGGAGTTTTAGTTGAGCTAAAATCAACTGTGCTTTTTATTTAAAGAAGATGCCACCGTTAAAGGTAAGTATAGTTATTTTTAATTTAATTTTTTTAATTATACCAAAAATTACCGAACGAAACTACAGACATGCCCGACGAAAAGCTGATAATTTAGTATCAAACTCGCACAAATTTGAAAGTGAACAAAATATTCAGTATCAAAACACGTATGTTAAAATATAGCTTTTGTAGCTATACTTTTTCATACAATTACTTATTTAAATGGAAATTACTACAAATAAGTGCAAATATTTTGATAGGCCAATGAATTTTGTATCTTGTTGGTTAAAATGGAGCACAGATAGAGTTGTAAATTTGTGTAATAATAAAATTGTAAATTTTAGAGAAAATTCTCTCTGACAAAGTCATTATTGAATAATCAGTCTAATAAGATTGCTGGCATTAATAAATGTTATCAAAATTTATAATGGAATAAAAGCTATAGCAAATTTGAATAATTATATTAATTTTTTATAACTATTTTGGATTAAACGCTAGTAAAACTTTACATTGATGTGTATTTTTGTGCAGTATAATTGTTTAAAAATATATAATAAAGTTTTGACAGTTCGACTCTAGGTTTAGACTTATAATTTAATTTATTTTAATTATTTTTTAGATGAATTTTCCACAGATTGGTCCAAATAAAATTCCTATGTGAAAGCCAATTTGTACCAAATTAGAGAGGATAATCAGGTAATCTTAAATAGGGAAAAAACAACAAGTATCTACAAAGAATTTTCTGCAGGAGTTCAACTATCCTTTTACTTAAGAAAATAATCAGCTGCCTCAAGTCACATAAGATCTTCAGGACAATTTAAACTTCAAAGATGCAGTAAGTTTATTACACTTCTGAAATAAAAGCTGAAACTTATTCGAGTAATGCTTCTTTATGTGTATGAGTCTATTGATAAAAAAAAACTTAATTTACAGGATTATTTTATATATATTTTTTTTACTTTGATTCTTAAAGTCAAAAATATTCTTAGGTTAGCATATGTGGAATTAACGTTTAATTATCTCAATAAAGTAATATAATTTTAGGTTTTACAATTAGCGAAAATTGGAGGAAATTATACCTATTAACTTATTAAAAGATATTTTATTATAACAATGACAGATAGCCTTTCCAAGAATTATACATATGATGGAACAGTAAAGTGCCCTTTAAAGAACTTATGTTCACTATTTATAGGTAAGTTACCACTTAAATATAAAAATTTGATGAAAAAAATCTCTCTGTTTTATTTGTCATACTCGTAAATAATAAGAACAAATTAGGTGTCAGATTTCACACGTTGAACTCTAGATCCTCTTGTTCTGATAATACCCAGACAAAAAGTGTGTTAAAATTTTTTTTCTGGCCTGTTGGTTTAAGCACTCTAAGCAATAACGATGCATTTGGTTTTATATATATATATATATATATATATATATATATATATATATATATATATATATATATATATATACATAGAGAGAGAGAGAGATATTTAAATTCCTACAAAACCATAAAATACTGCATCATTTAACGTTAAACCTTATTAATTTTCAGCTGCGGTAGAAGAATGGGGGGCCGATAAAAAACAGCCGAAGACGAGATTAGACAATGGCAGAAGAGATTAAACGACAGAAATAAATCTAGAAAAAAATAATTATTGTAACAATAAAAAGTCTTTATTTAAATAATTGGTATATTTTCTATTACCCAATTGAAATTGTACCTATTACTATGGAACCAGATAACTTATTCATAGCGATCCTTCTACAGCTTGAACAATTTAAATCAATTGAAGCTATATTTTGTAGCACTTGCAATTCGACTAATTATAAAATTTTATATTCTTATATAGTGTTGTATTAAAAACTTGACAATTGTAATCAATAAGTGTAATATGTGGATCCAGTTCCTGTTACCTGGTTCGCTAATGTAATTTATATCTGTTTAATTTTTGGGACTAAAAGGGGCCATCTATGGTTACTTGTTATCGACGTTTTGATGACATGAGTGGTCTGTGTCTTCAGAAGTACAGATTAATTAGGTACTGTAAGCTCTCTGACCCTAAGCAAATTCTGAAAATATCTACCATTCACGTTACCGGGACGTCAAGAAGAGGGAACCATAGATTATGACCTATTTATCCAAAAAGCACAATACCATCGGATAATATGTCCACAATCGGGTCAAGAATGTACAATATATGGACATCCAAAATTAGTCCTATTAATATCCAAAAATGATCCATACTTGGACAATATATGTAATCCAAAAAGACGTCCATGAGTGGGACAAACGTATAGTCTCGTGGATATCCATAGGATGTTGGTGGACAAATTCTGGACATCCCATGGATACCCAGTATGTCCAGCTTTGGATAAACGATGGATATCCAGTGGACTGAAGTGTGCTATTTGGGATGTCACACAGCTCGTGCCACAATTGATTTATTGAAGGAAACGTTTGGTAACCGCATAGTTTCACGTTTCGGACCCATGAACTGGCCTCCAAGATCGTGCGACTTAACGCCGCTAGACTATTTTCTGTGGGGATATGTGAAGTCGCTAGTCTACGCCGATAAGCCCGAAACGATTGATCACTTGGAGGACAACATTCGTCGCGCTATTGCCGATATACGGCCACAAATGTTGGAACAAGTCATCGAAAATTGGACCTCCAGATTAGACTACGTCCGAGCCAGCCGTGGCGGTCATATGCCAGAAGTCATATTTAAATTATAATGCCAGAAGGTTATCTTTCGAATAAAGTAAATTTCATGTCAATTTAAAAAATTCATCTTTGTTTTATTCCATTTAAAAGTTCTATACCTCTAATAAACACCCTTTATAAATTAGCGGCATGGATTCCAAAAAATAAAATTGGTTACAGATTGAAATTGAGCTGTCAGACCAAAAATGTGCGGAGTATACTCGCCGCCATTTTGGGGAAAAAGTAGTTTTGGCATGTCAAATTAACCGTCGAAAGTCAAAAAATTGTGTCATTATTGTTGTGAAGTTATTGATTGCTGTTAAAATATTTGTTCTTTCCCTGGATTAAATTTATTTTATATTAACAACCACCAGTCAAATATTTGGGTGTAAATATAGATCACAAAATTTTCGAATTCGAGTTTTATTTTATGATCCGGGTTAAAATAACGGCCGACAAGAGAATTATTATAACTAATTTGGAATTGGATTTAATTTTAAGTGTCTCATTGTAAACAATTTCTTTTTTATTTATTTTTGTTAAATAGATTTAAAGGCGATCCGGCGACTCTGGACAATTATAGGCCTATATTCCTTCTCTCCCAGTTATACAAAACCTTCATGAAAATCATAACTAGCAGATTGACGAACAAATTCGACACATATCAACCTGTTGAATAAGCAGGATTCAGAAGGGGATATGGAACATGCGACCACCTGCATACACTAAAAATATTAATAGAAAAAACCAACGAGTATAATCTGCCTCTGTACATGGCCTTTGTTGACTACGAGAAGGCTTTCGACAGCGTAGAACTATGGGCTGTTGAAGAAGCTTTGGTAAATAGCAGAATACACTCGAGATACAAAAATTTATTGCATAATATCTATCTAGACGCAACGATGACAGTACAATTTGATGACGAGCTAAAGACGAACCGCATCCCAATCAAAAGAGGAGTAAGACAGGGAGATACAATCCCGCCCAAATTATTTACAATGGCCCTGGAAGACTTGTTCAAATCATTACATTGGGAAAATAAAGGGATAAACATTAATGGTAGATTCCTAAATCATCTGAGATATGCAGATGATATACTCTTGATCGCATCCGACTAGGAAGAGCTGCAGTCAATGATAAACGACCTCCATGAAACATCGCTCCAACGAGGATTAAAGATGAATCTCAGAAAAACAAAAGTACTGTCAAACTCAGACGAACAACAAGTTATAACAGTAAATGCAACCGAAATAGAACAGGTGAATGAATATATATACTTAGGCCAGGCCATAAGAGCGAGTAAGGACAACCAGACAGCCGAAATAACACGAAGAACTCGATTGGGATGGACGGCGTTCGGAAAACTCTCCTATGTTTTGAAAAATCAGAAAATTCCTTTATACTTAAGAACGAAAGTATTTGATTGTTGTATATTGCCGGTTCTAACATAAAGAGCGCAGACGTGGACCTTTACAAAATCAAATTTGGGCAGAATCCGCAAAACTCAAAGGGCTATGGAACGACAAATGTTAGGAATATCACTCAGAGATAAAAAAACGAAATGAGTGGATAAGAAGAAAAAGCAACGCAGTTCATGCTATAGAAAGAGCAGCATCACTAAAATGGAAATGGACAGGCCATAACGAACGAATAAAAGACAACCGTTGGAATTCAGAAATTGGAAAATGGCGCCCATATGAAGGGAAAAGATCCAGAGGCAGGCCACAGATGAGATGGAAGGATGACATAGTCAGACATGCCAGCTTGATGTGGCAAAGAAGAGCCCAGAATAGAGAGATTTGGCAACAAATAGGGGAGGCCTATATCCAGTTTTGAAAGGATGAAAACTAGGCTGAAATGAAATAGATTTAAGTGTTTCATCGTTAACTTTATAAAATTGACATTTCTACTTCTCGGGAACCTTCTGAAACCATTAACATTCTTATGATCACTTCCACGGATGTTTCTTGGACCTGTAAGTCACTTAAAAATAAGGCCACATCTGGTCCAGATGGTGTGGGACTGTTTCATTGTTCTGAGCGCTCCCCTTTGTCATATTTTCCAACTGACTTTGAAGAGCGGGGTTTTTCCAGAGGTATGGAATATTGCGAAAGTCTGTCCTATTCTTAAAAAAGGTGATCTATCTCTAGTTGAAAACTATCGCGGCATTACAAACTTATATAATTTTTTCAAGGTCTTCAAGATTATCTTGCAGAAATATTTATTTTCTAAAATTCATAATCGATTATCGACTGATCAACACCGCTTCTTTTCTAGAAGATCAGGTATGACTAATCTTTGCTCTTTTTCCTCGTACGTTTGCGACGCCCTTAACAGCAAAAGTTAAATCGATTATATTTACACTGATTTCCGTAAACCTTTTGACCAAATCGTCCATCGCATACTCTTACAGAAAGCTTCTGTCCTGTTCGGCTTCTGAGATGACCCTGTTTCCCTTTTAAAATCCTACTTGCGTAATCATAGTCGGTTTGTGCATATAGAAGAATATAAATCTGCTAGGTTTACTCCAACGTCAGGTATCCCCCAGGGTTCTAAACTTGGGGCTACTTCTCTTTAACATATTTATAAATGATCTTGTTTCTCAGTTGGACTGCCACAGACTGGCCTATGCTGACGATTTCAAAATATTTCAATGCATTGATTCTGTTGAGGAGGGAACGGAACGAGGTAAACGCAAGAATAAAAGAAAACTATTGGAAAAGGTTCACAAAAGGGATGAAGAGAGACATGTACGGAAGCCAAAGAAAAATATGGGGAATGTTAAGAAGAAACAAGCTTGAAGTCAAAGATACCGTGAGAACTAATAAAATCACGTTAGAGCAGTGGGAAACATACTTGAAAAATCTATATAAGGAAGAGGAGAACATGGAACAGATACAAAATGAATATGAGGAGGACGATAGTATAGAACTAACAAATGATATGATAGAAAACACCTTAAAGTCCCTTAAAAATAGAAAAAGCCCTGGACCAGACGAGATCACTAATGAGATGCTTAAAGACGGAGAGAAAAAGCTATGGATAGAAATATTAACCCTATGCAAGAATATCATAGAAGAACAAAAAATACCGAACGAATAGAAAAATAGTGTAACAATACCCATTTTTAAAAAAGGACAGAAAACGCACCCAGAAAACTATCGAGGAATAACACTGCTTGATAGCATTCTCAAAGCATTCACAAAAACTATACTGGAAGAAATCACCAAAATCATAAGTGTACGAGAAGAACAACAAGGTTTCAGGAAGAACAGATCCACTATTGTCAAACAAATAACTGAAAAATCCCTAGAATTCAATAAACCTGCGTACCTGTGCTTCGTCGATATGACCAAGGCCTTTGACAGAGTACGCTTAAAGGACGTCTTAGAAATAATGAGAACAAAAGGTCTAAACCATAGACTGATTAACCTATTATACGATATTAACATCCAGTGCAAAACAAAAATCAGAGTAGGACATATAATAACGGAAGACATATATGTAAACACAAGAATTAGACAGGGCGATTCGCTCAGACCCTTCATTTTTAATCTAATAATGGATAAAATAATAGAAAATCTCCCCAGAACAGCTGGATACAAAATGGGAAACACATTCTTCCATACCCTCTGCTATGCGGACGATGCTGTTCTTATTGCAGACTCTGAAGATAACCTCCAAAGACTACTGCACTCTTTTAACACTAAAGGGAAAGAATTAAATATGCTCATCAACACCGAGAAGACCAAATGCTTAGTAACATCCAAAGAACCAATACGGTGCAAGTTGGAAATCGACTCCAAAATTGTCGAACAGGTAAATCACTTCAAATATCTGGGAGCAGAAATAACGAGCCATGGAAACCTTTTTAACGAAGTAAGAGAACAAACGATGAAAGCGGCTAAAATTTCTGGATACCTAAAAGAAATTGTGTGGAAGAACAAATACCTTAATACCGAAAGCAAAACTAAGATATATAAAACGGCTCTAAGACCCATCATAACATACGCGGCAGAAACAAGACCAGATACAGGCAGAACTCTACAAATGATGAGAACAGTCGAAATAAAAACATTAAGAAGTATACAAGGCAAAACTCTACACGACAGAATACGGAATGAAGATATCAGACAACAATGCGGGATACAGGACATAGGAAGATGGGTTAGACAAAGGCGAAGATTATGGAACAAACATATAGGGAGAATGGAGGGCGGTAGACTCGTTAAAAGCGCAAAAATGAATAACCCAGTAGGAAAAAGATCACAGGGAAGACAACCAAAACGATGGCGAGAATGCTGGACCTCATCTTCCGAGGAAGACGTGATGACAATGAACAGGCAATAGCCTACTAGCATGATTAACCGTGTTAGAAAGAAGAAGAAGAAGATTTTGTTGCAAACTGTTTGTCCCTTCAGGCCAATATTGATATGATCAGTCAGTGGTGTGTGGGCTGGATCTTAACATCTCTAAATGTCATGTTGTTTCTTATTCTCGGACAAAAAAAAACCTGTTTGGTTTAATTACCATATAAATAGTTCGATCGTTAATAGATGCTATACTGTGACGGACCTGGGTGTCGTCTTCGATGCAAGTTTCTCCTTTATGCCCCACATTGATCAGATGGTAGCTAGCGCATCTCGAACATTGGGTTTTATTCTGCGAAACTGCAAACCTTTTTCTAGCACTGCCACCTTCAAACTGCTGTATTATTTATTTATTTATTTATAAAATTGCGTGCTAGAAATTCTCGTTTATTTCGTGCGCTTTGTGAGAACTTCAGAAGCTTTCATGTTTCTTTACTACTTCGTACAGAAGTTAGATGGCTTTTTCTTGGCAAAGTTTTGACATACTTGTTTAAATTGAAGTCTGAAATTCCAGCACTTTGTGTTGACCATCCATTTCATTTGTCCTCTTGTGTAACTGACATTCTTTGGCTCTAAAAACTTGCATACTTACCCGACATTTTTTCTAAATTAAATGTCAAGGTATCGCCATTTTCAATGTACATGATAGAATAGCAGTCAAACTAAAGAAGTTCAACTTTTAGATTCAGTATCTGCAGGTGAATCAGTATGAATGTTTTGGTTCTCTCAGCACCATTTTATTACAACTTGACGAAAATATTAAACTGGAACAATTTCCTAACAACTGTTTTAAAGATCACTCTTTAATTGACCTTTGGCTCAGCGTAAAAAATCGTTAATGCTTTATTGGCCTTTTGTACAATATATCTGTGTGAAAAAGAATTTTCAATATACACTTTTCGGAAAGATAAGTACAGAAACAGGTTAAATCCAGACCCTGAACTAAGACTGATACTCCAGTCTTCCTATTGAATTTGTAGCGATTTCATGTAAAAATTGATTGCAGATATCTGAAAGTTTCAAGTCGTATCGGGGAACCAAGTAGATGATAAATACGTAAAAAAGTACAGCTAGATCAGCCCTGTTTTTTTATAAACATCATCCAAAGTTGGAAAATTCGATTTTCTGTCTGTAGAATTTTCCGGTTACATTTTAGAGAAAACTTGTTCGAATGAAAGTTTTGGGTATTGAAAAGACCTTTAATTTCATTTTTTATACGTCAAAATCGATAAATAATTTATCGAGATAATGGCGAAAAACCACCTTTTTTGCACTATTTTATAAATGTTAATAACTTTTGCAAGAAACGCCGAAACTGATGTCTAACCCCTTGATGATAAGGCCATTATGTGCCTTTATAACTGTGCGAAAACTGGATCAAATCGGTTTGGTAGTTTATGAATAATCTTAATTGTTTATCCCAGATACTGAAGGTTCAAACAATTGTCCTTGCCCAGAGGATGATTCTCCAGATATTTGCAAAAGCGGACTGGATTCTTTGAAGTTCAAAATAAAGAGTGTTTTTGATAGAGGTATAGAACTTTTAAATGGAATAAAACAAAGATGAATTTTTTAAATTGACATGAAATTTACTTTATTTGAAAGATAACCTTCTGGCATTATAATTTAAATATGACTTCTGGCACATGACCGCCACGGCTGGCTCGGACGTAGTCTAATCCAGATTAGACTTTTCGATGACTTTTTCCAACATTTGTGGCCGTATATCGGCAATAACGCGGCGAATGTTGTCCTCCAAGTGATCAATCGTTTCGGGCTTATCGGCGTAAACTAGCGACTTCACATATCCCCACAGAAAATAGTCTAGCGGCGTTAAATCGCACGATCTTAGAGGCCAATTCACGGGTCCGAAATTGAAACTATGCGGTTACCAAACGTTTCCTTCAATAAATCAATTGTGGCACGAGCTGTGTGACATGTTGCGCCGTCATGTTGAAACCACAGCTCTTGCACATCATGGTTGTTCAATTGATGAACGAAAAAGTCAGTAATCATGGCTCTATAGCGGTCACCATAGACTGTAACGTTCTGATCAGCATCGTTTTTAAAGAAGTACGGACCAATGATTCCACCAGCCCATAAAGCACACCAAACAGTCAGTTTTTCTAGATGTAACGGTGTCTCAACATACACTTAAGGATTATCATCACTTCAAATACGGCAGTTTTGTTTATTGACGTATCCATTCAAACAAAAGTGAGCTTCATCGCTAAACAAAATTCGCTTATGAAAATCGGGATCAACGGCAATCTTGTTTTGGGCCCATTCACCGAATCTACGCCTTGCTAGGTGATCGTGTGGCTTCAATTCTTGCACGAGTTGGATTTTGTAAGCACGCAAATCCAGATCTTTCCGCAAAATCTTCCATAAAGTGAATGGACACATCCACTTCCTGTGCACGATGGCGGATAGACTGATTCGGGTCTTCCTCTACGCTACGCGCTACAGCAGCAATGACTTCTTCTGTACGCACTGTACGACGTCTCTGTGGATGCGTATTATCATTTAGAGTAAACGTGGTGTGAAAAAGTTCCATAGTTAATCGAATTAATTGCTCTGATGGACGATTATGTTGACCGTAAAATGGACGTAGTGCGCGATACGTATTTCGAACAGAACCATGATTTTCAAAATAAATTTGCACAATTTGGAAGCGTTGTTCAGGCGTCAGTCTATTCACGTTGAAATGCCAAACCAAACTAAACATAAATCACTTGACAGCTGACAAAATGGCCGCCAGTTAAAAAAGTGTGCACCCTTTACAAGCAAAGATGAAAAACTTGTTGTTAAAAAAACCGTTTAAAGAAGGGGTATCTTTTTTACTTATACACAATTGGAATAACTTTGTTAATTTTAATGATACAAGTTTGAGAATAAGTGGACCTGAAAGCTGGTGAAAAAACACGAATTTAAAAAAAAAAGTCTCCTATGACCAATAGGAGCTAAGATAGCATTTTTTTTTTAAGTCATATCTCTTTTGTTTATAAACATTAAGAATCGAAATTTTCACAGATTTTAAACGAAGACCTATATTTTATGGTGAAATTGATAAGTATGAAATTCATGCATCGTTAGTAAAGTTATAGCCCTTCGAAGTGAAGATACTTTTGCAAGTGCGTTGTAGCGAGTGGTGGGGGAAGCTCGGCTTTCTCACGATGTGCTTCTGACATTCAAACTTCAATTTTTTTATAAATCCATCGCTTTTTCATCTTTGCTTGTAGTTTGAACTTCAAAGAATCCAGTCCGCTTTTACATATATCTGAAGAATCATCCTCTGGACAAGGACAATTGTTTAAACATTCGGTGTCTGAGATAAACAATTAAGATTATCCATAAACTACCAAACGGATTTAGTCCAGCTTTCGTACATTTATAAAGGCACATAATTTTTTTCACCTTCGTTCATAGGAAGACTGGAGTATGAAACTTTCAGGCGTCAAACCAAATTTTGGATTTCTTTGTTCCACCAGACACAAATATTCCGTTGAGGGTATTTTTCACGTTCTGTATTATTGTATTTATTTTGTATTAATTCTTTTTTGTAAATTAAGCTATCACTTTAGTTTTAATGATGTTTGTAAATTCTTTCTGATTATGTTTCAGTTTTTCATTATTACCTGTTTTTCATTATGGAAAATAAAGATTAATAATCCGGTTTTACTGTTTCATGTATTGCTCCTAATGACTACAAAGGGGATTCACCAATTTATTCCGGTTTTTAGAAGGGTTTTGCAAGAAGAAAAAAGTTGGGAACTGCTACAGAGTATAAAATCGAAAAGAGCAAACTTTCATGTATTTAAAAAATAATATTTTGGCATTATATAGCATTAATGAACGAGAAATCAATAAATACATGATACAAATTTATTTCAAAACACCTAACGAAAAAACAATGTTTAATTTAAAAAAAAAAACACTTGAGACAAATTATTTACTGTCACAATAGAAAACTCTTACAAATCGAACACCTGCATTAAGTCTGTTTTTGGACTTATCTTGGGTGCTATTTACTTTGTTACACAGTATTTTTTCTCCTTATTAGACACAAATAACGTTTTTTTTTTCTCGTTTTAAATACAAACCTTATCAAAAACTCCTTGTTATACATTTATCACTCACCTTTGGAAATAACGTTTCCTCTGGAAAATACACGTTACCAGATATCACAGCTAAATTCACAGAGTCTCCTTTTTCATATACTATATCGTAAGGGGTCTTAAAATAGAGGAGGGCATAAAGAAGGCAACCTAAACTCTAAAAAAACAAATTAATAAACACTTTTAATTCACTAAAACTGGTCTCAAGTAATGCAAGTCTAGAACCTTCAAAATACAAGAATAAAAACTTATTTCCTGTTCTTTCCAGGGAATAAATATTCTTCTCTCTGATTACAAGGCTAGCCTATTAGGAAGTCTAACTTTCAAAGCAACTAAACCAGATTTAAAAGATACTGAGTGAATCTGACACTAATTCTTTTATTTTGTAGGTAATTTAAAACAAAATTAAACATTCTTTACCCAAATATCTGTCCTCTGATCAATAACACAATAGCTTTCTACATGAAACAATTCAGGCGCTCTATAAGTCATCGAACATCTCTCTGCAGCTGTATCCTGCAGTTTTTGTGCATCTTGTATACCACAGACTTGGACTTTTGCTGGTGCACAAGAGCCTAAAAAGTTTAGGTATATAGAAAAATTATCAAAATCCATGAAAGTGAATCTAAGAACATTACTGCTTACCTAAATCCATCAAAACAGGATCCATATTCTCAGTGAGACACACATTTGCACTTTTCAGATCTCTGTGAGCTATAGGTTCGGGTGTAAAATCATGTAAATATTTAACAGCCTGACAAATTTCAAGAAATAACCTAAAATGGCATTTTTTAAATCAATTAGATCATTATCTATACATGTTAGTAGCACTGTGAGCCAACTCTTATGTAACACTCCCTTATTATGAGATCAAAATTAAATGAAGAGTTGTAACTGTAATTTTAGAATGGGGAAATGTTTAAAAGGAACTACTATGTTTTATACCACTAAATTTATTAAGAAAACAGTGACTGCAGTTTGAACTCGGAGCCATTTTCAAACTGAATTACAAAGGTAGACTAAGTATTCAATACAGAAATATAAGAAAATTTAACAATAAATAAAAACTACCTGAGAAATTACATTATTTCAAAGGGGAGGTACTAAATTTTGGGAACTAATTATTATTTGGCGACAACAAATAACAGGGAAAACCCAAGTTCTGTCTGGTCATTAAGCAAATTTACATTTTTATTTTTACTATGTTTATCTATTTCTAAAGATTCAAGAATATTTAACTTTTGGCCCTTTGTTGAATAATGTAACATGTCAGTGTTGCTTAAATCAGGAAGACTGTGGCTGTGTTTTAAGCAATGGTTGGCAAAGCTCGAGTCTGTTTTTTGTAGTCTATATGATCGGTGGTGTTCTGAAAAGCGAGTTTTAAAGCTTCTACCACTTTGTCCAATATACAAGCTATCACACTCTGAACATTTTAACTTATAAACTCCTGATTTATCAAATTTATTAATTTTATCTTTAGCATTGTAAAGGATAGTGGACAGATTGTGTTGAGATTTAAAGGCTACTTTTATGTTATGTTTGGAAAGAGTATTAGCTATGTTTTCTGATAGGGTACCACAGTATGACAAAGATATATAAGATGAACTGTCTTTATCATTTTTTATTTTGGGATATATTGAATTAAAAGCTAGTTGTTTCTGTTTTTTAGTTATTAATTTCTTTATGGTTTGTTGGGAGAAATTGTTTGATATTGCAATCCTTTCAATGATATTTAGTTCCTCTTGAAGATCTTTTTCAGGGAGAGGCAGAGAGAATGCTCTATGTATCATTGAATTGTATGCATCTTATATATCTTTGTCATACTGTGGTACCCTATTATTAATTTTATCTTTAGTATTGTAAAGGATAGTGGACAGATTGTATTGAGATTTAAAGGCTCCTTTTATGTTACGTTTGGAAAGAGTATTAGCTATGTTTTCTGATAGGGTACCACAGTATGACAAAGATATATAAGATGCATACAATTCAATGATACATAGAGCATTCTCTCTGCCTCTCTCTGAAGAAGATCTTCATGAGGAACTAAATATCATTGAAAGGATTGCAATATCAAACAATTTCTCCCAACAAACCATAAAGAAATTAATAACTAAAAAACAAAAACAACTAGCTTTTAATTCAATATATCCCAAAATAAAAAATGATAAAAGATAGTTCATCTTATATATCTTTGTCATACTGTGGTATCTTATCAGAAAACATAGCTAATACTCT
Source organism: Diaprepes abbreviatus (assembly GCA_034092305.1). Classification (NCBI taxonomy): domain Eukaryota; kingdom Metazoa; phylum Arthropoda; class Insecta; order Coleoptera; family Curculionidae; genus Diaprepes; species Diaprepes abbreviatus. The sequence goes on along the minus strand of JASJET010000054.1, from coordinate 2,717,312 downwards.
TTCCAAACATAACATAAAAGTAGCCTTTAAATCTCAACACAATCTGTCCACCATCCTTTGCAATGCTAAAGGTAAAATTAATAAATTTGATAAACAGGAGTTTATAAGTTAAAATGTTCAAAGTGTGATAGCTTGTATATTGGACAAAGTGGTAGAAGCTTTAAAACTCGCTTTTCAGAACATCACCGATCATATAGACTACAAAAAACAGACTCGAGCTTTGCCAACCATTGCTTAGAACACAGCCACAGTTTTCCTGATTTAAGCAACACTGACATGTTACATTATTCAACCAAGGGCCAAAAGTTAAATATTCTTGAATCTTTAGAAATATATAAACATAATAAAAATAAAAATGTAAATTTGCTTAATGACCAGACAGAACTTGGGTTTTCCCCATTATTTGTTGTCGCCAAATAATAATTAGTTCCCAAAATTTAGTACCTCCCCTTTGTAATAATGTAATTTCTCAGGTAGTTTTTATTTATTGTTAATTTTCTCATGTTTCTGTATTGAATACTTAGTCTACCTTTGTAATTCAGTTTGAAAATGACTCTGTGAGTTGAAACGGCAGTCACTGTTTTCTTAATAAATTTAGTGGTATAAAACATAGTTAAACATTTCCCGAAGATGATTAACTACCACATAGTAACGGCTACCAGCATCAATTTTTTAATCTTAGAATCTACTTTAAACAAAATGATTTTGCCCAAATACAAGAAGTGGCCTTATAACATGAGGATACAAAGGGTTGATACTCATTTACCTTCAATAAAAATCTCTAATTTACCTTAATACTTCTCTCACATCTAGATAATTCTTAGAAAAAGATTTTAATGCTAAATAATCATGCAGAGTTCCTCTTTTAAAATACGGAAGGACTAGAAATGCTTCTGAAGTAGCTTGGACCACTACATCTGCAGAACCTTTTATACATGAATCTAAAATTATCATTAGGAACAGCATTAATACATTTTTAAGGTCTATGTCATAGAAATATAATTATTTATAAATAAACTCATAAGGAAAATTGTTTTTGACATACCAATTAATTCAATTATATTTGGATGCTTCAATTTTTTATAATATGCTATTTCTTGATTAGCTATCTTTTGGTCATCTATACTGTGGCATGTTATCCTTTTAAGGGCATATTTTTTCTTTGTTGAAGCTTGTTCTACCAGATCAACGCATGAAAAACCGCTGAAAAAGATTTTTTATATAAATCATATTATTGAGTATACTCAATTAATGACACAGATGTATTTAACATTAAACTTAAATTTTTCTAATCATTTAACATAATTTAGCATAGATATAACATACAAAAAGAAATTTTACATACCCTTCACCTAGGCGATCTTTCACGACATACTTTATCCCGTTAATATCCACGCTTTCCCTGGTGCAAATGCAGCCCATTCTAAGTATAGTACTTAATCCTAGAGTATTCATTGTATTTTCTTATAGTTAATGGTAAAATAAGCATCAAAATTGTTAAAATCTTGAAAAAATCTACACAAAACAAACTTTCTAACCTCACATAAAAGTGTCGACGTCAAAAGGTCACTGAACCAATCTGAAGTTTCACCAATTAAAAAGAAATAAATTTTGATCTTTTGCTTTTCTCTAAGGAAGGCAACTAAATATACACGAGTGAAGTTTATTAAGTTGCCTAATTAAAAATATTCGACTATGACAACGTCTAACTAAAAAGACAAAATTTCAGGAAGCAAAATTTTAAGTCTGAAAATAGAAGGAAGATCTTAAGTTAAATTTTTGAAATAATATTACAGACAAAATTATTTATTTCATTCTGCCATAGACGGGATATTAATAAATAACTAACGCCTTATCAGAATGTAAATTACTACTCTAAACCACAAAACCATCGAAGGAAAAATAAGGTTGTCAATCTTAGAGGTTATGTTTTTATTTACATTTCATTAGAATGCAAATGTCAGAATACCGCAAAAATTCCATATTTTTACGTTTTTCTGCATAATCATCGCGTAATTAACCGCTAGCAATTTATTTTAAACCTTCTTTATTGTCGAATTATTAAGCTTTCTAGGTCAAACTTGGATTGAAACGCTTTTTTGTAGGACTTTGCAGGATTTCCGACCGACTGACTGCCTTGCTAAAGAGAATGCCCGAAAAAAATTAGTGGGGGCGTTTGAAGCTATTGATTTCTTACTTGTTGCTCCATTTTTCACGGTCAATGAGTTCAGAATCTTTGTTATCTGAGCACGAGCGCGAAGAGAATCAAACATCTGGAAGTAGAAACAGGTATTTTTTTTTACTTTTTATGTTGATATTTGTGGAAGTTCAGACCAGGAAATCTTGCATGTATGTTGTTATTAATTACTGTCCTTTCCATATTGTTATGATAGTTTTTTTTTCCATTAAAGATAAAATAAATTACAACACTAAGTATGTTCCTGGAATTTACCCTTACAAGTTTTATAAGTATTATTTATATATGCATTCTTATCAATAACATAAAAAACATATTAGTGTCAAGCTGATAAATGGATTTTTATGTGTTTATTTTATCATAAAATATGGATGAAACTAGTATGAATTAGAAATTTAAATAATAAAAGATGAATTATTAATTTTATATGGTTTAGTTCGGCATAACTTAAATAATTACTACCAAGAATTTAATTTTCCTCATTTTAGAACCATGGAAGCACGTGCAGAACATCAAAAAACCAAAATGTACAACACCATCTACTCTTTTACCACAGCCCTGGGCACAGGACTGATATTTCTAGCCCTATTTTGGGTCCTTCATTACCGAGGCGGATTTGCCTGGCAATCAAAGCCAAGTATACAGTTCAACTGGCATCCATTTCTAATGTTGCTTGGAATGGTATTTTTATATTCTCAAGGTAAACACAAAATTTGTTTATGGTAATTATTTCGATTAAATGAAAACTAGGATACCGTTTTTTTTGAAAAAATTTTGACACCTACCCTCTGCTTTGAGGTAATAGAACACAATATTGGCTGGGTTTTTCACAATTTTTCTCAGTTTTCCTAGCTTCCACTTAATTAAAATAATTATCTTTTTTATAATGGAAATTGCACACACTAATTTTAGTCATAAAACTGTGTGTATTTTTCAGCAATCCTTATTTACCGAACTGGTAGAAATATGCAAAAAATGAAATTGAAGATCCTGCACGCCAGTTTCCATCTTTTGGCCTTTATTTTTTCTGTGATTGGTCTTAAAGCTGTTTTTGATTCTCACAACTTGGCAGAAAAACCTATACCTAACCTATACAGTTTGCATTCTTGGATTGGACTTATCACCGTCATTATATATTCTATACAGGTACTCAAATTTGTTTTGGTTTATTTTTCTACTTCCTAATAATGTTGCAGAAAAATTGCACCAAAGTAAACTTTACCTTTGTCTTTTAGTTTTTATCTGGATTTGTCTCATTTTTATACCCAGGCTTGTCTTCAACTTTAAGAAAGTCCCTGTTGCCAGTTCACGTGATTTTTGGGACATCTGCTTTTGTAATGGGACTTATTAGTGCTATGACTGGACTCACAGAAAAAGTTATTTGGTCTCTGTAAGTATTTAGAAATAAATATTCAAATATGAAATGTCTTAGAGTAAGAAAACAATGCAAGATATGAAAACAACACCATAAAAAATCCATATGATTTATTTTAGTGGCAACAAATATTCAGAATTCATCCCTGAAGCATTTGTTTTCAATTTCATGGGTCTCATTTTAACCTTTTACGGATTGTTGGTGCTTTATTTGGTGAATGATTCAACCTATAAGAGAACTGCTTTACCAGAAGACGAGTTACCTTTAACAAGGAATGATTAGGTGGGAAAATTGAAGTATTTATCATAATAACAGATCTGTTAAAAATATTATGGAATTTGGTATACAAACCTGTGGTATAAATAATCTAGGTTTACACTGATTATAATATATATTGAGACTCACTAGAGTGATCAAAAATTTATCTGATTTAATGTGTGATAATTTGCTTATGTGTTGTATCATATTCTAACATTTAATAGTGTTTAAAGTCACAATAATCAACATGAGCTCAAAAAAAAAACATTTTATATATGTATATTTGAAGGACACAAAAGTCAAAGAAGACACTGCATAAAGTTACATACATTAAGTGTTCTGTTAAAACAAAGCCAAACATTCTAAGCGAGGGGTAAAATTACTTTGATACCTTCCTAACATTTAAAACTGTCTGAATTTTATTCATATCCAAGGCCTATAAAAATATTTTTTTAATATTCCTTTCCTTATTGCTTTCAAGAAACGCAACAAAGATGGAAGGCCTATCTTATGACAATCTCTTTTCTTTATTTCAAAAGTGGAGTAATCTTTTGCGATGTTATTGTTTCAAAATGATTGTGCGTTCCCTAAGGGAAAAAATGAACGTGCGTGAATTTACAGTTGGTCCAGCGAGAGAATAATTACATAGGATTTAAAAATAAAGTGCAAATAACACAATAATACTTAAAAAAAGCTTTAAAAAAAAACAAAATTATATTTATTCATTTATTATCTAAGTACATAACAGACAAATATCCAAATAGTACAGTGAACAAAAAATACATCTGTAAATCCAAAAAAAAACATCAAATTACAATAAACAAATGTATGTAATAAGAATTTTAAATCCTTACAATAATCACGCCTTCGAAAATACCCAGAAATAAAGCAATAACATATCAAACCAAGAGTAAACAATAAAAAATACACATTTCACAGTTGATCTAAGAAAACTACTCTCGGTTAAGATAAGATTTTTCATATACTTTCGAAGAAATCGAGCTCTTGCAGAACCAACGCATGTTGTTTCAATTAATGTTTATTCTCTTGTCAGCCTTTTTTTATTTGAGTCTCAGCTCCTTAAGCAGAATACTTAAATACGATTTATCCAGAAACGCAATCTCTTTGCTGCTGAGTTCAGTATTTAATTCAATCCAATGATCCTACTTCCAAGGTTAGTTATATTATTACTCTTACTTTCTTAGTACATATTGTAGAGTGTATTTTAAACTTCCATTTTGGATCTTTCGGGAACATTTGTTGTTTTTTCTATTCGACAAGGTCTATTTTTTCTTGGACAGGAAATAATTGGATTGTTTTCTTTCCTTTTTCAGAAAAAACAGATACAAAATAATTTAAAAAAGTAGTAATAAAAGAGTCAGTTTAAACTGAACAAAGTTTTACAGTTTGTAAAATAGGATATTACAATTTAAAAAGGAATAAGATTTTTACACAAAAAAAAACAAAAGCATGAGAAAAACCAACTAAACAAAAAATAAAGTTAAAAATATTGATATTATAAAAATTATTCATTAAAATTGAAAGAGTAAAAACACCTATCAGACAGCCATTCATTTACGCGTCTCTTAAAGCAGTTAATCGACTGGATAAGCCAGATTTCTCTTGGTAACATTCTTACGGCTTTAATCGCCATATCGTATGATCCTCTCTCATAGAAGGTGGAATTATGTAAAGGTACCCATAGATCATTCGTCCCTCTGGTAGTTATAACCATGTTTTCCCCATAAAGTTGTCTATTTAGCGGAAATAACTCCGTATTCCTTCTGACAAGCATGATTAAAGATCTAAAGTATAATGAGGGAACAGTAAGCAACTTAAACTGAGTAAAAAATGGTCTCGGATGTAGATGGAAGATGCATCTTATTATGCTTTTTTGATTAAATATATTAATAACCTTTCTTGATGATCCCCAAAGGGAAATATCATAAGAGACAAGAGGTTGTATTTGCCCAAGGTAGAAAAGCCTAACAGTCTCTGCAGTGATGACATTACGAAGCCCTCCGACTACACCACACAAACTGCTAAGTTTAGCCCCAAGAGCTAAGATATGATGTTCCCAGCTTAAAGAGGGGTCCAAATCAACTCCCAAGACTCTAACGTATTCCAAAGTAGGTATAGATCCACCCACAAGCCATACAAGTAATGACTCAGACCTTGTTGCATGTTTTGAAAAACGAATGAGGTCGGTTCTATCTACATAGAAGTGTCCGCCAGAATTACTGATGTGTCATCAGCAAACTGGCAAACGCTATCCGCTTCCAATCCATCTTCCAGATTGTTTACATATACTAAGAATAATATGGGTCCCAGAATGGAGCCCCGAGGTACCCCCTGCAACAATCAAGTTCTATCTGAAAAGATTATTTTTAATAAAGCAGACTGTTTGCTGTCTATCCGATAAGTAGGACAAGCTTTGTTAAAAGCAAGTTATGATCCACAGTGTCAAAGGCCTTGAACAAATCAAAATATAGGCCTGCCACTTTATCGTTTGTGTCAATTTTTTCATTTATATCGGAAATTGTATTGAATATTGCCATTTCGCTGAATTCCTTAGGTCTAAAGCCGAACTGATTTTTACTCAGGATATTGAGTCGGTTTAGATGTTCAAATATTCTAGTATATATAACTTTTTCAAACACCTTTGACACTGCTGGAAGCAGGGAGATTGGTCTATAGTTTTTGATGCACTGGCTATCCCAATTTTTAAAGACCGGAATCACTTTAGCCGTCTTGAGATTTGTGGGAAAGACCTGTGTGGCAAAACTTTCATTAACAATATTTGCTAAGGGATTACTTATGCAGTGTGCGACAAATTTTAAAACATATTCGGGCACGTCGTCCAAACCCGCTGAAAATTTATTAGGTAAACTCATAAGTGTTCGAAAAATTTCATCAGAATTAACTGGTGATAAAAATATTGTAGGATAATTAACTTCAGTTTGAAATGTAAGGTTAAGATTTGAATTATTATGTACATTGAACTGTCTGCTAAATAGTTCAGCAGTGTCTTTTGGGTCACTATGAATATGATCATCTATTTTTAGGATTACGTCATAATTCTTTTTGATCCCATTGCATTCGGTATTAAGAATATTCCAGAACTTTTTAATTTTATTTTTGGAATTAATAATCTTACTATCATTCAAATTTTTCTGATAATCAGATAGGTGTTTCCGATAAATCTGTCTCTCTGTCCTGTATGTTCTATACACAGCTTGACTTTTTGTCTGCTTGTATGCTTTACATATAAAGTCAAATTTTCTGCGACGTATAGCTCGAATAAGAAAATAATGTTTTGTTTTCCGTCCTTTAATTATTTCTATACAAATTAAGATGAACAGATTTCAAAACTGTCTTTGATATGTTCGTAAAGTGATGACGCAAAGGTATTCTCTCATTGGATCAACTGTATATCCATCTCCACTTAATTTTAGAAATATCAATAAGATGCAAATACACTCAAAATGAGCCTTTTTTACCGATGGAGAATAAAGGCCAATAAAATCTGAAGTTTTTATTAGTAGTTGATTTTTAGCATTCATTTAATTGTGCTGTTTTTTAATATTAATTTTACTTTTTGTGTTCAATCGTTCTCAAATTAAAAGAGATCAAATATTGGTGCTTTCAAATACAGGTCTAATGCGTTTTTTTCCTTTAAATATATTTATGCTCTGTTTCAAATGGGTCGGAACATTGAAAACACTGAATTTTTCAATGATTGTTGGGGTTCAGAATACGCAGTTATAAAAGGTTTTTCCAAAAAAATTTTCACTGTCACGTAAATCGTATTTTCTGATCTACACCTCTAAAATTTTCTACTTTTAGTAAAATACATTAACACGACGCAACAGTAAAACAGTTTTTTAAAAAAATCAACATTAAAAAACTGCAGAAAAATGTGAATTTTCGATAAAAATTTAAAAATTTAAAGGAAAATGTGTTGTCATTTAAAATGTTCAAATGTGCTTTAGTATAAGTGGCAAATTGTAAAAATATTAATCCAAAACTACAGAAAAGTAACAAGTGACAATGAAAAATATTATGTTTTTTTGGAAAAACTATTTAAGAACGCCAAAAAAACTCTTAATTCGTGTTTTATGACCCAAAAAGAAGGAGTATGCAGAAAAACAGCATAAAATTCGGTGTTTCCAATATTCAGAATAATTACTAAAAGATATGGGTTATTCTCACGAAAAATAACGAATTTCTTGAAAATCCAAAAATTCCTTTTCGCCGAGAATCACCCATATAATTTTTTCCTTTTAATTTATTCCCTATTTATGTTAAATACTATTTTATTAGGGAAAAAATGTAAGTTTAATTTTTACGGAGTCTATAACTCAGAATTATGTACTTTTTTGTAACGCTTTTGACACAAACTTCGCAAGACACAGTATACCTAACGCAGAGTAAAATGAAGATTTCTGTATTATGTCTCGAGTGATCTAAGCCAAAAAATGTTGGTGCTTGAAATCTAGTGAAATATAATGTTTTAAGTGTATTATTAGTTTTAAGCAAAAAATCAACACAGATTTGTAAAAGAAATTATTTTTTTAGATAACTGTTTTAACATGTTATATTTTTTCCTGTTGTGTATTAATTTGGATAATCCGTTTTTTCTCATTTTTGTGATACATTATTTTGGTAACGTAATTATAAGCCCATATATATGTTCCTTTACAACGTATATGAATATCAAAATAATCAAAAATATATTAGATTTATATATAAACTGCTTGCCAAAAGAAAAAATGACTTCATTTTCAAACGCTTGTAGTTTCAAAATAGGTTGACCGATTTTGAAAACTTGTCTGATTTGGATTTCACGCATTTTAATCAACTTTATATAAATACCTGGCCTTTAAAAATATTTTCCTAAATTTCTAATAAAACAACAGTTTCAACTTTTACATTACTTTTTTTTTAACACACTGTATAAAAATTGACAAAGTCAATTTAATCAGTATTACTAAAATATAAATAAAACACACTTTGAAAATTTGAAAAGTTTATTAAAATCGAACAAGACGTTTGAAAAAGATGCTAGTTTTTGAAGGAGCAGTGTAATTTAAATATATTTAAGAAATGAATCTATATCTATACTATTATACAAATATTATGTAAAAATCAAATTGTGAAAGTTGCTTAAATATATGTATATGTTGCAAAACTATTTGTTTTTATTGTAAAAGTTTGGACTTGTAGTATGAAAGCTATAAAATTACCTGAAAAATAAGAATGTCAGTAATAGAAGGAAGTCAAGGTGTTTTAACAAGAATTCGCTTACTTGTTTGTCTGTAAATTGTTAAGGGGTAATAATTCGTGCTCATTTTGTTATATATTGATTGTACTCTGGTTCAACGGAGTGATATAGTTTTTATTCAGATAGCTGTTTTCGTGGAAATGACTGGGAGGAAAAAACACTAATTATGGTAATTAAAAAAATAGATAGAAACATAGAAGGTGCTTCAAATGAGTCATTGGGCACACATACAATCACAATCAACAACAAAAATCCTAATAAAACTCCATGATTTCGTAAAGAAGTTAAAGATAAGTGTAACGAAAAAAGAAAAGCATATTTAGCATATAGAACGTCAAAAACGCCGGAAGCATACAATAGGTACAAACTAATTCGTAACGAAACTAATCTACTAGTCAGGCAACTAAAAAGTGAACATTGGGAGCAGTTCTCTAAAAGAATGGAAGGAGACTTCTATAGTGTACAAAAACAAATGTGGCGACTGATAAGACAACAGCGCAAAGAAATATCTGAACTCTCCGAAACAAACAAAATATCAGAGGAGAAATGGATAGACTACCTAACAAAATTATTTGAGGGAGATGCTAACATTGGAAAAAACAACATACCAGCAATAAGGAATAATGTGGAAGTCACCATTCAAGAAGTAGAGAAAGCTATAAAATCCTTAAAAAATAGAAAGTCTCCCGGACAAGACGGAATTCATAACGAATTGTTGAAATACGAAGGACAGCAACTAACACAGGAACTCACAAGCTTCATTCGAAAAATCCTGACACAATGCAAAGTACCAGATAGGTGGAGAACCAGCACAATAATGCTTATGTTTAAGAAAGGCGACAAACAAGAACCAGGGAACTACAGGGGTATTAATCTACTAGACACAACTCTGAAACTCGTTACGAAAGTAATCAAAAATAAAATTAATTCGGTTACAACACTGGAAGACGAACAGCAGGGATTTAGATCAGGAAGGTCTTGCGTGGATGCAGTATTTATTCTACGACAGATAGTCGAAAAATCTCTAGAATACAATAAACCAACATTTTTATGCTTTATAGATCTAACAAAAGCATTCGATCGCATAAAGCTAGATAACGTAATCCACTTGTTATATAAGAGAAATATTCCTATCAATATAATTCAGACCATCGAAAACATATACGTAAATAATAAAGTTCAGATTCGCACTAACGGTAAATTATCAACACCAGTCAACAGCGGTATTAGACAGGGAGACTCGCTTAGTCTTTTGTTGTTTAACATGATAATGGACGAAATAATAAAGGGGGTGCGACTTGGTAGAGGATATAAAATGGGTGATACAGAAATAAAAATTCTCTGTTACGCTGATGACGCTGTGATATGTGCCGAAAATGAAGACGACCTCCAGAGATTGTTAAATACCTTTAATCTTACGGGAAGAAAATATAATATGATTATCTCAGCCGAAAAAACTAAATGTATGACAACCTCAAAAGAACCCCTCCGATGCAAACCAGAACTAGACGGTCGAATAATACAACAAGAAATGAGTTTCAAATATTTAGGAATCGACATAACTAGTTACGGCAACATCGAAGATGAAGTAAGAGGGCAGGTGGCCAAAGCAAACAAAGTGGTGGGTTGCCTCAACGACGTGATCTGGCGAAACAAACACTTACAACAAGAAACAAAGGTTCAGATCTACAAAACCACAATTAGACCTATTATGACATACACCTCAGAAACACGGCCAGAGACGACAAAAACGAAACAACTATTGGAGACTACATAACTGAGAATACTTCGACGAATAACAGGAAAAACGCTACTAGACAGAGAAAGAAGCGATAACATTAGGCAATCATGCAACACAGACTGCATTAGTGAGTGGGTCCTACAACGTAAGACACAATGGAACAAACACATAAGCCGAATGACAGAGGATAGACTGGTAAGGATCGCACGAGATAAATCGCCTAGTGGTACACGCAGTAGAGGTCGACCACGGAAAAGGTGGAGCGATAATTTAAGTCCAGAATGAGGAAAATCGAAGAAGGAACAGGTCAGGGACCTATTATAGAAGGTAGAAGAAGAAGAAGAAAAAATAGATCCCAAAAATTCTAATTGTAGAGCAATTTGTAAAAAATCATGATTTATATTGAAAAAAATTAAGTAATTTAGATCATTTTTTTTTAAATCAATCCAACCCTGGAAATTTGTTTTAAAGTTTAAAATTTAACCGTCAGTAGTCTTAAATCGATTAGGTCTCTTAATAAAACGATATTATTTTGTCATTTACAAAATGACCTCTTCACCCTGCAGTTATCTACAACGCAAACAAATAACTAATCCTATCTTTTGAAATAATATTAAGAAATGTCCAAAATTATTAATAACTGTTTCTGAAGGGTATTTACGTGAATGTCACAAGAATTACAACAACTGGAAAACGAGGATTTTTCCGAATAAACTATTAATCTAGTGTTTAAAGTGAAAACAGTGGAAAACTCGCTTTTTCGAAGACCAGCGTAAGAAATAATGTTTTCTTTTCGAATTTTAATTAAGAACTCCTGCAAAACGTCCCTCAAACGCTACTTTGCTACACAGAAAGGTGATGTAACTGCTCTGTATGATTTCCACGTACAAAATGGTGGGAAAATTGTTAATTTTGGAGGTTATCTTCTTCCTGTTCAATATAACGATCAATCAATTGTAAACTCGCATATTTTTACTAGGAAAAATGCCAGTATTTTTGATGTTTCGCACATGTTACAAACGGAAATAAGAGGTAAGTAAGCTATATACGGGGTGTTTAATTTTCGACACTTTTAGGGGGCATTGTAAATGTAAAATAAATAAAAAGTAAAATAAAAACGCCTACGTACTGTTACAAATAAAGTAAATTATAAGATAAGATAATTTATTAGTAATAACATACAAATAGTACTTTTACAAGTCAAATAAATAAAATATTAGTCCGGTCAAGTTAGCATCAAAAATAAGGGTAAGGTTACATTAATTCGCACCTTGCTAAAAATTGGCATGAATGTTGGGAACCCTATTATACACAATTTGTCAATTATCCACATCAATCCGAAGTGTGGAAAAAAATTTATTCAAGGTCAAATGTTGCAAAAATCGGTTTTTTGAGTTTTCCAGCTAAACGGTAAGTTTTATAATAAAAATAGGTGAGACAAAAATTATTCATCATGC